>VWPW01020033.1:0-206934 GCA_013389825.1 Crypturellus undulatus
ACTCTAGACATTCAACATAGGGCTTTTTCTTTCCAATAAGAACTTTTTTTAATTGATAGATAAGTGTAATTACATGACTTAAAGGTTGCAATTTATGGACTTTACTACATTATCAAAGGTAAGCACAGGAAAAAAATACATTTGTCTGGCTTTAAAACTTGTTTCACAACTGCTATGAAAAAGAGAGAGTTTTTAAAAAAGAAATAGGAATACTCACCAAGATGAATTAACGTATGGACTTTTGATGTCTAAATGATGACGCAGAAGCTGAAATACCATGGAGAGGGGCACAAGGAAATAAGTAGCTGGAAAACTCTTACGGGAGGGAACTATGCAAGTATTTATAGAACTATTGAGTGAACAGTAGGGGAGAGCGAAGTACCAGAATCACAGAGTCTACAACATTCATTCACTGGAGGATGGGGAAAGGATTGTGGATCAGCTGTGAGTGTTCATTAGAAAAATATGGCTATCCAGCTCACTATATTATCCTACACTGGCATTTTTGTCAAAATAAATAATGCATTTGTCCATTTGTGTTTAAAAGCAGAGAAAAAATATCAAAGAGGATATTGAAAATTGAGATTACGCCTGTGAGACTGAACCTATGCCACTAAATTTATTGCGATCAGTATGAGGTCCACAGTATGTGTAAAGGGTAAATGGGGAGAAAGCCTGAAGCTTTGAAAGGAGTTTCAAGAATTTATATTTCAGAAAACAGAAATAATTTCCAACCGAATATGAGCACATATACAGATTGTCATTACTGAGCTTGAGAACTAGGACAATGGTATTTGGAAATTTCGAAAGTTTGAAGAATCAGTTGGATTATTGGAATCAGTTGAATTATTGGATCAGTTGAATTATTGGATCAGTTGAATTATTGGAAATGACATCGGTGAAGAGTGAACATTCTCCAAGTCAGTTAGTCTGCAAGCGCATTCAGGAACACAGGCTCCTTCCTCTTAAAAGTTTTTTCCCATTCCTTTTCCCCTATTTACTTCCTATTTATCATTCACAATTGCTGTGAAGAGATAGTCAAAATGGACGATTACAATATCTAGTTCTTTCTTTGTTGTTTCTTAGTAAGGATACTTTGCAGATTTCAATAGAAGTTAAAAAGAGAAAAAGTGTTTTTTTTGTTTGTTTGTTTGTTTATTTTTTAAGATAGAGTTTTAAATGTTCGGTCCCTAGTCCCTGCACATGTCACACAGAACAATCCAGATTTTCACTGACAATAAACTTCCCTGCTATAAAAGCAGCATCTCTCTGCTATTTTCCACCAAGTTTTCTCATTGCCCGTCTAATGCGCAAGGGCCTCTTATACACCCCACTTCCTTTCTACCCTTTTTCAACACAGATGAAGCATTCCTCCCACTGAAAAAAAAAAGTAAAACTCTTTATCCCAGGATCCACTCAATTCTTATCTCAGGTGCTAATGCAGATTGCAAAGAAAGAAATCTTGGTGTTTGTTAGGATAGGCTTTGTTTTCCCTTCTCATTCTGCCTTTGCAGTAAGAATATTTTTGCTTCAGGATGCAAATCTGATGTCCAAACTCAGTTCTAAAGAAGGTAACCAGCTTCAGCAAAAGCTTGTTTCAGTCAGGTTAAGAACCTCAGGATTAGTCTTCTGTGTACACCCAACGTAAAGTCTCTCTTCTTCACACCCTTGTTTTGGTCTCTCTGGTCATAATTACCCAACTGTTTCAAAGGAAAAAAATATTGTTATCCAGCATCAGCTCTGCAGGACAAATGGCTTCACTGCAGACATCCACTTTCATCATCCCTGAACTCCACTCACCACTGAGTTGAGTTTGAAGCAATTATATTGATTTCGAAAATTCTACAATCTTCCCCCTCCACAACGTTCTTGACAGAAACTGTCCATCTCAGCCACTGCACTCACTGTGCACAGTGCTCATCTCCTCTCCTACCTAACCCACAATCTGCAGCCACAAAAAGTTGATACACTCTGTCAATTATTATAAATAGAATATCAATAATAAAAAATCTATCACCATTCCTGCAAATTATTTCGTGCTATGACCACCACAAAAAATAATGTTTAGTTTAGAAATGGCTACCTGTATCATTATGCACTACAGCAAGGAAGCTGTGTACAAAGACATTTCATTTATAGCTTTCTTACTGGCTGGTCCAAATTGATGGGCTGTCTTCTACTTCATCCCATTTCTACAGAAATTCAATTAGGAATATATACTGGTACCACATAACAAGTTATATGTCTTTTTACAACAAAATTTGTTCTCACTGAAACTGAATTTTCTTCCTCGCTTAAAGGAAGGTAAGCAGTAAGAAATATTAAACTTCTAGTTTGTTAGTGTTTGTAGTCAGTTGAACAAACCATTATTTCAAATACAAATCCCTATTCCAGTGCAACCAGGACCTTAAATCAGTACATTCTAGTCAAAAGCTAGAGAACAGATGGGCAAATCTTCAGTTTTTCATTCACTACCTTCAAAAATACATGATATTTCAAAATTACATGATTCTAGTTTCTGAAAGAGGTCAAAACCACTATGACTTCCCATGGGGAAATCATCCAGGTGTGGAGAGAAACTGCCACTTGAGAATAATTTTGAAAGCATGTCCAATGTATCCTCGAAGTGCTGTAAAGTAGTTTTAAATGTTCACAGAAGGTGTGACATCGAGAAAGGAAGCACATGGAAATACACCAGGAAGACGTTTTCCTTAAAAGTACAGAACAGAATGTCATTTGGTTTCTGTACATATAGTAAGCTTGAATAACAACATATCAGAAATGCAAATGTATACAATATGTTTAAAGACAAATATAATGAAATTGGTCTGGGTAGTAACTAAATCAGGAAATTGACCGTAATTGTGGCTTACTTTATGAAAATATAATGTAATTATGAGACTGTTGAAAGAGAAGGTTATATGCATCAGGATTACTGGAGTAGGACATTATATTCATAATATGAAATGCTGCCCTCAGAACTTGAGGTAAAAGATGAAGTAGACGAGAGTGTGGTAATGGAATTAAGGGCTCCACAGTGCATGGCAAAAAGCCGTCCTGCCAACAGGACTGAGATGAGAGCGCAAGAAAGGCCCTGGAATATCATTTTGAAATGAAGCAACACAAGAGCAAGAACCGCCTGGGACGCACTGTACGCTCGTCCTTCTAAGCAGCTTCAGCCCACCAGAACTCAAGTGAGTGAGGATACACTGCAGCCTCCAGATGGAGTATTGAAAGATTAAATTATCGAGGTGCACGTGATGACCTCCCGTCTGATCTGGTGCCAGGAGACAAAAACAGGGCTTCTTCCTGCTAAGTGCAATATCGCAAGGAGTAAGATTTCCCTTCATCTGTTAACATAAAACTGATACCGATCTCCAAGAGCGAGAGAAGCAGTGCTTGGAGATCTGGTTGGACGTTCAAATGACCTGTGCAAGGATTAGTTCATAAATCCTACAGAATTTCAATTAGATTTTTACAGGAAGTGAAGACAAGTCTAACATGACAAAATTTATGTGGGAATGCAATGGTGCTGATAAGCCACAGAGTAAGATCAGATACACTTTGTTATATGGCTTGTTGAACATAAAGATTGGAGGCCATTTCATGACTATAACAAAAGCACGTAAAAGATCGCGATAAAGATGTTTACAAAACACATGCTGTAGGAGTTACTGTGCTCTCAAAAAGTGAATTGGACCCAGGGTTTGGGAAGATGCAAACTGCAGTGGTTGATGTAGTCTAGTGACAAGAATTTCATATTGGGCAAAATAAGAATCTGAAGTCAGGTCGTATAGATGCAAAGTATTCTAGAGACAGACTAGGAATTAAATAGGTTTCATATTACATTCCATTCAATTAACTTTTCCTAAAACAACTGGATTGAAATTATAATTTGCAGTCTGATATTAATAGACCACTCAAAAGTTACCTAAACCACCAACCCACATTTTGTCAAGGTTGCAGCCCACAGCTGAATCACATTTAAAACATTTGGAAAGCCTTTAGAAAGTACAATCTAAATGAAAACACAATCGTTACAGAGACATTTCTGATTCTTTTCTTTTCTTATATTTATTTGAACTCTACTCCTGGATAACATAGGGAAGCTTTTCAGTCTGAAAAAAAAAAAATCAGATATTGGGTCAGGACTCTAGAAAGGACAGGTTTCCTGTTATTCATTTGACTAAGCAGAAGACTGACAGACATCAAGTGTTTTAAGTTATCAGGTAAAGAAGTTATTGATATAAGTATAAATTTATAAAAGGGATTGCCTTTCCCAGCTCAGATTTTCTAGCACATGGGCATGCTAGTAATCTTCCCATAGGACTAATAATGCAGTGGCTGATAATAAAGAGCTGTGGTGAAAGAACATCTTGTTTCTCCTCATACGAGAAAGACTGAATTGTACAGACCAACATATTACAAGGAGCTACTCTATCCTTCCATATGCGCCGAAGTTTCAGCCTTTCAATATGTAATCGACCAGGATACAGCTATTTGGACTTGGCCAAGATGTGGAGGTTCAGTTTTCTTCGATCAGCCTTGTCCTATGCAGCTCTGCATCAGAGACGTACTGTAGGACTGGCAATAGAAATAGGCAAAAAATCTTCACCCTACAGTTCCAATTAGAGAAAATTTGAGACTCCAAAAGAGCTTAAAGAGCCTGAGCACACAAACCAAAGTTTTGAGGGAATACCTTTCACGATAACTCTTTTCTTTTATGAACGAAGGTGTTCGTATGCTGATTCCATGGAGCGTGGAAGAAACTAGCCAGGAGGCAGGAAAGTGCTTGGCTTTCACAACTGGGTAAAAAACTACCACCAGATAAAATATTCTGCCCTACACCTCCTCGTCTCTCCCCTCCAGCTGGCAGTCACTATGAACTTTGAACCTTGCAATAAAGTTAAGAGTTATACCAACAATTTGTCATAGTTTTCTGTTCCAAATGAGCACTCGATTTTACAGCTTTTTCCCTTTTATCTATTTGGATGCTATCATTATGCAAATGTGAATACTTATTTAATGTATTTAATGTAATTAACAAGTCTTTATAGCTCCCCTTTGTATAAAATGGTCATCATATTCACTACTTCTTTTTTTCTTAATGGTGGCAGAAATGAACAGTAGCAATCACTGCTCTGTGATCTCATCAGCTTTTTCAAACTAATTAAGGTCAGGCTGGACCAGGTTTGCTACCAAAATACATAGAGGGGCATTAGTAGGTTGAATTAGTGATTTGCTGCGTGATAATTAATCTGTTGTGAACTGAAGCCAGATGACCTAGAAGGCACTGGAGAGCTGCAGGGAGTATTTGTGAGATAACGAGGAGATTCCACCTCATGACCAAATTCTACTCCCTTCCTTAGAAAGGTTTTAAGCAAGAAAAATCATTAGTGTTAAGACATATAACAAAGCTTTCTGCTTATGCACAGAATTCTTGCTGAGCACAAATCCCTCCATTCTACTCTGTGTGTGTGAAAATCAATTTCAAAAGGTAAAAAGCAAGGGAGGAGAAGGAAGAGGGAAAGCCACCTTTACCATAACTTTTCAATTTCTACATCTATTCTTGTAATGACCCGAAGTCTCCATTTCAGAAAGTTTTATAAACTCCGCTAATCTCAGAACATTTTACATTTGCCATTTTCCTCCATTTGTGTCACTTTGCAACTTTCCTTAAAAAAACAGGGATTTTGAGTCGCAGGAAAAGCCAGGATTTTGAGGCACAGATTTTCTTTTGGTGGTGGTAGAGATGTGTAGAGATCCGCAAGTGTGAGATGTGCTTACCTGAATGCAGGGGTACTGCAAAATTGTAACTGATGCATTGAATGAATATAAGGTAACAGCAAGGAACAAACACATTTATAATGAAATCGCAGCCCCTCTGTAAGACTTTCAACTCTACAGAATGTGTAAACATTGCTGAGAGTCGGTTAAAAAGGCAGTTACTACAAGCGTAGGGATTTGAGAAGTATGCCAGGGATTACAATATAAACTCAGTAAAACAAACGCTAGTGTATCAGATTTTGTGGAATGTTACTTAGAAATTCTCAAAATTTGAAGAGTGACTCATTAGAAAAAAAATTATTTAAAATCAATCATCGGGATCAAAGGTAGTAGCATACCTTCTTTTTGTGAGATAGAGAAAGAGATTAATTTAAAAAAAATAAACTTTTTGAGATAAGTACTCTCTATGCATGGAAAACATTATTAAAAGGAATGCAAATGTATATATATGACATATTTGACCAGACCTAATGATTTGAGTGGCAGTTAGATTTTAGGTTATTGGAGTTTTTTTATAGTCAGGCCAAAAAAATTCCAACATCCCAAGAGCAAGAATTGCTTAAAAAAAAAATAAAAAAAAAAACCAACAAGAACAACAAAAAACAGAATCTGGTAGAATCCTAAAAATATATGCAGATTACAGGAAAGACTGGCTAATAAATTATCTTGTCAGTAATTAATACTTATGATGACAGTTTCTCCCTCAGGAAGATGTTTGTTGCAGAATTCAGCATGATTAAAAACTCCTACACAAAAAGAATGAGTCAACATCGTCTGAAAACAGGAAGGTACACAGATAGAAATTGCTTACCACAATTTGGTGAAAATTTTGAAGACTGAAAAATGTACCGTGCAGCCATTCCTGATACCTAATAAGGGAACCAGGAACAGCAGGAGCACGAAAGCAAGAATTTGTGCTCAGCAAGAATTCTATCAGGTTAGCCTGGTTGTAACAGGAGTCATAGAAACTATAATGTCAAATAGCCAAAGAGCACAATAGCCAAAGTTTTAAATTTAGCTGTCTAGCCACAGCTGAGACCTTCTTCCTGAAAGTATTTATCATACGTCTAACTTTACAGATCTTAATAGCTTTATGAGCCCAAAGTCAAGAGGAGCTGAGTGTTGCACAGCTTTGGAAACATGAGTTGAGTTAACAGGCACCCAATCTGGGAAGCAAGGACCAATGCAAATGACAAGAATTACACACACACACACACACACACCTGTAAATGCCCAAGAAATTAAAAGAATAAGAAAGTACAAGATTGCATGTCTCTTTTTATATGCCTTGAAAAGATAACATCGAAGTACAACTGGTTTGAAAACTGCCCATCTTCCACCTGTGTGGGTTAAATATGGTTAATATTTGCTATAGAGCATAGCATGCCCTTTCTAGTGCATTTCGGTCCTCATTCCAGTTGTTTTACAGGTAGACCTCAAATACTTTTATTCTGATCTATACTTCTCTAGATCTAGGTCTGACATAATATGCAGTTCATGTTATACAAAAGCCTAATAGGTGAGATAGCAAGGTCCTTCCCCAAAGCAGCAGGACCAGGACCTTTTACTTCTCTAATGTACTCATAGTTTTTAGTAAACTCTTATGACCAGATAACCTTTGAGGGTAGGCTGAAGTATTTTCATTGATCTCTGGAGTGTCATTTTGATTTATTCCAACTGAAGGCGGGCATATTCATAAATAATTATGATTCATAAATAACTATAATTTAGTTTAAGCTTTATTTATTTTTCTCAATCTCACTGAATCATTATGCTGTCTGCAGTTGCTTCACTGTAGCAATTAAAGCATGTATTCTTCATCATCATAATCTCAGCATGTGCCATTAATTTTTCCATAGGTAACCATAACCATTCTGTATCTCCTATAAAGGAGGCAGAGGCTTCCATCCTTCACAAAGAGGCTATATTTTATTTGGATTTCCATCTCTGCATTGTAATTCCTCCAAGGAACTCAATTCACTGTCTTTATTGGCAGCAAAGAAAACCAAATGTTAGTTCTTTTAATATTTATATACATACTATGTTTTTTAATGCTATATTTGAGCATTCTGTTCTCCATTTTATATCTGGACCCTAAAATTTAGAAGATGAGCCACCACCTTATTCTTGATATATTCCTGGACTGAAAATTCTGATTATAGTGAAAATATCCTGGTTTTAGTCTAAAAATCATGTGTTATTCAGATTTACTTTCTGTAGATAACTACTTGATGGCACTTGATTGTAGTTAGCAGTCTGTTTTTTTTTATTCCTTCTACTTCCTTCACTTTTTGTTATCCTTTTTATGGACCCTTGTACTACAGGAAATGAAATAGCTACTCCTAATTCCTATGCAGGTGTCCAGGGTTATTTGAGTAGGCCTAAAAATGTGTTGTTAGTTTCCAAATGGCATTCACATTTCTTCTGTATGTCTTCTTTGAATATTTTTATCCAGAAATGATGAAGTATTTGATCTTTTTATTTCTTTGCCTTTTTCGAGAGTCTAGTTGAATTGCTGAAGCATCCAGCACACACTTGAATTGAAGAGCAATAATGGAGTCAGTAGTATGTAGTCATGCTCTTGGCATGCAAAAAATATCTAAGTGGGTGTTTGTGGGATTCTCAAGGGAGAATTGGTCAGTTAGTTACAGCAGTACTAGAGCTTTCTTGAGCAGATGTACTTCATCCATGCTGCAGAGTTGCTAGCATGCAGCTTGGCATATCTCTTAACTTGCAGCTCTTGGCACCTATACCATGGTCTGTCTTGTGTGACATTTTGTGAGGCATCATGTAGTACGAAGAGCCAGAGGTATCCAACAACATCTGGTTGCAGCACTTGCTACTTGCTGTTGAGCTCTTCCTTCTCTAAAATGGTGGCTCCTCCTAAATTAAATCCACCATGAGGACTTCCAGAGTGATGGATGATGGTCAGCATGATGGGAAACCCAGAGGAGTTCCCAAAGGAATTAGCCTGGTTCCTCTGTCCTTCACGCCCTGCCCTCCTGCTTCCGTGCTCCTCGGGGCACTCCTCTGGCAGTCACTGCATTCGTGGCCAGTTTGGCACCAGAGCAGCCCTGTGCTCCCACAAGGACACGCTGTGATTCAGGCTGTGGGTTTCCTTTAGGATCATCTCCAGTACCCACTGCTTAGACACCCCAACTATTGCAACGTCCTGGGCCTAATGTGTGGTGTGGTTAGAGCTGATGACTTCTCCTTTTCTGCACGTCCTTGGTAATGCCTGGGAATGCACAGCGTTCTGCCGCACATACCGGCTGCCTGAGAAACCAGCAGGTCAGTGCCCGACTTGGCAGTTGTTACCAGCATGGATGAGGCAGGCTCCTTCCTAGAGAGATACAACTCGGAACCTTTACGTACAGACTGGGGTTTCCAAAGCTGCTTTTGAAAATTCACGTCATCTGGTTTTCATGTGAAGTCAGGTAAAGTTTGAAAAAGTATTTAAAAAAGAATTAAAACACCCTACAGAAGGGGCTTTATTGTTTTTAAGTATCAGAGCCTTCTTTCAGCCTCTTTGAAGCCTGACTCATTGCTGGTTCCAAACCTATAAGGAGACATTCAGCTTCACAAAGGGGTTGTTAAAGACTTGGAACCAAGTTTGGTATATGTTAAAAAAAATATGTAACAGAGCTGATTTTTTCATAATATCATGTCATGAGGTGTTCTATACAGTTTACTGAGGATTACTTTAGAATCTTATTTGGATTTATCTGGATCCACTATTTGAATTTTCTTGTCTATTGCATTTCATTTTTTAAATAGCACTTTTAAATTACATTACTTTTAGGAAATTTCTTCTTGTACCAACTGAATTTTAAAATTTCACTTAGGAGATTAGCTTTATTTTTTGTGTTAAGTGTTCCAGTACAATGAATGGGCTAACTCTCAGCTCCAATGAACACACATGAATCAGTGGCAATTCTGGTGTTCAACACTACCAAAAACCTGGTCATAATGACCATGTCCAGAAAGAAATATGATCCTTAATATATCTGCGTAGGCATTATCTCTATATCAGTACTATGCACATTTTTATTAGGAAAAAAAAACTTCTGAATGACAGTGGCTTTCCCTTAAGTAAAAAATATAGGTAAGTTTTCTCCTGCTCAGTGTCACACATTTAACAAAATACAAGAGTATCAAGGGAAATTCTACCCCATATATGGCAAAAAGCCTTTGCAATAAAAGTTTTTTTTTTTTTTACCTTATATATAGCAGAATACAGATGCAAGATGTAATATTGACAGGGCTTTGTTTTACCAGAAAAATCACGTAGTAAGAAATGTCATTTTGTTTTATATTCATAGCCATCACACTATATAAAACTGGTCCTCAGAAGCTGTTTTGTTACAGACCTAGACATGAAGGTTTATAATAAAATGCTTCAACTCCTTAAAGCGCTGTAGAGCCTCCCTGGCTCAGCAGGTACATTTTTCAAAACATTTCAAAGACACTTTAAGCCTTAAGGAGCAGAATTCTCATCACACTTCAGTCAACACTTGAGTCACTTTTGATCCAGTACGTGGTTTAGACATGTAAATCCAGGTTTAGCGCTTGTGCCGCCAGTGACAGGCCTTGGAATGTACTGAAATGTAGACTCAGGTCTTTAGCATCTCTTTCAGTGCTTCTGTCTAAAAGAAACATCTTGATACTCTTCCTGCATAAATATGATCATCTGTATTTCAAAAAGGTGGAATAAAATTGAAGGTACTTGAGGTTTTTGTGAGTCAGAGTTATCAGAGCTGAACACGCTCAGTCCTAACTGAAGCTCTCCCTATCCCTTCTCCAATGTTTCACTGCAGCCAAGTAGAAACACCTTTGCTAATTTTTATACTACAAACAGCACAGAGATAAAGCCACGTTTATCCCTCCAGAACTACTGGGCCAGCAAATTTCATGTTTGTAGAGATTTCAGAGGTACCATTTTTCCTTTCCCAAGGCAATAAGATTAATTTATTACAGATGCACATGATTATTTCAAGTGTGAAGGATGAAGCTCTAGTTTTCCTCTGTGGATGTTCAGCTCTCCAAGACACTCCCCAGTGGAGTCCAAATGATTCATCTGGAACAACTGATGCAATTTTTGTGATTTCAGCCTTGGGTGCTTGGTAATTCAAGTCTTTCAGTAGCTGATAGCCCTTCTTTGCCAAGGAGATTCTTTATGCCTTATTTCATTTTTCCCCAGGAGATAAAGCAAGCTGGTGCTGCATATATTCCAATAAGAAAAGAGAAAGTTTCAGGAAGCAGAGCTTCCCTTCTCCTTGAGTGAAAGTCTAGGTCAGTACAAAGCAGCCGAATCCGATGGCTCCCTGTGCTTAGTTTGCTTGTGCTTATTGTGGTCCAGCCAGTCTGTTGTTCTCTGCTCAAGGGTTTTTTTTCTTGTGAAGTTTTACAAATATACTGTCCTCCTAGAACACATGTTCTTCTACCACACATTTCTCATTGCAAATTCTGAAGAACTGTTGAAAATTAATGGTCAAATTGTGCTTTCTTTGGATACAAAATATCCATCTCACGGAAAATACAGGAAGACATAAACAGGAAAATAATACAGTCCTAAGTACTTCACATTTACAGTCTCCATTTTTTTCTTTTTAGTACATTTTGAAAATTCTGGACGCAGCCATTAAGAGTTAATTGCTTTACTAATGAGTTTTGTGCTAGCTTTCCCAGAAAGCATTCTGCAATGGCATAGAAACAAATGCATATTGCCAATATCATTCTTTTCTTCATTCCTTTCTGACATAATCTTTCTTTCAGGATGCAACATGAAACAGTATTTTTTTCTGTTTCACAACTTTTAAGCACACACACAGTGGAACGAAAAGCTCTTTAAACAGCTAGAAGCAGGAGGAATGTCCTGTGCCAGGTAAATGGTCTAGAGCTTTTTCTTCCAAACAAATTAAAGCAATCATCCACTTCAGGGCTCAATCAAATCTAAATGTCATCCACCATCAGCTCGGCCACATGAGCCTAGGAGATGCACATATCTTCAAGACCTCTTCAAAACCCTCTCCACCAGCAAAAAAGTAGAAATTCTGAATCACATTTTCTTCGCTCACTGAAAGTGTGATGTTCATCACCTCTTCACAGCATCATAATAAGCATTACAACAATCAGCTGTGTATATTTAATACAGTTTCTGGGCCATGTCTGGAAGGCTAAAGCCACCTCTGTTGAAATAAAAATCACAGCTCATATAACTAACTGAGCTCTGTCATAGTAAGACTATGGAGTTATGTCATTATCTGACATAATTTCATGAAAACATCCCCCTGCATGTAATCCCAAACCCATTCAAGTCTACAGAGGCGTGAAAGGGGTGTCAGCTGCTTTATTTCTTCTGTAACGATCCTTTCTTTCATGTAACCTGAATGGATGAGAATCTCTATTTTTCACAAATATGTCATCTTCAATGCACTTTTTCAGCTTCCAGCCCTCTACATAGGGAACATAGTGATAAGGCAGCTTTTCAAAGCATTGGCTGTTTCTTGGCAGTTTTATGCTGCCATTCTGATCATTCCATAGGGTTCATGTGGAAGAGCAAGAGAGAGTGTCAGCTGCATCAGATAAAGGCTGCTGCAAAGCCACCTTAGGCCAACAGGAGGTTTTCCTGGTTGATGCTAGGGAGGTTTGAGCAAGCCCTCTATCTAATGAGCTTATCTCCCCTCATCACTCGCTGATCACTGCCTCCTCGCTGACTTAGGCGCTTTGGAGGTACTTAGGAAAAGACGGTACTGTATGCCTACAGAGCAAGGATGTGCTACGTAATAAATAGGTTGATGTAAAACTTTACTTGGCTTGCTGACTGTGAACACAGATCTCAGAAATATTGCTGGACATATTTTCTTGGTAATATCCCATTTGTTAGAACATGTAGAGTGTACAGAGCAAAGCAGAGCTAATTATCACAAGCAGAATAATAGACTCGATAAATTGCAGAGCTTCTCTTTTGATAGTGTTATAAAAAATACCATCCTATTAGTTAGTTGGACTGGCTGGAATTGGCATGTCTAGCCTAGCTAAGCCCTTATTATAGGAATAATCTATAGCAATGCATAAAAATAATTAGGATCCGATTTCCCCTGGGAGTCTCTGGCAGGGGAACTGAACGATTCAGCTATCAGCTGGTCTCTAGAAAAGTATCCATTCTCAGAAATTTCAGGGGGCACAGACCTTCCACTTCCAGCCAGCCCTATGCAGTGGCTTAGCAAAACCAGCGAGCGCAGACAGGCTGGACTCCCTGCCCCTTGAAGGAGGACCTGGCGTTACTACTTCACTCTCCACACTGCGCGTGAGCTCTGAGATGCAAGAAAACTTCTGCTAGTGAGATATGCAGGTCAGTAACTACTTTGTGTTTCTCAAGAGGTTAAATAATTTTATAGATAATAATTGAATGTTATGTAGTTTGAAGATGCCAAAAAGCCCAGGCAGACAGTCAACTATGGAATTTTTTCTGGTGCAAATACCACAACCATCAAGATTGGGTGGCAGCTAAATAGGAATTAGGAGGATCAAAATCTTGGACATAGATGCTTGTAAGTAGCATTTGCACCCTTTTATAGAGAGAGAGGTAATAGAAATAGAAAAACCTTAAAGGGTGAAGAAATGGTCTTATTCATATTTGCAGTGTCTTCGTAAATCCTTATGTGTAAGCAATTGGAAAGTGATCCTAGGCCTCTTAATTCCTTGCCATGGTCTTGAACCTTGAAGCTTAGGGTTCTTTCCTAATGTAGGTTAGGAAAGGTTACTGTAGGTTACAGTCTTGCAATGGGATAATGGCAAACATTTCCACATGGATCTAGAATGAAATAATACCTACAGAACTGAAAAACAGCACAATTACAATAATGGTATAACAATTTTGTAAGATTGTTACAGTGCCTTGGGTTATCCTTGGGATGTCCTTGTTGGGGATTAGTTCTATCTGAACCATTTCATCAGAAGTGCTGATCCACTCATATCCTGATCTTCACGATGACGCACGGATCTTTCTTTTTTAATTTATCTGAGGATAGCTGAGATACCTGGGAAGCTGTGGTGAGCAGATACAATAGTTATAAGGCTAGCAGTGAATGGGAGACAACCCTATAACCTGTCTTACTGAGAGCTTTATATATTCAAGGGCATTTGGAAAGAAAGCTAGTGAAGAGGAAGCTCTGAATATAAGCCAGGATCGCTAAATAATTATCATTTTGCCAGTAAAGATTTAAATATAACTTGCCATGCACTGACTGCAATTGGCAGTTACAGGGAAAGATCTATACAGTCACTGACTCAAGCCAAATTAGAGAAATATACAGGGAATAGAACTATATGTGAAATGTAGGCAGTTCTTTGCTTTGACAGTATTAAATACTTCATGTGAGTACGAAAGTAATTTGCACTGCAGTTGTGACCAGAAAACCCTAAGTGCAAACATCAGGCTTGTTTCTAAAAATTTGCATTTCACCTTTTTTTTTGTTCTAAAGGAAATTTATCACATCATGAACTTTATCTCTTTCATCTGATATGTTATATGCATTTAGATGAGAGTTTTAAAGCTACCTCATTACAAATGGTGCAGATAGATGCCCTGGGATTTTCAAAAGGGTATAGATGACTAACTGCCATGAAAGTAATTTGGATAAGGCTTTTGGAATTTTAGCAAGTGGCTATCCTCATGGTTAGGTCTCCAAATGTACATCTCAACTTCATGTGACACTGATTAATAAGATCTCTTTTCACAGGTGTCTCATGATAGTCTAAAGGAGAAAAGAACTAAAATTCCTTTTTAAAATCTTGGGTCTTTCATTATAAAATTATCAGAGCTGGCTAATGGAATAGGAGTATTAGTTCTATTCTCAGAGGGGACTGACATACCTAGACTCTTAATATTGATTGACTCCAGTGACTAAATGAGTAGGAGCCAGGTTACTTCAAACTCTGACTGGAAAGCTGAATTAATTCTGTTGACCCAGATCTTAACTCCAGTTAAGTATCTACATTCTAAACTCCTACTCCTGAGTAACTAGTGAAAAATATGACTTTGTTTCCATTTTCAGTCTTAGGAAAGATTTCGGTATTATACAAGGACTTCAATGCAAGGACTTTCAACCCAAAGTTGTTCCCCAGTATGGCTCATGGGTCTGCCTAAACTCTCTGTGCCTTCCTTCTAGCTCAAAATCCCCTAAGAAACTGCACTTCTGCTCTGGGGATGCCCACAGCAGGTTTGCCAGTAGCTTGGAGCCTAACTCCGCCTGGACTCCAAAAACACAGCAGGCCTGATCCAATGTACATACATTTATAGCATCTAATACTCACAAATAAACCTGAACCACATGCTGAAGGAGAGAATCTCTTGCCATTGTTTTGGGCCTGGCAGCCCAAACATCTCCAACATCTGAAAAGTAAATATCATACTGTCCTTTACCAGGCAACAGTTGAATAGGCATATGCCAGAAATACCCCAGGGACCAGTCTGCGCTCTAGGAGAGAAGTAATTCTCTGTCCCTCCTGCTGAAGCTATACGAGATGCACTGAGCTAACAAGAGTCCAAGCCAGAGCAACCTTGGCATCATGCCCGGTCCACCCTCCCACCTCCCATCTTTTGCTCCTATCTTGTAGCTGATACACTACATACCTCTAGCTCAGGATGCAGGTAGCAGAATATTTTTCAGTAGGCCAACTGTTGAGATCCAGATATTATTTCCCAGGGCAGGTTGTCTTCAAAGGCAAACCCGCCTGGAGGCCACCCTGTGCCACGTGCTCTAGGTGTCCCTGCTGGAGCAGGGGGTTGGACTAAATGATCTCTGGAGGTCCCTTCCAACCTCAGCCATTCTGTGATGTAGCTGTTGACAGTGCATTTGAATAGCCCTGTACATGACACAAACAGCAACCTTCACCAAAAGAGAAATCACATTTCTTTCTTTCCACTCCATCCCATTCAAAGCAGCGCCGCTTCCATGTAAACAGATTGAAATAATATGGCAGAGCTTATACTTTTGCACTGAGCCACCAGTCCTGCTCAGTGAAATAAAACATATCCATGCTGAAACAGAAAATTGTTTTGGCTCAGCACAAGTGAAAAGCCCTTGGCAGCTAGGATTTTTCCTTCCTTGCAGCATGAGTCCATTTTCCATGCTGTTGTATTCTTTGCTCTCACCCCTAAATCACAAAGAACATTCACATGGAATTTAGGAAGAACAGAGTGTTAGAAAAAGATCTAGCAACTGGCTCAGGTTGAAGCATATCTGCCCTTAAGAAAGGTAGATCACAGTTCTGGATGTAATCACTGGAACTATTGTGTTGAACTATATTGAAACACTGATTATAATCAAGGACACATCCTCATTCGTTTTCTCTCAAAGCAAAGATAAAGCAGATATTAAGGATACTGAGGGGCAAAGTAAGTATCCTTAATAGTCCTTGTGTACTTTTCATTCAAAGATGACAGTCAAGTACCTTATTACCATTGCACTATACAATACATGCAGTTTTTCCAGGCTCATATTTTAGTTGCTCTAAACTGCATGGCATTTTTCATTATACTGGCCTCATTTAGATCCTGCTTTAATCAATATAAATGCTGAAGCGAACAATGTGCATTTTCACCAAAATCTTGACAAAAAGCTCTTTGATCACTCCTCCATCTGCTGAATCCTCTCTGCCCGACTGCTCAGCACCGGTGCCAGGGCACATGCAGAAAACTAACTGGATTGTGGCCTCCAAGCAAGACTCTGAAGGTACAACAGGCCCAGGGCTCAATGTTAGCTGGTATCTTAACTCCTACTATTCCTCTGACAAGGCCATGAACAAATGAGCTTAGTGACTGAAAGAAAAAAAGGAAAAAAATGATAAAATCCCGTTTAACACATTGATTTGTTCACAGAGACAGTAGAAAGGTCAGCACCTTCAAGATTAGCTCTCTTGTGAGAACTGAAAATGACAGGCATGATTAGGTATAGAATTTGTGTTTCTTTAGGTGTAAAGATTAACACTGAGAGATTCTTTCTCTCGTGACTGTTGCGTGATTTAGCATCAAGATAATGTTAGTCCTGTACTAAAATTTCAAATATTAATGCTCATTCATTTCTCAAAGTCATGGGAAATAGTCCAGAAATAGTCTCCTGTTTGTTCTCTCCATTACAGGCCTACAGGTCCTTTAAAACTGGCACTTGATTATACTCATTTCCCTATAATTCTCAAGCTACTAATTTTCCAGGCTGAATGTCAAAACTCCAACAGCTTCCCAATGTCTTAATAAAAATTATACAAAAGCTTTATGTATTTTCCTATTCAGAACAGCATTGAATATAGTGCTAAATAGCCAATCAAGCTTCACTTTGTACTGAATTTAAATACAACTGCCATTCAGTCTATTTCGAAATGCATTATAACACAAGGATTAATCCTGATCAAGATTAGATGCCATTTCCTCCTAGTGATACTTTGTCTCTAGCGTTTGCATTGATGCACTGACTCCAGTTAATGCAGGACTCATGTTCCTTTGCTTGCAGCCCTGTGTTGGTTTGATTAGACCTACTGCAATGGCTGGTTGATGATCAAAGGAAAAAACATTGATTATGTGTGGTCTGCTTCTCATTTCCAGTCAGGCATTCTGTCTCGAGACATGAATAGTTCCATTAATTAGGTGAACTGAACATGCTGACGAGCATTCAAGCTAGGCAGGTTCTTGCATAATAGTTCTGGATTCATTATCCGCGGTCAATGAAAATTTGGTTATTCATTTAAATGAAAGCAGAATCAAAAATTATTGGTGTTTCTTATATTTGATTATGTTCCCAAGAATATATACAATACAATTTCCTCCTACTTTGAGAGGCTGTTACGCTTCACAAAGAAAGAAACAGTTATTTATTCCAGATGTTAAAAAGCCAATTGCATAAACAAATTTGTTCCTCCTCTTCCTCTAATAAAGAATCCTAAGCAACAAGAACAAAACATGATTAGCTAAATTAATGCTTTAAAAAAGTTCTGCATGTAACTTAACAAGAATTTATGATGCATCTTCTGCAAAGCATGAAGTTATTGAATAACATACCAAATGTGTTAAATGCCTGCTGTCCAGTGATAAAAATTTGTTCAAGAGTTCTTGCAAAAAATTAAGCCAAATATTCAGGACATTTTGTTCCTCTGCTTGATACTGCTCAGCACTTCCCTTATCTTGCATTCCTCCCATGTAGCCAGTATCCCTCTCTTTTGTCCTGTCAGATTGTTAAGATGCATTTTCCAATCTTTTCACCAAATTAGGGCTATAGAGCATTTCTGGATGCTGCCCTTAGTGCTGAGCTTAAAATCAATGGAACAGCTCCCCAGCCACAAGCTCCCTTGTGACTGGAAATGAGCATATTTTTTTTCCCTGACAGCACTGTAATCTGTAAATCTGTACGATATGAGGCAGTAGGACATGAAATGTGACAGAACCTGCTCCAGCCCTCAGCATTCCTCCCACAGAGCAGCACAACAGGGTCTGCTCCCCACGGGCAGATGGGCCAGGAGCCAGGATGTCCCCTGAGCAGGATCAGGGTGGTGACAGGCTCTCATGACAGTCCAGGGATAATCAAACGAGGCCAAATGTTGAACCAGATGTTGTGTCCACCCAAAACGTCCGGTCAGAAACTGGACAAGGCTGCTCGCAACACAGGTTTCAAGGTCCATCGAGGGGAAAGGAGTGCCCACAATGCAGCTCAAACAAGACTTCGATGCCCAGCCCTGGCTGTGTGGCTGCAGGTCCAGGTGAGTCTTGTTGGGGCAACTAAGATCTATTATTACTCTTAAGGATCTGACAGCTCCACAGGGAAAAATATTTTCAGGGGGAAAATATTTTCAGAAATGAATAGAAGAAATCGAATACTACTCCTATTAGGACAGTTAGGAGCAATTAGCAGCTATTAGAGAATTAACATTTCTACATGAAATATAGAAGAATGAAATCATCATCATCAATTTCATTTAATCAGCATAAACTATAAGCATAACCTACCCTATATGTGCACAACATGTATAAAAAGAAAAATAGCCAAATAGTAATTTTATGAGTAACATTCAAAAGAAGCATAACTTTCAAAAGATTGGCATGTGTTTTGATGCAAGGCAAAGATATACAACCTTTGTTTGAACTGCGGGCTCACACTGTGCTTAATCTAAACCCCAACTTGTCCCTTTGCAGGCATTCTGGAAGACCTTCAAATCATGATTAGAGTAATAATTATTGGACGTCTGTATTAATTATATCCCAAGTGCTACCATGCTGTGACTGAGATCTTTCTCAGAAATTGTTTCAAAGTACTATTTATTCCCATTCTGAGTGAGCCAATCAAGGCAAATGTTAATGATTCTTTGGACTTTGTTTCTGATGTATGCATGGCTGCAGGTCAAGACCAGAGAAATAAGAACTACTAAAAGAAAAAAAAAAATATCTAGGGTGGTGGAAAAGCAAGCTATATTTGGAATGATTTCATCACTTCTTAATATTTCAGCAACCAGAGTGAAAAATATTCTGCTATGGAGCTTTAAAATTTCATGCTGCTTTCCTTCACATGGGGAAAGAATTCCTTATGGGGAAAGGAATATTCAGAAACAAGCAAACAAACTAACTTTCATTCTCACCTGTCCCTGCTAGCAGAAGATGGAAAACAAAAGGAGTTTTACAAAACCATTGCACCTACATTTGGATATACTTCCAATGCTCCTCTTGGTCTTGATCGCAACCACGTAAAAATGAAAACCTCTAAAACACACAGTTCAGGGTTTAAGATCGGGCAGCTGCTCAGCAATGTCTAATACTTCATTGACTTTCAGTTCTATGAAGGAAAAATTCCACCTAACTTCTCACGCGCCGGCACCTCAGCAGTGCCCAGGAGGCGGCTGGCGATGCAGGCAGGCAGCGCGTGCTCCCGCACCGTGCGGCTCAGGGCGTCCCTGCGGATGGCAGCCAACAGGGAACGGTGGTCTCTTCGGCAGCCTTCAGAGAAGCGAAGCTCAGAAATCATGGTGGATGTGCTGGATCTTTATGGGACAGTAACGGAAAGCTGAAAGCCAGACAGGGATTTTTCATTCCTGTCTCCCTTCCCCTGACCTTCACAAAATGCAGGAGCCCTGAGCAACAGACTCCTATTTTTGTGGGCTACCACTTTGCTCTTGGTTATATAAATCTATACATTTATATATTGGTTATATAACATATAAAGATATATTTTAATTGTGAGCTATTATTCTCCTGGATTCTGGGCTGGATTCTCAGAAGACTCTCATCATAAACACGCAGTTTAGTTTCAGTTCTCCTGCAGCAAAATTCCACAAGCCATCCTACTGAAGAAGTTCAAGACCCCAAGCCCCAGAATCCTGTTTCTTACAAATACAGAGATTTGCAGTGACCATATTAACATTGGTTTTATTTCTATGTGACACTTTGTAATACATTGTTACCATTCCAGTCTTAATAGTAGACTACAAAAATAAACCATAGATCTAAAAGTACACAGTATTAGTTTAATCCATAATCAATATACTAACAGACTCAAAGTATGCTACATAGGCACTTTACAAACAAGAAAAAGTAATTCAAAATCCATGTTTCATGGCGATTTAACATTAAATTCAAAAGGTTACTTCTAACAAACTCAACTACCAACGAAGCTGCTAGTTCAGCTGTTTTCAAACAAAAGCTCACTGACAGATTGTGTGTATTGATTCAAATATATTAAAAAAAAAACAGAAATGCTCACTTGTGCTTACTGAGGAGTTACAAACAATATATTCTTCATTTGAAAAAATGTGTGCAATACTTCAATGCAAAAAGTATTCATTTTTCTTAATGAACAAGCATCAAAAACTACATACACTATATACAGGGAATGAAAAAGTGAATAAGGCTGCCTCATCTTTAAAATTTGACACATATGCATATTGTACAAATAGGACACACACATTAGAAATATTGTGGATATTCCCATGAAAGTCCATATCTACATACCTGCAGAAATGTCCTTGCTACTTCTACTTAATGGCAGTACACTCCACTGGACCTTCAAAATAAAGCAGCAGTTTTTTCTAAAGTAGTTCCATTCTAGCAATACAGAATTTCTAGCATGGAGATGTTATTTCTAGGGAAAAAAAGGTAAGGAATGACTACTTAATTGGCCTCTAGATGATTTGAAATTTCTCATTGGTATTAATATCAGCACAACTGTGCATGCACAAGATTCATTTATACACACTTAACAGGAAAATAAAGTCACCTGTTTTAGCAGGAAAAAAGCAATACTCCTAATAATGCATTTTCTTTAGGAAATCCTCTCAATGGATATATACAGTATATAAAAAAAAATCAATTGTAGCATACAAAAATATAAGCGAGTTCAGTATCTTTTTATATATCAAAACCTAATAATCAAAAATTCAGATATCCTGAGACAGGTATGCACTGTGCATCTAATTTACCAATGCCAGTGTGCTGCTGGAGGACAATTAGAAAAGCATTACCTGCATTTCTAAGTAAGTGTAAAAATAGCTAAGGCAATGCAGTAGCTTAAGAAAATCTCCTGCTTCCATTATGTTAATTAGTAACAGTGCAAAATATGCATAAAATACTGAAAGACAAATCCACGTAGTAACTGCAAAGTAAATAGTAAGCAACAATATTGTAAATATACTACAGTTACTAATTTTACAAGTGTAAATGAAAACAAATGAAAGACACTTTCCTGTTCTGAGCATCATGCTTAACCGCAATGTGTATACTCACATTCAAGCAATTGTCTTAAATACATATGCTAAATCCGACAAAGTAGTAGTGAAATGATTCAATGCTGCTTGCCATGAATTTCTCCAAGGAAATACAGAACGATAAAATTATTCTGAAACAATAAACTTATTTATGAAAAATATTAATCAGAGGGATCTGATAAATGAAATATAATTATCATAAATCCTAATTTGACTGTTTTGGCTAGAAAACAGTAGTAGTTCTGACCACTACTGTCCGCATAAAAAAATAATAAAAACAGATTAATTTGCTTAAACTACTTGGTTTCGGCTATCTTGAAAAACACCAGAGGACTGTAAATTTCTCAGTGGACATGCTGCTTCATCTGAAATCAGAAATATTTACTTGAAAATGGATTGCTAAATACAAATGTGCTCAACAATTAAAAACCAGCACATACAGCTTCTTGTATTCATTTACATTTAAAATCTGCAAGGATGCTACTTAACTTGGGGAGCTACACTGAACCAAAGCTCATTTTGTAGCATAAAGCCTGTTTAACATCCTATTACTTACAGGTGATGCTTACAAAGGTAGTCCTAACATCACTACTTCCACCTTAAAAACAAGAAGCTCTCTCCACACATGAACACCACTGTGTTCATGTAACTGTTACTGGCTCTTAATCTGCCCTCCCATCTGTTAAATTTCTTATAACATTCTCTACCACTGAATTATGGTAGTCAACATGAATGAAGACCTAGAAATTACATATAGAATGCTTTCCCCAAACTGGTATAATGCATTGTCATTAAAAAGATTTAAAAAAAAATAAAAATTGCATAATCTGTTACAGCAGAAGCAAAGATTTCACAGGCTATGGGTGTTACAGTTCTTGTAAATCATCACTCTTGGTTATCTCTTCTCCTTGTCTGAAAGCCTAAAAATCTATGAAAGGATAAACACACTGTGGTAAGAACGGATTTGTTATCCTGCATGTGCTCATTGCAAAAAAAAAAAAAATATATCCTATGCATTTACCAAGCAAGATAAAGAGTCTTAGTCACAATCTAATTTTGCTAGAATACAGATGTGTTTGAATACACAATGTGTTCTGAAAAGGGAGAATCAAGAAAATCTCTTCTAAAATCTGCAGTTTCAAGTGAGCAGTGGATTTTGCAGAAATTTTGAAAAAAATCAGGCACCCACTTTCCAAAGAGAGTCAGTCTCCTAATTTATGTCTAATTTCCTTTCAGTACTTTGGAAACCCTTCCTCTACTTCCTCTGAATATATCAGCCTAATTAAGTAAATTATTTTGCAGCACAGGTCCAAACCAGTGCTTCAGATAATGAAGCTCACAGCGCTGAGTAACTTCTTGACTATGTCAAGGTTAAAGAGAGGTTGAGGACCCAGTCCATTTTGTCTATTAAAAAAAACAACAAAAAATAGGTGAAAAAGACAAAGGGTCAAGATTTCTGATGCAGGCTCATGTGAAACAAGGTCCAGTGACTGTGGCTTATAACTATTTGTCACTCTGTATTTAAAAGTGTTAGAAGTGTCTCTTACCCTATGTTTTCAAACACAAAACACAGTACAATTGCCATGTTATAGCAGACACTATGGTGGGATGGCTACATTCCTGCCATTTTTCAGCCTGATAAAAAAAAATGATCAATAGATTAGCTACAATAATGTGTATATGTAACAGATTTGTCCTCTAGGTTATATTATACAGAATTAGCAGTTCCATTCAGCTGACTTTCCTTTGTGCAATAAAATAAAATATATATATATTTTTTTAAAAAAAGGATGCAGCCAACCCTTTCCAGCAAGATTTGAGCTCCCACCATTCCACAGGCTTTGTAGAGAAGGTTACACCTTCTATGTGTTTCTGATTTCTGAACAAGCAATAACGGAAACATTTTTTGGTACTTCTGCCTGAAGCAAGAATTATCCTAACCAATACTGCCTCTCTGAATAAAACACATCCAAAAGTACGAAATACTCTGACTAGAATAGCAACTAAATAAATTGTGACTCATTCTTTTCTTATGTACAAGCATTGGGCCCTCCTAGACAAAAAGAGTAAGTTTCTACAGAGTAAAACCTTTTTAAAGATCAAGAAGATTTGATCTTCATAGTTTCCAATAACTATTAAAGAGTGTAAACTTCAAAGCACAGAGGAGAAATTGTGACTTGTGTTCATTATTGTGAGCTTTTGTCACAGTTTAAGGAAAACATTCTATATTCAAGGCCAGATCACTAATAAATTGATATGACTATATAAATATATACACATCGAAGACAGAATATGTGCACACATATATATCTGTAGATATA
The DNA here is from genome assembly GCA_013389825.1 of Crypturellus undulatus. Classification (NCBI taxonomy): domain Eukaryota; kingdom Metazoa; phylum Chordata; class Aves; order Tinamiformes; family Tinamidae; genus Crypturellus; species Crypturellus undulatus. The sequence goes on from VWPW01020033.1 coordinate 23,853, forward strand.
TAAAAATATTTACTTTCTTAACAAAGTTAAAGTCTGTGTACAAACTTAAAAATACTGAAAACTGTAGGAGTCCTAATTCCTCCTTTGGAGGAATGAAAGAAGTCCCTATAAATCCTACGGAAAAAGCACTCTTTGCAAGAGTGCTTCTTAATTCCTGTCTATTGCTTTGTGAATTAATACATTTGTCAAAAATTTATAAATAATTAGATAATATGCAAAATATTATGCTGCGAGGTTTCATTGCTACAGCATAACTACAGGCTGCTACTGCATAGAAAATAGATTTTATTTAGACACTACATGTTCTTATCTAAGAGGATGTGTAGGTGCTACGACTACAACTGGAGCTGTTTCAGAATTTTTCTTTATTTTGTTCTGACATGAAAAGTCATTTGGGGGCATTTTCTCTGAAAATACTTTGGCCAAAAAGGCAGAAAAATGCAGATGTATTTTCTTGGGTTCTCTCAACTGTAGAATCTTCAAAATAAATCAGTTATGAAGTTACATCTTTACAAGAAAGTACTGAAAAGCTCTTTAAAAACTGACAAAATAAGGTAAATGATGGGATAAAATATTAAAACACCAAAGCATGCACAAACATTTTGAGCTAAATGTAACAACACTGTCCCATACTCCTTTTGTAAAGTTTTGCTAGAACACTGTACAAAAATATGCACAACTTTGAACAACTCTGAAATACAGAGACACTACAATGTAAAACATCCATTAGACATCAGAGTCTCAAATCCAATCTAATGATGAAAGAAAATCAGACTTCAGATTTTTCTCTCCTTCAGCATGACAACTGAAGCATCTCAGATGCTTCAAACTGCATCTCAAACTGCATCTCAGACGCCATTTTCACATTCCTTCAAAATGAGAATGACAACGGGATACTTTCGACATGGCTGAGCTTCTATGAACACACATTCATAGAAGCAGTCAACCTGGAGTCATGAGGCACAGCTCTGAGACAAGTTTTTATCCTTACACCTCACTTGCACAATATCCTTGAAACTTTAATTTCATTGTTATAAAAAGGTGAGAATTTATGGTGCTGACAAGATTAAAAAAAAAAAAGGAAAGAAAAAAAAAAAAAGGATTATCAGTGCAAAAGGCCCCATACGAAGTGCCTGTCCCTTATGTAGGCTTTTATCCCTTCCAGAAGAAGGATACTGCTAGTTCAGAGAGAATGATTTCACTTGGACACAAGAGATCTGTTTTCAAGCTGCTGCCTGTGTCTACTTCATGTAGCTAAACAGAACTGAACATCTAATGAACGTGATTCCAGTGTAAAATTCCCAAGGAAAAATCCTGTTTTCCTAACAAGGCTGGAGTGCAGAGATTCCAGGATTCCAGAAATGTTTTTTTTTGGAAGTCATATTCCAATGTCAATAGAGACTATTTAGGATATTTCTTTCTTTATCCTGAGTAAAGGGCTTTTACCTATTAAAGCCCCAGGCACATACTGCTACAATGCAGTTAGATTTCATAGTCCTGGTGTCCTAAAAGCCTTTATTGGGTTATTTTCTGGAGTAGTTCTCCTCATTCTTCTCCAACAGGTGGTGGTGGCTGGCATAACTTGTATAATCTGATAGAAACAAAAAATAGATCAATCATTATTTCGAGAGTTTGGTCCTTGTTAAAATAGGCTAATTTAGACAAAAACTAAATCTGAGTCTTCTGTCATACAGGTAATTGCACTGAATTCAGTTTAATAACATTAGTATAAACCCAATAAAATCTTGTTTATAAAAATGATCATTTGTTTGCATTGATAGTGGTACTATCAAAATATACATCTATAAGTAATAAGGAAAAGACAGTAAAACAACATTCCTGTTTAATAAAGCTTTTATACTTCTGTAGTGAAGAACTCTTTGAAAGCAGTGAGGTCAATACTAACTCAATAACTTATCTGTTGCTCTGAATTTCTACTAAATCCTCTGGCATGGACTTGGTTATTAACAAGGGTTTGGAAAGTTCCCCTAATGTCAGGAGTATGGAAAATAAAGGGCAATCATTCTGACCTCAGGCTCATTAAAAGAGGCCACTGTTCTCTAGGAATATCCAGCATTTCGCCTAGAACCACAAGAGTCTGAAACAGCAAGAGACATGATCTCATTTGGAGATTACGTGTTTTCCTCTGGGAAAGTGTATTACTCTAGCAAAAACACAGAGGCTAAGGAGCTGGGTATGGCAAAGAGAAAAAGCATTTAAAGTCCAAAGGCAATAATACTGCAGACACATTAATACTGAATATCAAGAGTGTATGATACTGAAATACAGAAGGAAAAAAAAAGCACAAGCAACCAAACAAAAACAAAAACAAAAAAAACAGGCTGGGTGGGTCTGACTACAGACAGGGTGGTGACTCTGCCTCATGTTGTAGCCTAGAGGTATTTGAGATGCTCTGTATATCTGAATTTTCTGGGTAAAATTCGCAAACTTGCCAGCAAATCATCACACTGGTTTATATCATTGCACTTAAACTACTTGGGCATTTCAAAATCATACTACAGGTCAACATGAAAAACAAAAGCCTGGACATGTGACAAGGCTCCACAAAGAAGCCAAGCTCAGTCAGCTGCTGCTTTCTTGGCAAGATGCTCTGCCACTGGAGCTACTTGAGGTGCTGTCTGTGTCACAGCCCTTGTGAATACTGAAAACCTCTTCATGCCATGATGCTTCCTGACAGAAAGCACGCTCTGTGACTATTCCACAGCAGGGCAGGGTATCTGCTGTTCTCTTTCAGTTCCCTTTTGAGCCAAAATCCATGGGACACTGATAACGCACAATTGCAGGGGGTCTGAGTCCTGAGTCTCACGGTAGGCAGTATCATTTCTGGAGGGTAGAAATGAAGAGCACCAGCTCTACCAGTGGAGCAGCAATCTTGCTTTCAAAAGCACCCGGAGGGGCACTCCTACACACATTGTCATCTGGTCATCTGACCGTTTAAGGTCAAGTTAGCATTGATGCATCAGCCAGTGTATTTGTTAGGACACACACAAGCCAATAGACATAGATCTCATCTCTGTCTGCCAAGGAGAGAATGAGTTGGCCTGGCCTTTATATAGCCAAGCATGGAGACGGAAGTAAACAAGGGCTTACTCTGAATTATTTAATTCTCTCAGTGCAATAAATCAACAATACTCAGAGCAGGAAGAAGACAGATAGACTCTCAGAGTCTCATTTAAGTCAGTAATGACAGTGGGATTAATTATCGGTGAGGTTTTAGCAAAATCTGGCTTCAACTGAGCAATATACAGGACTGCTGACCCTGAAGTACCAAGGTTTGGGAAATTTCAGGTTACAGTGGTAACCCTTAAGGATATTGTTGAGAAGTGAGGAATGTGCACTCCAAAACAAAGTTGCAGATAGACTGCATAAGTCCCTAAGGAGTTATAGACTGAACACAGTATAGGACAGAAACAGCCTCATCTGGTTCAATATGGAACAGGTGTTTGAGATGATACAAATCAGCTGAGAAAAGACAGTGAACAGTGGCAACTGCAGAGAACAGATAGTTCCTTGAAAGCACATTAAACTGGAGCTGTCTTTAATGGCAAAGGGCGTTAAAGAATTGATAACCTGCAGTATCAATTACCTGTATAGTGAAAGTACCACTCACGCTGATAAATGTTCTGACTTACATGGCTTATTATCTCTAATGGTACACAAAATATCCCAAAGCCTGAGACCAATGAGATATTCCTGAGACACTGTTACTGCCATTGACTTGCAAGCATGTTGGATGCATCTCTGCTTCATTCTGTCTATGTTCTAAAATCATCTGATAATTTTCATTTACTTCTTTATTGCAAAGTTATGGGATTTTCACCTGGAGAGAAGCGACCTTCTCCTAATTGATGTAACAGATTTCAGAATTTGCTGGTACAAGAAAGGTAATAAATGTCTGCTGGCCAATCACTTGTAACTTTTTCCTTTTAAGAACTTGAACTTCTCTTTTATGACAAAAAAGCTTTCAATACGGATACCTACTATCTCATGTAGAGGTGGGAAAAGAACTAGACCTGTTTTGTCACAAACCTTTGGCCATCTGCAGAATTATGTGAAAACACAGTCTAATGAAGGCCAGAGTCATACTGCCAATACGCCTTGCTGCAGCTGGCTCAGCTTCTGATAACAGCCTAAAACACAGTCTCCTCTTACAGGAGCTGTGAAAGAGAACTGCTCCACAGATGTATATTCTGTGGGGATTCCCATTAAGGCATAAGATTCTTCAGTGGAAAACCAGAAGGCTATTGACCCATTTGAGTTACCCAGCCAAATGCCTCTTGCTCTAACATCCAACATGAGAGAATAATGAAGATGAGCTTCTACAACAGATGAACTTTCAACAGAGACATAGTCATCATATCAATGTCTCCTCAAGTACCAATGGAATGTTCTACACTGAAAACCGTGTAAAATACAGAATCCTCTGCATGTGTATGGTACAGAAACCTTCCAAATCCTTTCCCTAGCCTCAGAATCAGCTGAGTTCAACATTTGTTGAACTGAATTTCACCTATGCCATAGATTTTTGATGATGCAGAGTTTATCAACTCTTTTGTTGAAGAAGCACTTTTGCAAATGCTGTTTTTGAAGACTGTCCTTGCTCTTTGAAACTATTTTTGAACTTTGTTTAATGGTATGAACAGGCATCAAATAATGATATTTTTCCTAGGGTCATTAACTAAGCAGAATATTAGGAGTGTTCTTTTTACTTATTGATACTAATGGCCACTGTAAAGTTATTGGGTGCCAGTGCAGCTGATGTCTTGGTCTATCTTCTTTGTTTTACTTGAGAGTAGGGTATTGCTCTTGTTGGAATAAACCATCATATTACTGTTTTTAGTTTGCTTGTTTTGTTTTGTTTTTTAGTTCATTGTGGTTTTTTTGTTGTTTTTGCTTTTGCTTTTCTAGGCTTAACTAATCACAGTAGACCAAGACCACCTGCACTGCTGCTATGGGTCATCTATGCACTTTGAGGGTTAAAAAAAATCAACTGTATCTACTTATGTGGAATAAGTCTGTAAAAAACATGTAGGGCTTGAACTCTGATGGTTTGATTAGACATTAGACACAGTAATAGGTATGAAACATAAATCTTTCAATAAAGATGTGTGTTTGATAAAAGACCTGTCAAAAGCAAAGGAAATGTGAGGCTGAAAGTACTTAGAAGGCAGTTAAAATGCAAATAAATATTTCCAGAAGACTACTGTGTCAGTCACTTGCCAGATTCAGTCTCACTCCTATAACTGGTAGAGGGAACTGGGGGAGTCCACCTATCTTACCCTGTATGGGGGCACGAGATGCATGTATGTATGCAACACCACTACACAAATTTACTCACATCTTGTGCACTCCTTTTCTAGGATTAGATCCAGCACAAGCATGGCATGATGCCCAGTAATTTGCTGTGAACGGATTATAACCAACAATTCCCAACGGGAAGAAATTGGCACACTTGAGGAAAGGGGTGCAAACTGCATAAGAAAAGATTCCTATATAATTACTGATCAAAATCCTCAAAGTAGTCTCTCTTGTAAGGCTATGGGCAATATATATGCTCATACATACATACAGGCTTCTCAATAACATTCTTTCCCTGATGAAATTCAAATGCCACAACGGGTCTGTTATGTATGCCCTCATATCTGTTCTTACCTTCAACATGTTATTATTAATCATCAAGAAACATTATGCTTTAAATTAGTAGAAAGAAAATTAAATGATAGCTGGATTAATGTAACTACCTTAAAATGAAACTAAGCACACTGGAGTTGTTATTTTCATTTGTAAGCATTACACTTGTTAAAAAAACACTTTCAGGTGTCTGTAATCTCTCATGTCACTGAAAAATATGTGTTCTATATTTAGACAGCTTTTTAATCTAATGGATGCTTCACGACAAGACAAAGAAAGACTAAGTCATCTCTAAAAGCAACTAGAGTGTGATTGCACTAAGCTACTGCAGTGCAGTATTTCATTAAAATTGGGTTTTGCACTTTAGGAATGAATATTTCCCTCAATATACTGAAGATCACAGGTGATGAAGGACTTACTGATTTTTGAATAGTGCAATCTGATCCATGTAAATTACATGGGTAACACTAGGGTAAGTTTTAAAGTGTTGCACAGCTATAACTTCTGCAACTAATTAATTAAAATTATATGGCTAAGAACCTCGTTAATCCTATGTATATTATGTCAGATCTTACCATTACCAAAATACAATGCCACCAATGTTAGTTGCTAACTAACTCATGAGCCTCTAGGATACAATTTGTCACCAACTAGACAAATCACAGTCTAAAGCACAAACAGTTACCTTGGGACGGACTGTGGTGTTCGGTCCCTCACTCCCAAATTCTTGGCTGTATTTTGTACTCTTGCTCCCTGTAAAAGACAAATAAGAGCTTTGCTTCATTTTTTCCAACACACGTTTTCTTTCTGACCTTCTAGATCAATGTAATTATGTCATAAAATTAATCAATATATATGCTTCCATATCCTTGAACAACTCTCCTCTTTTAAGGTGATAGACAAGTTAAAGCAGTATATTGATTTTCAACTTAAAGTGATGCACAGAAAAGAAACACAATCCTTTCATGTGTCATTATATAAATAAGTACATCGGTTGAGAGAGATACTAGATATGTGTGAAACACACTTTACACCTGTACAGAGCTGCAGTGGCAGCAGCACGTGATGTAAAATATGGTACAGCAAGACTAGAACTTGCATTTGGCAAGTCTTAAGTATTCATAGCTAGTCCTCAACTTTAATGAAGACTTGGAAAGAGTTCAGAGGAGAGTAGTCAGAATGATCAAATCATAAGAATGTATATTCAATCAACAAAGAAAAGTCAGGTGATCTTATGTTGTTAAATCCAGATCAGGGATAGGTTACTGGGGAAATGATAATCATCAAATACATAAAAGTCAAATTAAGCACCAAGTAAAACATTCTAACAAAAAGGACAATAAAATTCTGCAAGAGACGGCTTGGGGAGCACTGCATAGGAATCTCCATTACCGGAGGATTAAAAACAGGTAAGACAAGTGTCTGCCATAAGTAATGTATCCAGTTTTGATCAAAAGTCTGGATATGCTTCAATTTAGATTTCATTGTCTTCAAAGTCCTTTCCTCAGTGCCATATTCTAAAATTTTACAAAAATAAAAAATACCATAATAGACTGCCAGTGACTCAAACTGACATATACATATATATGAGTCTATAGAGAGTGTACATAGGAAAACTATCAAAATTAATCATATGTAGATATGAACTTCAATGCTGTGACTACTTCTGAGAACAAAAAGCAGACTATTTTTACTTATATCACTCACTAGACAAATTTATTTTAACATCTTGTTCCCATAATAAATCAAATATGCTGACTTAAAAATGAGTCTAGCTTTATACAGCCATGTAATTTACTGCTTACCATGAGAACAAATTAATCCTACAAATTACAACTGCCACATGCTTATATCTTTCGGAGAAAAGCCCTCAAGATTTACTAACACTTGCTACACGATACCTCTTAGTCTCCATTGAGCACCATAATATCATTTCTATTTCAATATACTGTTAATTTACCCTTCTCTGGTATCATTCCTAAACCTATAATAATGAGAATATTGGCACTGTTTGTCTCATGCAGGCACAACAGATATTTTTAAGAGACTCTAGCATTTTTTTCTCTGTAAAACAGTACTGCTAGAACGCTCATGAAAGATTCCATTAGCTCTAGGGAGGTACCATCATAGATAGGCTAGTATTTTCAGTGCCATGAAAAGTAAATGATAGGTTTATTTTCAAGTTACACACTACTTTAAGGTAGCAAAACCAGTTAACATAAAGAAAATCACTTATATTTACTGACTTGGAGGGCACAAAATCTGCACCATTCTTATGAGAACACTTTCAAATGCAATGCTCTTACTATATTCATGAAAGGGCATTGAAAAAATATTCACTTATAAGGCAATAGAGTTTCTCTCCCAACATTTCCTCTATCAGCTATTTATTTACCTCTATCCCTTGTAACCCTGTGGCTCCTTTTCTATGTCTCTATTTACATTCTGGTGTCTCCTGAAGACACTTCTACTAGGATGCTCTTAGTAGTAATTTGTGGGTAAAGATGTTTACAGGAATAAATACACGAGTGAGGTTAAAGATGGAGGACTTTGTTAGATTTTTTATTTTGAAATCAATCTAGACTGGATTCGCTGATGAAGACGGGAAAACACTTATCTAAAATTGTCTCACTGATCCCAGCTCATAACAACTCTCATAAATTGCTCTCTTTTCTTCAGTTACTGCAAGATAAGTGCTGGTGGGCACCCAGTTTATAACTGATAGGGCAATTATTCAGACAATTGTTTCAACAACATGGCCAGGGTTATTAGGAGTTCTGTTAAGCATGATCAGCACCTCATTCAATTTAATGGAGAAAAACACTTCCTGAGGTCATCGACACAATCAGGTGTCTCCAGTTATTCACTACTGGTGCCCCAAGCTGAAAAAGTTATTCCAGTAGAGACAATTCTAGTCCAGATAATTTCCTGGTATGGAAAGATAAGAGCTGCTAGGAGACAGTGTTGCTGGCTTTCAGCAACAGAATAGCAGATGGAACAGACATCCTTTCATTTGCATATTCCTATGGCTAATTTCTCTTTATTACCCATAAAAATTTATGGTGTAAATGGACTACTGTAAAGGATTACCTTTTCCCTTACTTTAAAACAGGAAACATGCACATGTATTCACCTTTTCTAAATGTTCTACACCAATCCCCAAGAAGCTTTTACTTTTTTTTATCCAAGTTGTGTGTGTATTACTGTCCTAATGGTCAAATCCTATAGATCAGAAAAGGTTTCTAGAAAATACTAGTGTTTGCTGAAATTACTCCAAAACATTCAGAATTTAATGAAGAATTATATATCTACGGCAGAACTCCAAGACTGATTTAAATGACAACAAAATATTCTAAAACACTCTGTGAAATCAATCGTGGTTTCCTACAAAAGGAAGAATGTGTGAACAAAGTCTGGCTTGCTATATACTAACAGACTTTTTGCAGTGTCTGTGGGTGGTATTGAAATATTGGTATTCTTAACAGCTATTGATCACCTGCTGTTTTACTTCAGAAAATGTAGGTCCACTGCAGGCATCTTTATACATCTTGATTTAAGCAAAGCTCAATACAATTTCATCTGCTCAAGCAATTTAGAAAGTAACTTTTCTTCTAATTTTATCTTTCGTTTTAACTTAAAAAACTATTAGAAGACTCAGAAATGCACCATTTTCTGAAAACTGTCCAGAACCATACACTGAAAATGTGCAGCTTCACAGAATGCCTCTCTGAAAGCAGACACGTACAACTTTATGCCTAATTTCTTTGTGAAATATCCAGATTTGCCTGTGGATAGAATCTGAGTCGAAACATCATCATATAAATGCAACTCTGTTTTTATACTGCAGTAGCTTTCTTTTAATGCCAAGTTAAAACTGCAATTTCTGAGCACACCTACATGATCTGACTCAGGAACCCTGAGGGTATTTATTCATTGCAGAAACTTAACTCATGCACTGAAGGAACTGAAAGTCAGATGTGAAAAAGAATGAGACTCATTACTCAGAAATAACATTAGACAGTAACACTTAAATATAATTGATCAAAATCTGTGATGTGTGAATATTTACACAATTCCTTAGTAGGCGAACAGTTTAATCTAGTGTATATGCATTTTATCTATGGCAAGTTAGAAGTAAAGCATAGCTGTTCAATCATTTTTGTAATTAAACTGTGATTTCTGCACAGGATACGTACTAGAACTTAAGGAAATTATAAATTTAGATGCAAATTACAACCCAGAAAAAGCAACTCTTTTCTTATCTGTGATTAGTTGTTCCAACATTTAATAACCTTTTTTTTTTTCCTAGTAAATAGCACTTACTTTAAGACTGAATTTGTTTTTATTTGACTTCTGCATCCCGTTTCTCGTTTATACTTTTGCCATAAAGTTGAAAGTTACTGCAGGCTGGGATATATGTTCCATATGCACGCAGAGTGCATAAGCCCACCCACTGTTCAACCTCTTTGATCAAGCAAATAGGTTGAGCTGTTTAATCTTCACTTCATGTGGCTTGTCTAACAACCCCTGGGTCATTTGTGCCCCTTCTTTGAACTCCTTCCAAGACTCCAAACTTATTTTCAAAGCACTTATGTGCTAACAAGATATCCCAGGATTAGTTTGCCAATGGCGGATACAGTTTAGTCCTCATTTCTATTTTGTATTCCTTTTTTTTTAATTAATTAATTATTACTATTAACCTCCCCAACAGTTTTGTCAGACCCTTGTGCTAAGAAATAATGCTCAGGTGACCAACCATTCTCAACAGCCTCTAAAATACTAATATCCTATTAGATCAAACTAGTGAAAAATATTATTATTCAAAGTAAATATAATGCCCTCAAGAATCTTGCCTGGGAAGTACTTATTCCCTTTCTCTTTCGTTCAGTTCATGAGTCACCTTTTATTAACTGTAATTAATAATCCCAGTTAATTATTTTGATGGATAATAATTATTATTAAGATAAAATGCTTTTCCTCAACAGACTATTCTGATTTACTGCAATTACAAAGAATATACTGCAGAAGTTACATAAAAACCATCAGATAAAATCATAATCCCATAAAGGTCAGGATCCATTTACACACACAGAAAGCAAGCATCTGGTAAAAATCAGTCTGTTACTTTTTAAGAGGGAAAGGGGAAAAGAGAGGGAAAGGGGGAAGGAGAGGGAAAAGGAGAGAAAAGAAGAAAGAGAGAAAGAGAGGGAAAGGGTGAGAGAGGGCCAGAGAGGGAGAGAGGGAGGGCAAGAGAGAGAGGGAGGGCAAGAGAGAGAGGGGGAGGGAAGGGAAGGGAAGAGGGGGGAACGGGAGAGGGGGAAGGGGAGAGGGGGAGACAGAGGCAGAATTTCAGCCAGTGATAACTCTCCCTCTCATCCAATAAGGTAACTCTCATACAGGGATCCCAAATGTCTGCCCAAGTCATTCCTGTTTGATGGTGGCAAGTCTTGTTAGGAAGCAGCAACACGCTTGTTGTAGGGAGCACCTTACCTGCTTGCGCATGACATCCGTGGCCTGCATGATGTAACGTGGAGGTAGCCCGTGGCTCCGGGCCAGAATGATCGCCTGCTCCAGGGTCACGCTCAGAGTGCACCTGCAATGCAAAACGGAGCTCAGGCATCGGCTAGCAACGGCTTCTGCAAATGACTGCTCTATCTAGAACATACTTCTTGTTGTCATCCAACAACAATCCATGACCAGCAGAAACCTTTTACTACCTCATTCAGCAAGATCCCTTCATTTATTACGTTTCTTAAGCATCCACACTTGGTAGGGCTGGCTGTTTGCTCCTGGTTACTGGCAATTTCATTTTGCTTTTCTACATCAAACTGGACTGTGTGGGCCATCTTTAGTCCCACAGCACAGTGATGCATCTCTTCTTTCAATTCCCTTCGAACAACTAGTTGTGCTGGAAACTACCACCATTCTGTTCCTACTCCCAACTCTCGTGCGATATCCATTTACATAGCAGTAGATCCACACACAGAGTTACTTGACTGCCCACTGCTTCCTGCAAATCAGAAAATTGTAATCTCTTCACCAAATTCTTATTACATAGCAAATTATTGATGTCTTAAAAAAAGCAACAAATATAAAAATAAATAAATATAAAAAGAACTGCTAGAAGAACAAAGGAAGAAAATTGTGTAATTACTGACAGTCATTTTTCCCCCAATCAAATATCACTGGATTGAGAACTCTATTGCAGCATGAGAAATATTTCACTCCAGATGGAAATCCAAGGTTTTGACTTCTTTGTAAAATTTCATGACATTTTATGGAAGAGTCAATTTGTAACGATGCAGGCTGCAATATAGTATTTCCATTCTCTATAACAGGCAATAAGCTTTGTGCAGAATTTGCAAGGCCTCAGGACTGGTATTTGTCACACTTGCTCTGGCTGCACTTTTCTTGACCTGCCTGCAGCTCCATTCTGCATGGTTTGACTGTGACAGCAATTTCTCTAACCAACCAGGTGTCTAATTAGTTTTACTTTTTTATTCTTTTATCTTTGTGTGGTACAACTCTTACTTTAGACAGATAGCAACAACAAGCAAGCACTCACTCCATGCAGAGAGACACCAAATATACACCCAGGCGTAGTGTGGAGCTGCCCACTCCAGGGGAGTAAAGGGGTATTTGGAAATACCAAATGAACCCAGTGGATTCCAGAATGAAGAAGAAAGGAGCATCATGATGTTGACAAGCTCCAGACAGTGTTAACTCATTCATACCACTACTCCCCAGCCACAGTGTGACTCCCCACTGACCCTGTGACCCAGAAAGCAGTGGTAGGATAAGACACATAAGAGGAGAAGAGGCATAAGAGATAGAAAGAGGGATAAAAACTAAGGAAATGGGCAATAGTTTTTGCTGCATTACTATACTTTCTTTTTCTATAATAATTAGATCTAGACTAACAATAATTCATGAATTGGACTGCTAAGACTTCTACTATACTAAAAAAATTACTGGTTTTAAAGAATGTGTGCTTCCTCTCTTCCCATAAGCAAAAGCAGGAATATAACAATATTGCTGCTCAATTACAACCAAATGATTAAAATAAATAAACAACTTAATCTGCTAACTGAGGCTTACTTAGCAAGTGCAAAGAGTGACAACCAAAAAGGGGAATATTTATAATTGAGTAAGTTCTTTCCAGGTGGTTTCTGAACAAGTTTCCTCTTGCTCTCAGCTACTAATGTAGCTTTGAGAGCTAGGGAGCTGTGGGTCTTTTTCTCCTACTTTGTCTTTTTTTTCAGGTAAACATTAAAGAACAAAATCTGACCCTGGTACTATATCCTAAAGTAAAGGCTATAATGGCTTCATCAGAGCAGCTGGGGAAGTTTCAGAGATGAAGATCTTGCCCTAGCACAACCCGTCATCACATCAGAAGGTAAGCACCACCAAAGAAAGGCATTTTGGACACGCCAGCTGCCTCCAGGTACCCTGTTGAGGACAAGGATGGTTCTTCATACAGTCAAGAGCAAAGCAGTAAAGGCAACAAAACTGTGTAAAAAGTCGAGTACTTTTTAAGAGGCACAACCTGTCTGAGGGCTGCTATTCTGCATCAGTAAGCTGCTTGATGACTTTTCTGTTCAGAGCCAGACACAGCCTTGCAATAATCAAATCTCTTCAACCAGAAATATGAGGTGTGTATAAACTGATCCTACATCAGCGGAACTTGACAAAAGCTATATTTTTCACATCAGAATAATAAAATTAAGACTCATGGTTGAAACAGACTTTTGAATCACCTTTTGGCAAACACTGACCAAAAGATTCTGTGTAGCTTATACTGTGCACACCGAACAGACAATATGTTTCATTCAGACATTTATCTTGCAGAGCAGAAGATCTGTAGGAGGAGAAATGTGTCTGCACCTTACTTTTTTTCTTATTGAGAAAAAAAAACTTGGCATGTTTAAATACCTCTAAGTTATTTTATGGACTGTAAAAAGTTTTACAGTAGTAAGTGTGGAAGACACTGAATTCAATCTGTAACTTTATTAATAGCTCATTGTTAAAAATTTATAAGTTAAGTGATCTTCCTTGGCCATTAAATCAGTTTTATTCCCCAGCTTCTCATATATACTGACCACAGAAGTAACCTGGAACCAAAGTCTATTGATCTTTTGTGTTATATGCTTGATTGAAGTGAAAAATAATTAAATATTAGACTAGAACTTCTAAACACTGTGTTGTTATATTTATTTGAAAGATGAAGTATTGCAAAAATAAAAAGATATGTGCTCATAATATTTACCAGCACCAAAATCTAAACATCTAACCTTGAAGAAGAAACTGAAAAGGAAACTTTGTCCCATTCACAACAAGAAAAAAAAAGAAAGTACTGGGAAGGTGATTTGACAAGTATAAGATAAACTAGAGAAAAAGCATAAAAGATCTTCCTGTAGAAATGATGGAAGTTCTGGACAGGAAGTCTAGCTTCCTTCCAAACAGTTACTGAAACAATTTCCCCAGAACTCCTATCTTTGTGGAACTCAAAGCAATGAAAGAATGGAGGAAAAAAAAAATCCATTTAGTGAATCTAATCCAAATTAACAACCTCCTAAATGAAAGTCGGGTTAAAAAACTTGATACAAACAATAATCTTGTTATTGGGAAGGACTGCAAAATTGCTCCCTATCTAAAATGAAATAGATGGTTGTCATAAACATTACAAACCATTTGCTTTTTGACAGTACAAGATGTGATTTGGAAATAAAGTTGTTAAGTGTGTAGTTAAAAACACAAGGAAATTGGGAAAACTGGGACAAAGTGAAATAGCATTATGAAGAGCAGCCTTTAGCAGTGAACCAGCACAACTAAGAGCACTTTAGCAGGCTTCTACAGAGAGAAGCAGCAAGTAGTGCACAAATCTGAAACACACAAATATGCAAAAAAGGCAAATAGGCAAAAAAGTAGGCTAAAAAGAAGACCAAAAATACTTTTAAGAGTTACATTCTTATCATATCATAGGGAATTAGCAGGGAAGATAATCAGCATGATGCCTTTGACAAAGTTAACTACTAGCCCACTTAATCAAACGCAACATTTGTTGAAGTATTTTAAAAATGTTAAAATAGGATCATTGGTATGGTTGCACTTAAATACAGTATTTCATTGGAGATACGATTTCATACTGCTAGATTTTGTGCTTCCCTCAAAGCATGTAAAAGGTCTGATGAACAGCAGCCTCAAAATCAGAATTACAATATTGCCTATAGTTTTTGTGGCATAATTTTGAAATAAGGTTTCTACTTTCTGACTAAAACAAACATCACTGAAATGGTTTCATTTTTACTGAATATCTAGTTAGTGAGACGGCCTATCATATAAACTCTCCATGTATAAACTGATCCATTGATAAGCCTGTATTTTGTTCTGGTTCTTTCTTTTAGCTTCTTAAATATGTTTTTTGAGTACTACATATTCTTTACCACAAATCAAACTGCCCTGAAAATCAACTGTAAAAGAAACAAATGCATACATACAAAAATTAGAGATCAACATGAAAAAATCATAACTAGAAGTACCTTTGTAACAGGGCTGCCAAACACAGAGATTAACCAAAAGCAAATCTCAACCAATATAATTTCTAGAATTTTATAAAAATTGAAAAGTAGGGAATTCCTCCTATGAAGACCCTATCTTGGTGGTCTGGACACAGTTTAATTTCAAGGACTGAAGCAAGTTGCAATAGTTGACCCTCTCCTCCCTTTTGAAAATTAATAAGCAAATGCTAGTAAAGGTTACAAAGCAATCTGGAAACAGTTCAGACCACTAACAGTACCTGCTCATTTAGATGAAATCAGCGCAGATAAATCAAACAAGGAAAAGATTGGTGGGGGGATAGAGGGAAACCTCCTTCAAATGATCTCACATACTATTCTCTTATGGGAAGGAAAAGTTCTAAATTGTGCATGGGAGCAAATCAAAACTTGTTTTCACTCCTTATTTTCTCCCATCCCTTCTTTTATGTCAGAAAAACAAGGCTCAGATTCATCATCCTAAATTTTATGTCAGTTAGAATCACAAATTCCCTGCCTTGACAGATTACAGCAGCAACCAGCACAGACGTTTGGCTTTCCAACCACAGCTGGGCTGAGAATTCCTCCTTCTCCCCATTTGGTTTCCAAGAAACAGAAGGGGCTGCAGCTGGCTCCAGCCCCTGCCTCCTGTTCTCGGGCTCCATCAGTCACAGCAGGGTCTATGTGAAGATTAGATACAAACTTTCAAGTATCTTCTGCATCAGACCCTGCTGAACAAAAGAGGTTGAATTACATTTCTCTAATCACAAGCAGTCACCAGCTGACAAATTCATTTGTTTTTGTCTGGATGTGATTTTTACGAGAGGGCAGGAAATCTGCTGGATAGACGTATGCTGAAATATATAGTCAACTGAGGTGTAAAAGAGGAAAACAGACTGAAGATTGCTGAGAAATGGATTATTTCATGACAGCTTATTTAATGTCATTTGTCACCTGAGAGAAAAAATAATCTGAGCCCATATACAGAACCTGCAAAGCTGCCATTGAGAGAGTTGTTTATCTATGTTAAAAGAGCTAAAAGAATCTAAATAATTAAAATCATTCCCTGGTTGCAGTTTGAATTGTAGCCATCTTACATCCAAATATGCATTAAAGTATCTCTCTGAAAAATACCCTGAACAGAAAAAGTAAGATGAAACAAATTAGTTTGGTAGTTACCACATTGGTTATCTGCTGTCAGAAATGTTGAAGTGAGTTGTGTTCTGCTGGTGTGAATAGATCTTGACAGATGTTTTGAAACTTCATCTATTGGTTAATCTAATTAAAATCCAAAGCTTCTACCCAACATGCAATTTAGTGTCATCGTGATTTAAAATCATTTTCTTTTCATAGATCATAAGCTAATCTTACATACATTTGTCCACTTTTTAAACCGCTGACAATTAAGCACTTGCTTGTCCCTACTATCATTTACATTAGTGCTTATGGAGCAGCTATTATTTATATCAGTGTATGCAACACAAAGGTACATGACTGTAAGGTACAGATTTTTTAGGAAACTTTTTATAATTACTGCTAATGGTTAGGTAATATGTATCAGTTCTAAAGAGTAATCTGAAGAAGAAAATAGGCCATAATAGACCTAAAAAGGGTAGAAAATACCCTTCAGGGCTATAAGTAATAAGCATTAAAAAGGGTAGACAGGCCTAACTAAAGGCTGTTTGCTACCATCCCTAAGCCATTCTCACTGTAAAAATACAGCTCCATGCATTTGCATTCATGGAGCTAAAAAGCACATTTTCCTAAAACATAACCATTCTTTTCATCCTCTATGCCCATATGCTGAAAATTTGCTGAACAGAATTTTTATTTTTCTCATGGGGAGGAGGAATTTCGGCCAGTCGGGGATGAAATGAGCATGAAGCACTTTACAATTACTTAGAGTATTGTAATTTACAATTTACAATTACAGTGCTACTCTGCTGGAGTTCAGGATTTATGCTCAATCTCTTTATGAACCTTGTAATCAAGCCGAGATGCTTCCAGTGTGGAAAATCACTACCCTCAAAATCAACCTTGGATTTGAACAGATCCTTCAAAGTTTAGTGCTGTTATTTTGCCAACGTAGAGCAAGCCATTATCCTGTACATGAAATAGATTTTATTCCATTATGATGGTTCAGTAATCATAAGCATCGCTTCAGAAAGTGACTGTCCATGGAAAATATTACTGAACTAGGGAAGCATGGATAGCTCAAGGCTAAGGAAATTTCCACATCTCATTCATTAAAAGACAGCCTGACAAGGTTCCTTCATGACAGGCACCACTGTGATTATGAAGTTGTGCAAACCACACACCAAATATATCCCAATCCCCTTCCTACACACACATTTTTGTTGGGCATGCATGCACCATCACATCACAGGATAATAAAAATTGATTCTACTAGGTATTCTCAACCACAAGCTACCAATTTGCTAGAAATAGGCAGTGGCTTATCAAGCTATGGAATCAATCCTGGAAGATAAGCAGATAGACACACTGCAGATGTCAATTTGGTTCATGCCTCTGTTCATAGTTTGGAAGCTACTCCCAGGTCTCTTTTGCTCAGATCTATTAAATTCAGCATTGGACACTTTTAATCCTGAAAATGAAAAGTACAGAAAATCATATTGAGGTTTTTTTCTGTATTTTATAGAAAGATTATCATCAAGCAATCAAAAAATTAAAAAAAAAATCTTCTACCTTTCTTGAGATAGTTTTTTGAAAAACAAAAAAAGTTATGACTTGATCTGACCTGAATATAAATTATCTGTCAGTTTTAAAAAAACTGAAACTGCACAGAACATCTTTTCAGAAACATGCTTCCTGTAAGATCTTGACACCTTTAATTGGCAGAAAATGTTACAAGGTGCACTCATAACATTAACATTCTTTGATGAAATAACAAGATTTCCAAGAACCACCATGCTTTTTGTTTGCTCATGCTTAATCATACATGCAAACACAAACAACAGTATCTTACATCACGCAAAAAGTCAATATTGACAAACATCTTTCATTCAATCTTTCACATGAAAAAGTTCTATGCCCATGCAAAAAGGCAAGCAAATCTATCCACTGGAAAATTGCAGTTTATCACTTGTCTCACAAGACTTCAGGTTATTCAATCTATTCACGTGCACCTCAGAAATTAAAGATTTTTCTCTTAACTATTTTTTTATTAATAATCTGGCATTTTCTGTAAAGAAGAGTCAGATTTTCCCAAACACCCGGACTACAGATAGGAAAACATTGCATGAGTAAGAGGATGATTCAACAGAGTAACACGATCAAGTTGTGTATCGACCCACCATTAAAAGTCCACAGTGGTCCATAGTTTTTAAGGGGGGCAATTAGAAAAAACACCTTGAGATCCCTATTAATAATAAGTTAGGGTCATCTGAGCTGAATCACTTTATGTGCATCTCTGCATTTTTGGATTGCATTCTAAACAAAAGAATGTCTCAGAATTTAAAACTTGCAAGAGATCTCAAAGATTATAAGTTTTTACATGCCTGTAGGGATGAACAAAACCACAATCTACCAGGTTGCCTACGTAAGGAAAATCTAAAGAAAAAAATTGTCTTAAGAAGACAAATTCGCACATATTTAACAATTACATGTTCTCAAGTAGTAAACACTATCCTATATTATTTTATGAAGCATGAAAATACGTTAACTGGAAAGAGATGTAACAAAACTTCATTTAGAAGAAGGAAATCTTGACTAAAGGAGATGGTAGCAGAACCAAAAGCAAAGGTTAGATGAGAACACCAGGGAGCACCAAGGATTCAGCCCACGCTGACCTGTTAGTGGTCCCATTGATCCCACCAAGTCTAATTACTGAGTGTCTAATCTGAGTCACAGTTACAAACCCTCCGGTAGATTTTCTTGCAGCAATTTTCTCAACTGAATTTCTCCAGAAAGGGAGCTGGGCATGACTGATAGCTTCTAGCATTACTCTGCATTGCTGTGTGGAAGATGGCGACAGGTTTAATCGGGCTCAGGAGCTGTGCCAGCTGCAGGAGGCAGCATGATAGACCCTTAGCAAAATCTACCTTAGCATTCAGCTGTGTGTCTGCCAGGCAGAACCCCACTGCTTGAAGGATGGTAACAGTCAGGAGAGACTTTCAGGAGGGGAAATTAAAATTCAGAAAAGAAAATAAGACAGTTATTTTCCTGGGGTTCATCAAGATTATAAAGAACCTCTCTTCTCTCAATCCTCCAGGAAATGCAAAATTTTAAATAAACTTGGGATTTGTTTTATTTGGATGCTTTAAATGATTCCTTTGAGCCTGTGAGGCTTATGGTCTCTGAATAGACTTCTGCAGCTGCTGCACCTAATTTCATTTTGGCATGGAAATAGGCTAAGGCCTGTTTGTGCAATGCAGTCTCTCTCTTCTCTCTCAAGCAGGAGCTAGCATCATGATTCAATGAAATTTAAAAGTGCCTTTCATCACTTAGATTTGTACAGACTGATTGCACCTTCAAACAGAATAAAATTAGGCAAGGAAACAGGCAGCAGAAAAAAACACTTCATTGTTTATAGGTGACAGTTGATTGGCAGGTAGAAATATAATTATGGATGATAAAAAAGGCAACACAGAAATGCAAACTATTGATTTCGGACTAATTCTGAGTTCTCTTCCTGATGTTGATCAAGAAGGCATGTTCACTTATGGTAATCCAAGGGTAGTTTGTAGTATTCACATGTCACTTAGGACAGTGAAGGTTAAAGAACTTATTTTTCTCTGATTTAAATATATTTGAAAAGACTGCTGTCTGAAATAGATATAGGATTTCAGGCTCTAATGCAAATTGGTAAACATATTGTCCTCATAAAAATCAAAGCAAAATAATCACCAGCAATTCAAAATCTACAGTATTATCTTGGATATAAGGATGAAAATACAAACTCTGTCAAGCTGTTTTAGCCTAGTGCAGTGTAAAAAGCAATTTAATATGGATCAGAGAGAAGTCAGAAATCAAAACATTGCTGATCCCGAGCTCAGCAACCACTGTCAAAGCAGACAAAGCTGCTGTCTCATAATTCTTTGCCTCTTCTGCATCGAAACTGCCACCCACGGTCTCCCTCCCAGGCTCTCTGCTATTTGCTTCCAGATAGAGAGAGAGAAGGGCGGCAGAAATTCCCATTCCCAATCCATGATGCCCAAGTAGGTAAAACACAAAGTTATTAGGTCAAGTGAGGAAAAGTTCAGAGTTAATATACTTTAAACAAAAGTGTATATATATAATTAAATCATGACAGATTAATGATTTGCTCTGTTCCCACTCCCCAAGAGCATAAGGAAGAGACTGACCAACAAAGCACCCTGAACTTTTCCGCAGACTCTCATAAATTCTCTTCCATTACAGAGGAATTGTAGAAATTAGGTTAATATTAATTAAAGTCAAAGCATGTACAAACCTTGTTCTAAGTCCTTTCTCTATTTTTTAAGATGGAAGACTCATAAATGAAGAATATACTTTCCAAGGTAACCTGCAAGCATAATTCACATCTTTCCCCCATCTGCTTTTCTGGTAGCACAGGGAAAGACGTTTTCAACTCATTCCATTTCTGTAACTTGGTATTAAAAACAGTCAGTCGCAAGTCCTTGGCCTCAGCTTACAAAACTTGGATTTCCACAACTGATCTCAATCAAGTACTTGACAGATCTAGGAGCATTTAATTTCTAAGAACAGAGAAGGTACAGAAGATACATTGCTGAGTATGAGCTAAATATTCCCTCTGACTGCAAATCAGTAGCATGAACCCTGAAGATATCACTTCTTAACTTTAAGTCCATTTTTGTGTATGATTCTCTCCTCTGATTAAATAATAGTCCATCAGAGAAGCAGAAGAATTAGGCAACAGGGAAAATGATTTCTGTCTACAGGACTTTTTCCCCACAGGATTTCATGATGCTGCAAGATAGTTGCTCACTATGGAGTTACAAGGGGAGTAGGTTCACAAAAAGCACAGAAGAACTTAGTATAGGAATTTGGTCAGTAACAAAAATCCTACTGTTATTTGAAGACAGAATAAGCTTTCTGTCTTGGCAAAGGCAATTTCAGAATGCCAAAATGCAGAGCCTATTTAGCGCTCGAGTGTAGAGATGACCTGCGAGAGGCCAGAAAGTGAAAACAAAATATAAAGTGAGCTTTATGACACGTAAGTCCAAGAAGAGACTTTTTCATCCATCATTTTTTTTTCTCAACTTTCAGAAATTCAGGGCAAAAGCTCCTTGGGCACATATAAAATTGTGTGTAATGCATTTCTCTTTCCTAGAGAAACTATGTTAAAATATCTTTGATAACACTAAAAGCTGATGTTCCTTTGAACAGATGGTAGCCACAAAGGCAGTGTTAATGGACAAGTGAAATAAAGGTATCTTATACAAAAGCTCAAATGGCCTCCATTCAAAGCCTGCAGGATTGCAATCATGCTTTTACAGAAAAAGGCTCTGCACATTTTCTTTTATAAATAGTCAGTCTTGAGTCCTTTAACATTCAAATAGAAGCCCTGAAATGACCCATCCACTTCCTATTATTCACAAAATAGTCTTAAAGTCCAAAGTGTGCTGGCTTTCTAAAATTTTGTGGTTTTAAAATATAATTATTTAGATACTTAAGAGCTTATACATTGGAATTAGCAAAAAATCTTATGAATTCCACGCAGTTCATACATGTTGCTTCCTCTTCAGTCACCAGATTTTTCTGAATAATTTGTGACCTCTTCATTGTAGAGTCATAGTTTGGGGGGAATATTAAAGCTGTTTTCCGGCACAGGTACATTGGCAAATTCAGAATTTACTCTATGAAGTCATTAAGAAATACAAAAGAAGTCCTGTTTGCTTTCTAAAGAAACAGAGAATGAAGCCCAAAATCTTTTCTCATCATGTTAGAAATACAACTTTGCTTGCTTCAACCCAGTAAAGTCTTCAGAAGAGTACTTATGAATAAGGAATTCCTTCCCAAAAGCACAGATTTTTGAGGAAATGGTAATTAATATTCCTGAAAGCAGATCACTTTGAGTGATTTCTTGGTTTGGCTAGAGTTACATAAGGTTGATGTTTTTTTTCCCAAAAAAATCTTGTTGATTGCTTCTCAAGGCAACTTTTATAAGCAGAAACCAGACTTTGGGAAAACAAAGCTACTATTTCTTATGTGAGCAATAGAGGAAAAAGTACTGCCTATAACTGTTTTTTCTTGACCAGAAGAATTAGCAAGAGTTCCAATTTGGGAAGCAGGATTCTCTGTATCATAAAGACATCTTATGAAACCTAAATAAAAAGCCAGAGAAAAGCTGTATAGTTCATGGCTTTCTGAAAATGAGAACTCCATGCTACCCCATAGAATACAGTATTTCGTATTTCCATCCTCATCTAACACAGTGACTACAAAACACACTCATTTCATATTATTACCTAAAACAGAATAGCATATTCAGTATGTCCTACATACCTGTATCAATAACGGAGAGCAACACAAGCAGTCTGCTGCTATCTTTACTAATAGGTATGGCAAGCACTCTTACTCTATTGCGCTGACTACATACAGAGCTCTTCCTGTTCTCCATGCCTTATAATCTGCTCTGAGTATATGGTGCAGTGCTTTTCAAAAGCTCTTCTAAAGAAAGGGACTTACTTAAGAGAAGGCAAGGTTCATTTTAGCACCGTATACTGATGAACAAGTCTGCTAAATTACAAATCTGAATAAGGTCAGAAACTAAGGAGCAATTTTTACAGCACACTTGTAATCTACAGTTTGGAATTTTTACAGAAATAGCAAAGTTTTAACATCAGTTTTTTGTGGGGTTTATTTATTATTTATTTTCCCTCAATGGTAGTCTTTGCCTTTTTGCTATAATGCATTATAATGTACAAAAAATACATGCCTAATTGAAACATATTGCTATCTTTGACAAAAAATTTTCAACACTAGAGAACTCTCTGTTGTCACTTAGATATGTGCGAGAGCATGTGCCTATTAAAACTACTTAGTGCTTACAACAATAAAGCTCGGTTGAATGTAGCTCTGTTCATTTTTGGTTGTTATATTAATCACAGCAATACTGTTCTACATACAGAACTTCCAGTTACTGTATTCTACCCCTCCAAAAATGCATGCCTCTTCTTTTTTCCTTTTTCCTTGAAACAAGTTCTCTTAGGATTCTCTCTAGCATATAGCAAATATGACTTCTTTTGACTGTAGCACAAGCTTAATATAGTGTGTGCTATTCACCTAGGAAACCTTCCTTTATCTGCTTTAGCAATTAGGATTTCTGCCTTCTCCTGACTTGAATGAGAAACAACCCATTCTAACCACATAAAATGAAATCATGCTGCTCATTTTTCTCAATCAAAGCCAATACAAGTCTGGAATTTAACCACAAATCCTTTAGCCATATTAGACATTTACTCACATGCACAGAAATACAGCGTGTAATTTTTTTATAAGCAAAAAAACCCAAAAACAAAAACAAAAAAGAGCAGTGCAATGTCTGCAAGACAGACTGGAACCACAGGAGGGAAGGAAACCGTCATACCGGTGAACCCCGCTGTTGCACATAATGATGTGACACGCGCCGAGCCTGCTGCAGAGCTCGGAGGACACGGAGAGCAGCCCAACTCCGGAGGCGCTGCAGGCAGTGTACGCGCAGGCCGCCGTGCGCTTGGAGCGGATGAAGGACCCTACGAGTCGGTAAAGTTCGTCCAAGCAGTTCAGAGGTCTCATAAACTGCAAGACAGAAAAGAGAGATTGAAATATTTTCTACCAAGAACACCTAAAATGGTCTTTGAGTGTAGCAACATGTGTGGTGATCTGTGGTCACTACAGATGCAGAGAGACTGAGGGAAAAAGCCCAAGGCAGAATCTATAATGTAAATACAAAGTATACAATCTCCTGCGACATGACTCGCAAAAAAAAATTCCTACCTTTTGAATTGTTACTATCACTGACTATTTTATTCTCTACAGAGGTGTTTTTCACTTCAATAACCTGATCAGGCCCATCAATAAGCTCCTATTAATGCTATTTCCAAAGACAGGAAGCCACCAAGAAACAACCCACTCCCATATGCATATGCAGAAGGGATGCCAGGCCAGGTTAAATGGCTCTCTAAGAAAACCAACTTATAAACAGGAGAATAGTGTCCTCTCTTTAGTGAGGATTAGGAACAGTCAAGTTGCATAACAGCATGCAAAAAGAAAAACAAGCAGGAGTAACAAAAACATACTACAAATCAGTTGAACAGTTAACTTTGTAGCAGAACTCCAAACAACCTCAGCATGACCGCACAGAGAATGAAATGACCCACCTAGTTTCAGTAAGAAGGCAGCTTCATGTGTTAGGCGGCTCTCAGAAGAGCAACCTTCAAGAACAATTTAGCAATGAAAAGTAGCATCTCATAGTGACTTATCCAAAAGAAAGGTTCACAATACAGTTTTGCAGACCCCCTAATTCCAAATTCCCTTTCTCTTTATTCTAGAAACACTTAAAGATTGAAAAAGAAAACCAAACAAAAAAATCAGAGAATGAATTATTTGAAAGACAGAGCATTCTCTAAAGACAGTTTTAGCTAATTAGAGAAATAGTAGCCTCGTTTGCTCTTATGTTTACCATCATCAGAAAGAGTGCAGCTCATGTAAATCAACTATAACAATGATTTAAACCTGGACACAAAAAGATTAAAGTTGGTTTAGCTCCTATTGATTTAGCTTGCATACATTTAAACTGATTTAAATTGGTGCGACTTACTCCCACAGAGGTAAAGAGAAAAGAGCAAAAATCAAGGGCACAAACGGAGGTCATGCATTCGCTCTTAGCTTACTCCAGTTACAAGGAAAGTGCATTAGATGAAACCAGAATTGGTCACTAGCATCTCCTGGTCAGATGTGATTTATCAGATGCTTTTGTCTTGTCCCTGACCTTTTCACTAAAAGAGAGAGGGAACAAGTTTGGGAGAAAAAAAGAGCAGCATATATAGCTAAATTTCTTCAGCTACAACTGTGAATGATTAGAAAATAATGTTGTGACTCCCTACAGAGAGACCCTGCAGTCCCGCACAGACTCAAGAAACAGGCTCCATCAGTCTGTTAGCACTCACTGCATTACATCAATGCAAAATTTCAGTCTGTTTTGGACTCAGTAGTTGATCACTGTATTTGTCAAGCATGTCCCTTCTCCCCCACAGCTTTGAATACTTGCAGTTTTCAGCGAAATAAAGAAAGCCAAAGAAAAGAACTAGAATAACACAGTGTGTAAAATGCAAAGCTTAATTAGTTACTTAAAATTTTATTTACCTTATCTATATAAGCAGCTTTAGATGTTGAATTTGGAGGCAGGTTTGACTTGTCCAAGTAGAATGCCCTGACAGAAAAAAAAAAAAAAGGCAAAAAAGGTTATTTTTAAAACTCTTGTGCAAAATATTTATAGGCAAAAAGGTTATTTTTTAAACTCTTGTGCAAAATATTTATAGGCAAATATTCTTAAATATCATCCTAAGATTGGACTATTTTTTTCTAATTTCACGAAATCAGACTATCAAATATGAGGATGAATAGGCACGAAAACTATTTCTTTTAAAGAAATGTGGAATATTTTTTCTTGTTCTGAAAACAAATTGTCCCTCTGCCATTTTGCAGTAGAGTGAAATATTTTACTCTCCAGTTAGTAGAAAAAATGAATCTGAAAGCAACCCTCCAAAAATATCCATGAAAGGGTTGTGGTAACTGTCTTGATTTTAACGGTGACTTCGGGAAACTTGGCAGACAAATAATATCTGAACCTGATGCACTACAAGCTTTTTATATCAGCATAACTGCAATAACACCAGAATAGCATCCCAAATATGGAAGACAGTACTGCCACACAGGAAAAAGCTCACAGTACAAAAAGAAACAAAAAACCAAAAACCTTACAGGTGGCAGATATACAGAATATAACCAAAATGGCAGTGGTAATAAAATCATTGATTTCCTAAACTCATGTACATATTAAATTGGTAATAAAACTCTTTGGTCAAACTCATGTATACATACGCAAATAAAAGCACCTGTCTTTCCATACCATCTAGATTTTTGAGAATGATAGAGTGCAGCGAAGGAGAAGCTGTAGAAATTTGGGCTTACCAACAGAACAAAGCACGAGAGGAAAGGCATACTTATGGTATGGCGCTTACCTCCCTATTGTGTACTGCAATTCACCAGTCCATATTCACACGCCTCCTTCTGTAACATTTCACTTACTTAGCTATGAATGCTACCATAAGGAGTTTCTATGGAACAGAAAAATGCAGCATCCACTCTGTTACAAGACAAAGGTTGACTGATTTCTACAAGGCACAGAGAAGACCGAGATTTGGTGCGGAGGATTTTGTGTGACCCTTCTCTCCTAAACCAGGGAAAGTTTTCTTCTCCAGCACCAAAAGAAAGAGCTTCTTTGACCACCAGCATTAAGATGCTACCAAAGGGCATATGGGAATCACGGAGTTCTATCTCCTTTAGCTCATAAACTCTAAAGCATTTTTTTCTCTTTACCTTACAAGCAAAATAATTGCTCACCAGCACCGTGTTCGTACTAAGTCTTCCATAGGCAAAGAAAATGCTTATGTGGTAAGACGACAGGATTCATTCTGGTGATGGAAAAGCTCCTAAAATGTGCTGGCACAGCTGGAAAATGAGAAAAACTTGCCAGGTGTCCTGCCTGGATGAGGCAACAGCTCCCACTACAGCACTCTGGCCAAGATAGGAAAACAGCTTGTGAGGCCTGCAGGAAGACTCGGTTCTTCAGGGGAAACTTCAAGGTATCACCTTGATCCAGCCCTGATGCCTGTGCACAAAGAGTGGGATCTGACTAAAGGCTACAGCTCTCAATCTGAATCCAGTCTGCAGAAGGACCCCAGCTGTCCTCTGGAGTGCGGTAACCAAATTTCAGCTCTACTGAAAAATGAAAATAAACACAGGAAAGAATGCTCCCTTGCATCCTATCTCAGAAACGAAAGGATTATGTGGGACCTCAGTCCGAAAAACATTGATACCTATGTAGGATAAGAAGCCCCGTCCTTTTCTCATGGTTTTATCAACATGAGTAAAACTATTCACACAGTTGCGTACTTGTGGGGCACAAAGGGTAGATTTCAATAGCCTTTTATTCCTTAATAACCTAGAATAACAGTAGTAATAACAACAAAAAATCCAGCAGATTCAATTCTAGCTGATTTTGTTGTCTGTATTTTAGCAGATTTGAAAAGCATTTTCTCCCACATTTAAGGCTTGAATTAATTCCATGGAAAAAACACAGCAAAGCTAATCTTGTTCCATTATCCTATTAGGCCTCTTGTACCATCAGAATGCACTCTCTGTCAAAGAAAGCTGGAATCCATTGGAAGGAAGAGGGATCCAGAGAGAAAATTACTTGTAAATCACTATGAATGGCCAGAGCACATAAAAGCTACCGCGGCAGCAACACATCAACCTTCGTCTTTATTGGCAAAGCTAAAATCTAAAGCATCATCCTCCCATCCTCAGAACATTATCAGACTAAAAGCCTGTACTGCTTTCTCCTGCTATGCCACAGGGAAATCTGCTTCATTCACAGTCTATTCAACACTCTTTAGACTATTATTTCAGTAATTTCAGCTACATTAAATGAAACCAGAGCCCAAATATAGAGCAGCACACAACTAATGGAATATGTGGAAAACAATCCACTCAAGGTACAAAAGGAAGCAACATGGACACTAGAAGAGAATATACAATTATAGGAATTACTGTATTAATTAAGGTAATTATTTATTAACCTAAAGAACAAGCAACAAATCAGCTATTCACAACATTGATTTTAAATATGAAAATATTCTGTTACAAATAAAACTCTTCCCTCACACACGATCAGATAACACTCCCAGATGTTTCTCAAGTGCTTTATTTTTATTGCTTTTCATAAAAACTGTCTTCAGTATTTCACAGAACATGACAAACTATGGACAGCATATAAATTTCCAAAGCACTTCACTTAATTACTAAATGCCTGTTAAGGTCCTTAATCAAATTTTATAGGCAAAGTTAATGGTAATCTTGGCATGGTGCCCAATTTGGATGTTTTCTAATCCATTTGAAATGGAAAAAATGAAATCATAGTTCTTTGTCAGAAAATGCCATGCTGTTTTTGCTGCTAAAAGCTGTTTAATTTCTCTCAGTTGTAGCAGAGCAGCTTGAAAAAAAAGGAACAAAAAAGGTAGAAAAAAACAAGAGGCATCAAAAGTAAAGGATTACACTTTTGCAAGATGTTCCCTCTGCAAATAATGGACGAAGTGGGTAAGGGAAAACCTATGAGAAAAATGAAGTACCAAACAACTTTTGGATTCAGAAATTATAATCTACCACAAATGAATGCTTTTTGAAGAAGCTTTCCCACAACTTTTGTACAAAGGAGAGGCAGAAGCGGTGATATTTTGATCTTACGTTTTGTAGAGTCCCCCACAAAATTGACCAGGACATGCAAAAGCCCGCAAAATGGAAACAGTATGAAGCTCGAAACGTGCAAAGATGTACTTGTAACTTTATCCGCGCATGTCACACAGCCAAGCTTCTAGGCTTACTTTCTGATGCTCCAGGAAGCCCACAGGCTTATCCTAGATGATGATTCTTGGAAACATGAGGTGAGTAGAAGAAGGTGGGGGGAGGCAACAAAGGGCAGGAGATTGGACTATGGAATTAAATAAAGGCAAGTAGGGACTTAGAAAATAGTTTCTGTTCTAGAAAGGTTTTTGCTTTGCTATTTTTATACCAGAGAAGAATTAAGTCTTTANAAAGATGTATTTGTAACTTTATCCACGCATGTCATCCAAACACAGCCAAGCTTCTAGGCTTACTTTCTGATGCTCCAGGAAGCCCACAGGCTTATCCTAGATGTTGATGATTCTTGGAAACATGAGGTGAGTAGAAGAAGGTGGGGGGAGGCAACAAAGGGCAGGAGATTGGACTATGGAATTAAATAAAGGCAAGTAGGGACTTAGAAAATAGTTTCTGTTCTAGAAAGGTTTTTGCTTTGCTATTTTTATACCAGAGAAGAATTAAGTCTTTATCACTGGGGCATACTGAAGATATTCATACTACCTTCAAGAAAAGGATGAAAATATATTTGAATGCCACTTGATTTTTAAGTATTTGGTCACATTATTGAAGATCGTGTGCATCGGCATGGTCAGAATGACAAAAATCCAGCAGTATCTGTGTTCTGCCATTTGGTCATTAACTGGTCACATATATAGATAGGCACACGTGTGCAGCATATCTATACACATACATACACATAGAATACAGATACAAGTATAAAAGCTTCCAAATTCAATTATTCCTCTGATATAAAGTATCCATCACAGAAAACTACTTACTGTCAGAGCAAACAAATGGAAAAGTCTGTGTGTTCTTTTTGGTCAACAGTAAGTCTAAATAAATGATAAAATGCCATGTATAATTACCCTCTAAAATCCCTCTAAGGGATTTTAAGTCAGTTACTTCAAATTGCATATGTAAAATCTACAATAGTTGACACTTTCTAACAGTGAATACTCTTTAAATTGATGTTTGCTGCCACACAGCACTATTCCCATTTATCCTACTGGTGCTTCTACAATTATTTGCAGCATTTCTATTTCTCTATTCATGCCAAAAGTCCAGAATAAAGAGAACTTAAATATTACTTCCTTATTTACATGGACAGGGCAAGAACAATCCTCATATTGACATAATATAGGAAGGTAATTTCGTCAATAATACCCTTCTATTCCACACAAATCTAAATCTATGAACAATTGGATGATATAGCACATTATATGTGCCAGGGAAAATATGTATTTCAGCAAAAAGAGAGAAGTAAGGAGACCTCAGTCCCGCCATGAAACAGGATTATGAAAATCAGGGGATTCTAGCCCTAACATCTTTATGTCCATGATAAAACCGTACGTACTTTGTATGTAAATTTTATTATATTTAGGTATATAACATGTACCTATACTTATGTATGTATTATTAGTAGTTAGATAAATGTTTAATTAGTGAAAAACCTTCATAACAATATCACAATTTTAACTTCTCCAACAGTATACACACCAATAGTCTGACCTCACACAATTATTCTTATTTGTGCAGTCTGACATGCAGAAGAGGAGATTTTTAACATCATATCATGGGTAATTCATATTTCATGTTTAAGCAGTGCAGTAAATACTTTCTGGCTTACTCCAGGCATGTAAGGTGGCAAGCGAGCTTTTGGTAGTCTGTATTCTAAGTATAGCAAGCAGAATTGTGAAAAACAGTACTATCCATGAGAAGGATGTGACTATAAGGTGAGACAATATGGAAGAAGTCACAAGGAAAATATACAAACACAAAGAGGAAAATAATTAGATTTAGTGTTGTCTAGGAAAAAAAAGGGTAAGGGAAAAGGTAAGAAAATTAAAAAAAAAAAAAAAGAAATGCAAGGAATTCTTGGCAACTGCCTCCTTTTAGTGGAATGTACTAGGTTGCGACTCCAAAAACTGAATTCCTAAGGAATTTGATTCTACCAGAGGGCTTTCTGCTGCTCCTCTTTCTCATGGAAACCTGCAGCACCTGGCTCAGCTGCTGGTTTCCCACCAGCTCAGACTCTCTCCAGTCTCTGCAGGTCTGTTTTAGGGTGACTGAAGGTATCCAATTACGAACTAAGGATGACACCTGCGAAGTAATTCAACTCTTTAATCCTCAGGCCACACATCATGATCTCAACTTCATATGCTTTTATACTATATCCTATATGCTATTTACACAAGTAGGGGGTCACAGAAATTTTAAAACAGAAAAGAAAGTCACACATTATTAAAAAAATGGAGAAAAAATAGCTCTGTATAACAATACCCACTTTTTATGTCCTCCATTTTAATCCCTATTTTTCCAGGAATCTAGAGGCAACACTGCTCCCAATAAGCCAATTCTCTACTATCTCTACTTCTAAGATCACCTGAAACCTCCTATTTTATGAAGTGAAAGGGACTTACTTGGGTCCTAGCCACATACAGTTGACTTTATGCTTCTCTCATCATTATCAGAGCAGCACCAAACCCATTAGTAATAACTAATTTACTTCCACATTTGCCTTCCACAGAGTAGATTTTCCCTTTTTGGCTCCTGATATTTCTGATATAGAACACATTGATAAAAAGACAACATGAAAAACAGCCATTTGGTGGTCAACATTTCCAGTTGCTACAGGCTTGGACTCTTCCTTCAAAAAGGAAGGCCTTCAACTCAGACCACTTTGCATACATGTTCTCTGCATTTGGAAAAGAAAAAGAAAGCAGAATGAACTAGATGTTCACCCCAATGAGCAAAGACTAAAAATGTAGGTCATTCTGAATTTTTTGGTATATTCTGTCAAGCTGCAAAATTTTCAGTTTCAGAACTGTCAGAATTTTCTGTAACAAACACTGATCATATTTTGTCAAAAATCTAAAGAACAGCAAATTTACACTTAGAGAATGAATATATCACTGAAAGAAAAAGGTCCAAAGCAAAATTCAAGCCAGCTGGAGTTATCTCTTACACCAGTTAGACAAATTCAATTTATTTTGTCCATAATATCTCTATTTTCTCTCTTGTCTTGCTTCACCAAGATGCAATGAATCTCAATTTATTTTCTACCTAAAATGCTTCTCACTATGTTTGTCAGGAGACAAATTTACCTATCATTTCTCTGTTATGTCCTTCAGAGTGAATGTTAATTTTGAATTCTTCCCTTCATCAAGATCTTGTAGTTAGAGTGAGCTCAGCTCTAATGATCTATCTATTTACTTCATCTGGAACCACAGCAAAAAAAAATATCTAAAAAGCACTATATGGCTACTTATATAGGCCTATATAAGCACAGAGTAAATTTGTTTGTAGCATTGCAGTCTGGTTGCATTTTTTTTAACACAAAGCAATGTATCAAATATCTGGTCTTACAAAAGGATGTAGTTTTGCACCTACTTCATAGATATTCCACCCCACTGAAAAGAAAATAAATTCATGGACAAAAACTTGCTTTCTGAAAGCTACAACACTGCACAGATTACTGCTTTCTCAATTTGATGGCAATGACAAAAAATGCTAATGAACAAACTAAAGTGGATAAACATGAGGAGGGGAGGGAGAGTAAGACTGCAATCACAGGATCACAGTGGCAGATGAAGCAATACCATAAGCTCCTTAACCACATGAGCAATTCAATTTGGAAAAACTTGCCAATACAAACTCTGAGGGAAGAAATCTGCCAGATTTGAGGTGGGTTTTAATCATTTATTACAGTCGTTGATAAATGATCTGGCCCTTGTAATAATGCAGACATGGACTTAAAGACCTGAAAAGTTTGTTCCGGAGACAGAAGACATATTTCTTTTGTGGCAATTAACGAGCTGTAGGTGGATATGTCTTTTATGTCATCATATGTCATTTATACTTAAGTAACAATTAGAAAATTCTAGTTCAGTCTGAAGCCAAGAGTGCCATCACATCTATTTTCTGCTTTCACTAAATTATGCAGGATAGGGAAAACATTAGCTTGCCAAGAAGCCTACAGCTTGAGAAGCTGCTGTGTGTGTAACACAAGCGTGAATAAATAAAAGCAGGTTACGTTCCTCAGATGGGTTTTGTTGCATGCTTGCATAAACACCAGGAACAGAAACATTTTCCTTCTCTCATGTTTAGAAAATTAAAAGAAATCAAAGAATAACACTAATAAAACCTCATGGAGGTATAATACGATACCCCTGACTAAAGGACTAAAGGATTAAATTAAGTTTGACATCATTCTGTGAAAGGCTACTTATGCCATTAAATAGACACTGGAATCTGGAATCTTTAGATATAAGAACTGTTTCAACTTACATTGTAAATGAAACATTTTCTGATGACAAGTACTATGTTCAGTGTAATCAAATGTTCAGTGTAATGAGAGTATTTAAGCCAAATCATTTGTCATTAAATTCACTGATTATAATTGCTTCCTTAGACTAACAGACTTTCATTTACCTCCCAAAAGGATGTAAATGAAAGCAACAACAGGAACAAAATAAATAAATAAATAGTAAAATAAAAAAGAACAACCCTTTACTACTTGCTTTAATTTTTCTTTTGTAACTGCTATATATCAGGCCACAAAAGTACCTGCCAATAATGTTGGACACCGCTGACTTCAAAGAGTAGTTCTAAACCACAGAAAATAGTAGGCTAGAAGAAAGAAACCCTTCTTTTCAAATCTTGCCTATTGATGCACAGACAAGTTAATTACTACACAGTGTTAATTAGCACCTTCACCAGTGTTGAGGATGGGTAGCAGTCTTCAGATACCTTTCACACAGCATGATCCTATCATTTGAATGAAAAACTGGGCCATGGTATAGTTAGGGATGTCACAGCAAAGTGCTCTGCCGGGAATAAAAGAACAATTACAGGGAAGTAAAGCTCTCCCAAACTTCCTCTTGAATCTTCCCAATATAATCTTTGTAATCAACTTTTAAAGATGTTTAAATATCTAAACACAATTGTATGTGTGTAAGCAACATAAAAATGCCTAGACCTTCATGGTCAGTGATGATTTCACTAATTTCTCACTGGCCAAAAACTTCAAAATCAAGTAGCACAGCAATGTGCAGGTTTAGGCACAGGCAAGTTTGCTCTCAGTATCAGCATGCAATGGAGCACATTGCAGAGACCCCATAGCTGGAAGCATATGTGGCATAACCACATTGCTGTGCCCCACTGAATGTCTTTTAATAAACCCGCATCTTAAATAGTATCTCTTGGTCTCAGTAGTAATCGTAATATTAATTTCCATGAAACATAGTTTATAACTACCATACTCTCTTAAAGAGAAATCGGGAAAATATTTTACCAAATATAAAAAAAAACATTTAAAGGACAGAACATATTTTTAACTAAATAATTCTTAAAAGTAGTAATATTTCAAAACTGAAAAATAACTGAAGTTTACCCATGTGATTTTACAATGCAGATTTGCAAGAGAATGTTTAATAAAACCAAGCAGTCAAGTAATTACATTGCATTCATGAGTTATCATTATTGCTATTAGAATCTGTAGTAGTTACGATTCAAACACTGCTGGGCTTTGCACACTTGAAGAAAAACATCTCTGCCTGCAAAGGTAACGTACCTATATAAATAAGAGAAAATACCAATATAGGCATCTAGATGAGAGATGGATATCTGGATCATTGCAGCAGGCAAAAATTTTGGTGCAATTACAGCCAAAACTGTAATCAGACCCAACTACAGAAAAGTGCTCCACTGTCGCCCTCTTAGCGCAGCTGGCAGCGCGTCAGTCTCATAATCTGAAGGTCCTGAGTTCGAGCCTCAGAGAGGGCAGTGGTTTTTTGGCCCCCTGAGCTGGGAGACACCTACGGAGAGCAGAAGAAACCCTTCATAATTCAGGAGGAAACCTGCTACTCCACTTGGCCGCTCACAAATCACGTGGGTTCCGAGGGAGATGGTAGAAGTGCTCGCTAAGCCACTCTCCATCATCTATCAGCTGTCCCGGTCAACCGGGTTGCTCCCAGACAACTGGAGACTTGCCAGTGTGACACCCTATCTACAAGAAGGGCCCAGATGGAAGATCCGGGGAACTACAGGCCTGTCAGTCTGACCTTGGTATCAGAGAAAGTGGTGGAGCAGAGGATTGTGACAACCAGGGTATCAGGCTCAGCCAAGAGGGGTTCATGAAAGGTAGGTCCTGCCTGACCTACCTGACCTCCTTCTATGACCGCTAACCTGTCAAGTGCACGAGGGAAAGGCTGTGGATATGGTCTACTTAGCTTCAGTAAGGCTTTTGACACAGTCCCCCACTGCCTTCCCCTGGAGAAGCTGGCAGTTCATGGCTTAGACAGGTGGACTCTTCTATCAATGAAAAATTGGCAGGATGGACGGACCCAGAGTGGTGAATGGAGTTAAATCCTGCTGGCGACCAGTCATGAGCAGTGTTCCCCAAGGGTCAGTGTTGAGGCCGATCCCCTTTAGTATCTTTATTGATGATCTCTATGAGGGAGTGCACTCTCAGCAAGTTTGCAGAGAACACCAAGATGGGAGGAAGAACTGATCTGCTTGAAGGTAGGGAGGCTCTATAGAGGGATCTGGACAGGCTGGATGGATGGGCTGACGCCAAACATATGAGGTTCAACAAAGCCAAGCGTCGAGTACCGAACTTCATTCATAATATCCCCATGAAGCGCTACAGGCTTGGGGCAGAGGGGCTGCAGAGTTGTGCGGCAGACAAGGATCTGGGGGTGTTGGTCGATAGCCAGCTGAACATGAGCCAGCCGTGTGCCCAGGTGTGGCCAAGAAGGCCAATGGTCTCCTAGCCTGTATCAGGAACAGCGTAGTCAGCAGAACTAGGGAAGTGATTGTCCTTTGTACTTGACACTGGTGAGGCCACATCTTGAATATTGTGTCCAGTTTTGGGCCCCTCACTACAGAAAGGACATTATGGTGCTGGAGTGTATCCAAAGGAGGCTGGTGAAGGAGCTGGAGCACAGAGCATATGAGAAGCAGCTGAGGGAGCTGGGGTTATTTGTGTGGAGAAGAGGTGGCTCAGGGGAGACTTTATCACTCTCTACAACTACCTGAAAGGAGGTTGTAGTGAGGCAGGGGTCTATCTCTTCTCCAGAATAAGTACCGACAGCACAAGAGGAAATGACCTCAAGTTGCAGCAGGGGATGTTCAGGTTAGGGATCAGCAAAAATTCCTACATGGAAAGAGTAGTGAAGCACTGGAAAGGGCTGCCCAGGGAACTGGTGGATTCTATGCTTCTATTGCAAATGGGGTCCACAAAGCATAAGAAGACTACATTTGTCATGCTTGGAGGAAACTTGTACATGAGGTTCAGCTGTATCTTTAGACCACCATACAGAAACATTATACAGAAAATAACTGGAATATTTCAGGAACAATTTTGATAAAAAAAAAAAAGAGAGAGAAAAAAAGAAAAGAAAAAAAAGGAAAAGAAACTGGAGAGCTCTTTTTTATACATGTTGACCTTGACACTAATGGCTACTTATAGATTAGGACTTGTTGGGGAAAGCAGGATATGTATATAGAGAAAGAATATTTAGAGGCTGGACAGAAAAAGGAAGATCAGGAGTAAAAGCAGAGATCTGTGAAAGGGCAGAATATGAATGGTACATACATTTCTTTTTTGTTCATCTGTACCAATTTGTTTTCAGACAACATTAACAAAAGACACCGCAAGAAAGGAGGTTTCCTCACAATCTGGATGCTCCGAAGAGCATGTTAAGGAGTGAGGAAAATAGAAGAAAAAGCAAGACAAGACAAGACATTAGCACAGAAGTCATGGAGAGACAAGATTCAAAACCAAAGCAAACCAAAGCACGACCACTTTTATGAAAGACTCCTGACAAGCCAAGGAAGAGGAGCATAGGGCTCTGGCCAGAGGAAGTCACTAAACATTGTCTTGCACAAAAGGCAGGCAGAAGACTTGTCAGAATGGAGGCTACTAGCAGGAGATAACCCCATAAAAAAGTATGAAGAGTGCAGTTCATGATTTCAGAGATGAAAGAGAAAGGAGAATCACGATGATATTTGGAAAAAACAATAGGTCTTATTCAAGGTAAAAAGAAGTCTGTTTGCATTAAAGATGGGAAAAATGTGAGAGGTAGGAATGGAGTCATTTAAAATCAACCTCTGCGCCAGTTACCCACACAGATTCTTTGTGTCTATTTTCAAAATTAGAAGACAACTGATGAGCTATCAAACACACTATTGACATTATTAAAGTCTGTGCTAATTTATTTATTTTCTCTTGGTAATGCTGCATGTTTCTCACTAGCAAACCATTTGATCAAGCTAAATTTATATTGCTGGCAACAAGTGCCACCACTACTACCAGTCACTTGCAAACAGAATTTGAGTGTAAAATCTTTTTTCTTTGTGAGTATCAGAGAAACAGAAGTTGCAAAGCCTGGTTAACTATTAAATGTTTGACAATAAAAAGTGCAATATGCCTGACTGAAAAAGAAATCCACTGCCATTCAGAATAAATGTGGAGATTTTACAGTAGTTTTACAAACTTCATAATCTAGTTTATTTTTAAAGTAACATCTTTGTTCAAATAAAGGAACTATGTTAAGGTTATGTTAAGTCAAACACAGAAGATGGAGATAGGTTCTCTAGATTGTACACAGCATCAAATTCTGCAACTGCTTTCAAATTGCCTTTAAGGCTTCATCATGCAAATTTTATCATTTATATTTCATTGTTAAGGTACTACTTGCAAAAGTCCCAAAACAAGAACCATAAAGAATAAAAGTTTTATCACTGCCCAAAACAGTGTCAAGGACATTTTTGCACTTTTAAGTATTATCATTTTACTTCTGGTATTATGAAAAAGCTGGTCACATTTCCATAGTTGTTACGACTGAATTTTTCAGTATCTTGACTTTACAAGCTAATGGATAGAGGTTATTCTTCCTGAAATCCAATAAAATTTTACAAAGATACCTCATAATTCACCAAATAAATAATCTGTAATGGCATGCATCAGTATCAAACTGTCATCACTCAAAAGAGATCACACTTCTCAAATTTTTCTATTTCAGAAGTTTCTAGCAACACTTTGCCACAAGAAATTACTAGTGATTAATTTTATTGTCCTGATCATCTACATCACAAGTCTGGCCAACGCCTCTGTGTTCAAGTGGGACAGAACCAAAATGGTCTCATCTGTTTTACATATTAGAGTTTTATTATTTAAATGCATGCATAATATAACAGAATCTGCACTTGCATCAAGAGCACTCATCAATGGATGACTCATCTGCAGTGTCATTGTATCTATCCTGACTGACTTTTGTTACTAATTAGATGGTTCAACATACAGAATTTATTCCATGGGAAGAGTCAAAGATAGAATTACTGCACTTGATTTAATCTGAGTACATTTCCAGGGAATAATTGATTTCACTTTTATGTTTTTCTTTGGAACAATTACCCAAATGTTAATAGCCTTTGCTGCAGTAGTTACTTTATTAGATTCTCCAGACCAAACACCTACTCAGGCTAGCAATTGGCAGAACAACAACGAAGCATCTGCTTTTCTGTTTTTCCTCTTCACATTATGTCAGATAATAGTGATTCCTGAAGCCATTCATGCTTCCTTTTTGAAACTGGTAGAGTTTGCCAGAAAATCAATACAAAAAATAATTACAAAAAATAATTATTCCATGTTCTCATCAGACCTCAGAAGGTTGGAAGAATCCATAAGTTTCATACTGTTGTGACTGAACAAGCTACAGTGACCAGCATTTCCACATAGTAAATTTTGGTGAATTAAATTGTTTCTTAGGGACATCTTGCAAAAACAGGTCTTGGAGAATACTAACTGATCAGCCTTTTCAGTGATGTAGGAGTGCTGTATCTCATTATAGTCATAGCATGAACGAAGACCCTATCAAGATTGCACACATGCTAACCAAGGTCAGTGAACAGTCTTGTCCTGTCCAACTGTCAGAAATCACTTTTCTAAAGTAGCTGAGCTCATCTAGGTCTAATGACCAAAGCTTTCTGTACATGAGTCTTCTCAAATAAATGCTCTCAAAGAAACTTTTTCTGAATAGAAAGTACTTCTGCTAATAATAAGTAGTAATAACAATAAGTAGGCAGATGGAGTAAATAAATATTACATTTGTGCTTAGAAGTGCACTGACAAATGCAACAGAAAGAAACAAAATATACTGTATTCACTGAATATGACTGGCTTTAAAATTCCTTTTCTTACAGCACTGCTTCAAATAAAACAGAGTTTTAGTAGCCCGCTGTTAGTCTGTTGTTTTGATAATCACTAGGGAAATGCACTTCACAAGACCTATAAAGAAAACTTAGAAAACTGAAATGGGCCAGCAGTTGGAAAATTGGAAAAGGATACTGAAATTTTCCACTTATTCACCTGAACCCAGTAAGATGTATGGATGAGAAAAACGAATGCCATTCTTTCTCCTCCTTCCCCTTCTTTCATCTGTTCTCTGTTCTGCTTCTGAAAATTTGCCTAAAACTTTTAGTGAGATTTGCCATGGGCATTTTCATCATATTCAAGTATAAAAATGTGAAGAGGTGTGATCTTACTGCAATCCTTTGCACATATTCTTCAACTTGTATGCAAGATTGTACTGAAAATGGTGCTTTCTACAGATACACTTAGATGCAAGAGTTGTCTATGATCACGTCTTTATTATTTTACTTTGTATCTAGGATATTACTTGCCTTTATGTGCAACTTGTTAATCATTTGTTTATTAAAATATACAAGTGAATGACCTTCACGTATACTGACAAGTATACATTGTGCAATCCATATCCGAAACTGATACATGTACCCAGATTTTTTTTTACTATCATTATTACTATCAAATAAAGAAAGATGCTCAACCTATAACAAAAGGGCCACATTTCTTATATCCCATCGTTCTGCAGTGTTAAATAAATAGAACCTGTACAGTCAGATCAGATGTTCTGTTTGTGATCAAGTAGATATTTCCTTTTCTACGTGCAATAGTAAAACAATCCTGAATAAGTTATGCTACAGTTTTCATGGGAAAACAGTTTAGGAAAGAATATAATTTTACTTTCTTTACAATTCAATCTAACAATTCAGAAATGAGGAAAGCCAGAACCATAAGGCTTGGATCCTATTCAACCACACACTAGAGAAAAAACACCATGTGATGCACTTCTGTTTAAAGACTCATGTCATAGAAACTGAGTCAAAAAGAAATCAGTAAGGTAAGCTCGGGAATGTTGGTTTATTACCCACCTCAGTTTCTGGTTGTACTGCTTGACTTTTTCTAGAGAGGCTGCATTAATCTGAGCTTGAAATTCTTCTACTGAGACACTGTCTCTGTAATAATATCCTTCCATGCTCTCCAGGGCTATGAAAAGGAGGAGGAGAAGAGAAAAATCAGTATTAAATATTTAGTATTCCCTTTTCTTGTAGCTTTGTTCTCAGCCTAGCGAATTACTTTTTAACCTTGAGGCTGCGACCTCGCTCTGGATTACTGAGCTGTTTCTGTATGTCATCAAATTCATACAGATCTTTCTTTAAGATTCCATTTATAATAAAAAACGTATTTCTTGCCCTGTGGAAAATATAAAGGCAAGAGCTAGTGTCAGTTCTGTTGCTCTAATTAAAGTACTTCCACCCTGTGAATGTAAATGTGGGTTTTAGTTCTGATATAACCCTGGAAAATTCAGTAAAAGGAACTAGGAGAGAGGAATGAAAAGATGAATATGCCAGCTATTTTCACAGACAGAGACGTGACAACTTCTAATGACTTAGGGAGATGCTGAGTACTTGAACCTCTAGTTCCACTAATAATCTGAATATCTTAATACTTCTTTGGATCAAGTAAAGCAAAATGAAAAACTAGCATATTACTTTTAAATTCCCTGTAAGTTCCTTTCCAGGGATCAGACATGTTTCTAAAGTCAAATAGTCATTCTTGTCTGCCTTTTTGGATTAATTTTGCCAAAGGAAGGATTAATAGTACAACATTTCAGAAACTAAGCAAAGACTCCCAATAAAGGTCACTGTTCTTCTCATAAAATCACCTTCATAGAAATTAAAAGGAGGAAAACATGAATACAAAGGCTTTTCATTTTAGTATGCTCTTCCCAGCATCAAATTCATAGAATATATTAATAGTTAAAATAATTTAACTTAAATTTAATTTAGATACTGAAGGATGTTTAACCTTTCCTTTATCCAAGCCACATCAAGTCTTGAAAAACATCAAAAAAAAATCTGCACCTGAAAAAAATCAAGATCTTCACATAACAGGTTGTTAAGAGATTATAATAACCTTATAATAAATTGGAAACGGGATGTTCGTGAAACAGTTTTTTCAGGGAGGAGCAAAAAGATTTTAAAACCAGGAACAGTACCACTTTAATAACACATGCACATTCTAAGAATTTATCACTCTATCAGAAAATACAGGCAGTAAGCAGAGTTCTAATGGAAACACAACTGCAGTCGTCAACCTTAGGCTACACAGAGAATATTAATTCTGCTTGTACTGCTTAATATGACCAGTTAATAAATAATGCATTGGTTGTGAAAGAACATGCAAATTGCACTTTGCTCTGTGCTTTCAAAGTTTGTAATTCTACTTCTGTACAAAAAAAAAAAAGTTTCAACTTACTAAATTAAATTTCAAAGAAAAAAAAATCTAAGTTTCAACCTAGCTTCCTTGGTGCTAAATCACACTAGAGAAACTCACTGAGCTCCACTTTAAATACCATGTTAGCACAAGTGCCCAGCTGATTATCTCTACTACTAATTTTGCTGGTATACATCCAGAGGTATCCAGTGGTATCGCTTCCAAACAGGAAACTCAGTCATCAGGGAGGACTGATGGGAACACGCTGTCCTGCCTATTTTTTTCAAAGGATATAGCGTATTTCTGCCCTATATATTTAAAAACTCTAAGTACATGGCCACATCAATTGGATTTTGCAAGTGGAAGGATTCCTTAAGTAGCCTAGATTAATTTTAGGTATGGGGCTATTCAGAGCATAGTAACATGAGCCATAGGATCACAGTGACACAGAAATATAAGTAGTAACAATAGACCTGCAGTGACTTGAGACTTTAACAAATTATTTCAAAAAACATGAATTTTTAAGTCTTCCATTTGAAAACATCATACACCGTTGCATATTTGGCAGGAAACATCTTAGCTCTGTTAAACTTGGAAAACAAGGAGCCAACTCAGAGAGGAATCATAGCACTTACAGAAGATTTCTCTCTTCAGAGCTAATAAACTCCCAGTTAAAGGAGGGGATCTACTGAGTTAGTTTGATGGAAGCTCATCTAGATCTTGAAGGAATGAAGTATAAGCTAGAATCACAACTCACTCATATTCAAGATTGGGAAAAAAAAAGAAATTTAATACTAGGATTTCAATTTCTTATCCAGGATTTCTTATTCTTAGGATCTAATGGATTATTTTCAAGACTAAGCCTTGAGAAGTAAAGAAATTTGATATGATTAATAATTTTCAGCAATTTAAAAGTTCTTTAACAGAAGTATCTTTAATCTTTGCCCTTTCCTTTAGCTCACTATAGAGATGTTCATCCTAAGAGTCAATATTTTGGGCCTCTGGAGATAGAAAGGAAAAATAAATTCTGCAAAATAAATTCTGCAGTATATCGAATCCTCCCCTCCTCCCCAAGGGAATCTAAACAATGAGTATTACAAGATTTCATTTGAATCAAGATATTTTCTGTTCTCTTTCATATGCTTTTATTTTTGTCTTCTCTACTGAAATATATCTGCTGCTCTGTGCTGTAAAATCTATTGAAATCTGTCTTTATACATATGCAAGTATATGCAATTCAGACTTCAGAGATTTACTTAAAAATGCAAGTGTTTTAAGTAATGCTATTACTTCATAGATCTTATTTTTCACTCTTTCCTTTTACATCCTACTTACACAGCATTGATGAAACCCTCTTCAAAATATCCCTTTGTATATCTGACTTCTGCCTATGACTTCTGTACAGGCCCTGGAAACTTACTGCAAGATACTGAGTGCTGTCAGCTCCCTCTGAAATCAAAAATGGTTCAAGGCAATCTGCACCTTGCAGGAGGCATTTACCATTTCAGTGAATCAAACTCTATGTTCCTGATGACTGTAATGACACTGCAGCTAATGCAGACTGCCTGTAATTTATGAACAGTCTGAGCATCAGTGTCATTCATCACTTTGGTAATGTTTGCAGTTTCATAACTGTAAATGCCTAGAGAAAGTTATTTACATTTTCAAAAGTTAAAGAGACAGAATTCACAGTCCTATTTGAAGTAGTTGGAAAAGGGGTAGAGGAGGAGTTAGTACTACATTATCTGGAAAGCAAAATACCTTTAAAAATAAGTTTTAAGGACTTACAACTGTCCACTAACACATATACACAGAACAAAACAATAATGAAGAAGAATGTTTATTCTTTGGTATCAGGATCATATAACAGGTATAAACTTCTCAGAAATATACACCCTTACCTCTATTCTTTCATTTTTAAAATCTGTATCTCTTAAATTACTAATTTGAAGTCAAAATTGCCCTTAGAAATCTGAATTAAATGGGATATTTAAATATAAGCACTACGTCCTTAAATTTGAGGAGAAATAAATAGAGTAAATAACAAGGATTCTAGTGAGATTTAAGTG
The DNA here is from genome assembly GCA_013389825.1 of Crypturellus undulatus. Lineage (NCBI taxonomy): Eukaryota > Metazoa > Chordata > Aves > Tinamiformes > Tinamidae > Crypturellus > Crypturellus undulatus. The sequence continues at coordinate 67,310 of VWPW01020033.1, forward strand.
TTCTTTGAAAAAATTGGAAACAAATCAGGTTNTCAAAATTGGCCTTAGAAATCTGAATTAAACGGGATATTTAAATATAAGCACGTCCTTAAATTTAAGGAGAAATAAATCGAGTAAATAACAAGGATTCTAGTGAGATTTAAGTGTTCTTTGAAAGAATTGGAAACAAATCAGGTTACCTTGTGAAAAAAGTACAGGGTGAATTTTAAATCCTCCTCCATTCTTTAGCCTTTGAGGAAGCTGTTCAAAATGGTAAGTATCAAGGTAGAAGTAAACCTTCAGGGTTTGCCGGCTTCCTTCTGCTTGATATGTGATTGGAACATCTAAGAATAAAGTAGATTTGTTTTTGGAAACTGTTACACCTAAAATTCTCATAGTTTAATAATGCAAATGCTACAGGCATAAAACTAATATGAGGACTATCTCACATTATGCTCAGTGTTGCTGTGGTCACTTCAGTCTTACCCATTTTCAGAGAGTAGAAAAACACCATAAAGCACCAACTGCTGAAAAAAATACTACCCAAGTAATGTTAAGACATTGCTGGCAATGTCCTAATTTTATTTCCTAATAAAACTGAAGAAACATTTGTGTACAAGGCATGGTTTCAAACCACTGAGAGGAGAGCTTCAGATGCCTTCGTCATGTACATGATGTATGAGGTCAAGGTAGGATGTACTACTGTCCTCTCCACAGACCCACACTTGTCTGGCATAGGGCAAAAATAAATATACAGCATCTGCCAACATTTATTATTAACAGCAGGACTCAGCTGAGAAAACAAATCTACTGTGATAGAGTATATATAAAATTATAAGAGCAGAGTTCATTATCCTTGACAGGTTAAATACCATAATACATCAACTGGCTAAGAGTCCAGTGCAACTAACAGTATCACTTGGTAATTACATAGAATCTCCAGAATACATTTTGTGTATTATGCAAGATGATTAACATGTAATGACAATTAGCAAAAGCTGATGAAAATGTTCTGTTTTGCTCAAATTCTCTGAGGAAGAGAAGTCAGGCTAATTACAGTTAAGCTTTGTTTATATTTCCTGTTTATATTTCCTGTTCCTGTATGGAAAAGATGCTTATCTTTTCCATAAATGAGTCTCAGAATCAAAAGTAGTAACAATAAAATTCAGTGATTTGTATTAATAATATTATGTAGTTCTTATACTGTGTGTATGAATTATTTTGTATCTAAAAACAAAGGTTGTCAAAGGAATGTTTTTCACATATTTTTGTTTATATTGATTGTATAGAACCGTGAAAGAAAAAGACAAATTTGCCAGTGAAACCTGCTTGTATTCTGGAACTATGTACTCTGGATGATTGTGGTGAGAGCTCTTAAATTAAACAAAAAACAGAGTTTATTGCAATTCTAGAGCACATTACATTCCCATTTATCTCTATTTTAACACGGACACTTCAGTTGGGAGGCAGAGCAATTTGAACAGTTTGGAAGACAGGTATATAATTAGCTTCACACTAGGGAGCACTCCCGAAAATCCAGTTCTGTATTATTACCTAGTCTGGCCAGGGCTTCTTTCTAAAACCAAACCATTTAAAATGAATAAAGGCCTGACTTTACCTATACGTAGGTATAAATGGTCTTACACAGGCCAGTACCTACCTCACTTCCAACCCTCTAGTTAGGGTGCACTACTGAGTTCTGAGGAGCACAGGGAACCTCTCACTAGTAGTTTTGTGGAGGACCTTTTTTTCTTCCAGTTTTACTTATTGCAGAATTGCAGAAGTTCTCTCATGTGTGGTCTCAGTCCAGCAAGGGAATTGTTTTTTAAAATTTTGATGTTAATCAGAAACGTTTTCCTCCTCTCCCAAGAGAGCTATGAGACTTAGGAAAAAATGTGGGTTTTCTTACTCACTATACAAAATTCACTGCAGGAAAAACCTCCACTGGCCAAAAACACATAAAAAAAGAGTGGTTGAACATGAGTGAAGGGTATGAACACTAGACTGCCAAGAGAGCAATGGCAGGAAAGGTCCAACATGTCTCTGACTGCCCCCACTACCAGGCCTTGAAGGAAGCAGCTTGCACAATTTAAAGCTACCTTAATAGCATTTGTCTCTTTCTAAAGTCAGCCCAGAACCTCAGTGTGTTTCAGAAAGAAATATAAAAAAGCATGTGGTATTAATGCTTCCCCTTCTCATCTCAGCACCATTTCTCTATTAAGGCCTTTAGACACAACTCTTCAATAGCAGCTAATTAATTCAGGCACTTCCCTGGTGCAGTCACATACTCCCAGCTGAAACTTCATTAAAACAAACACTTTTTCCCTCGGAGGCTACAAAGTTGCAGATAATGATTCTGCCTTGTAGCTGATGTTGTTTATTAGGAAACCTAGGAATATTAAGAAAACTACAGATCTACTAATATTCCATAACCACAAATCATGTATCACCACTTCCTAAGTAGCATATCACCTGTGGGAGGTAATGTTATGAGAAAGAAAAACTAATAAAAAGAATATAGCATATTTCTGAGGAGTAAAACTCAGGTTAATTTTATTTACTCACTTGCAACTAGTGGTTCTGGCTCTGATTGTCTGAAGTAGAAAGTGACCTTTTCCAAGTCAAACAGTGCAACCAGTGTATCTTCTAGCATGGCTTGCTCATCAGCCTAAAAAAGGCAACAAACCATATGAGAGCAGGATATAAAAAAAATAGGGAGTGTTGCACAATATTTCACTGATGCAGTGCAGCACTTCATTAACTCTTACATAACCAAAATACTTTCTCTATTCATTTTTCACTTGTCCTTTCACTACTATCTCAAAATTATTATACACTGAATCTTATCATTTCACACAGTAATACATAGGTATTTCATAGTTACCATGACTTCTTTAGGCTTTAAATAAAACAATAATGTAATTACTTTTAATGTTAGACCCTAGAGTTAAGCAGCTCGTCTAGTTTGTGAACTAACATAGGGGAAACTTGAAAACAAAAATTCGCCTTTTTTAGTATTTTTTTTTAGAAATGCCAGTGCTTCAGCATTTCATTTTTAAACAGGCAGGAGATCATCATGTCCATTCTAAGCATCAATAATTGAACCAGTAGCTCAAAAGTACTGCAGATCAAAGTGATCTTCACAGACATCTACAAGCTATCACAAATCAAACAGCAGAAATGCCTCCGATTTGCTCATATGGTTTCCTTTGTATAAAACCAAAGACATGGGCAATCCAGCCTAATTTATCATAAAAACTCAAGAAAGTAAATTAATACCCACTTAGGAAATTTTACTGAATCTTTAAAAAAAAAAGGAAAGGAAAAAAAAAGGTGGGAAATACACATCTGAAAGTACAGTTATCTTGAGTTAAATATGTAGAACTATTAGAGCAGAAATCAATAATCACTTTAAGTAATTGTATTCTATATCACCTTCCCTTCTATATTAAGTGAGCAAGAGCCATACACAAGTCTGAAACATGCATTTTCCCCATTTAAGAACTGAGACAGCAGGAAGGCAAAGAATAATAAATTAGCCACCTATAAAATGAGAATAAACTATAGCTTACTAAAGTGCAGTGAGAGGGGAAAAATGTGATTTTCTTCCCAATCTGTACAGTGAAATAATATTCTGCCTTGTATTGCTGAAAAAGCAACTCTGCTATTTTTTCTCCTTGTTCAATTTATTAAGTCTCTAGGGATAGGGCAATGTTTTATCAGCAGAATAGTCTAAAAACTATTCAGTAACATGGGATTTTTTTGCAGAACTGCTCATTCTTTATTGAACTCGGGCCATAATGAGTGCAATTTCCTTCAAATGCCCTTGTTTAAAATAATATGGATCATTTGTAACCAAACCGTGCTGAGTAGGTATTGAAAATTTTGCCTTTAAATGCTTTTCCCTTAGTTGAGAAGGCTTATCCCTGAAGTTTAGAACTCCTATACAAATATATATACAGAACTCCAGAACTCACTACAGTTATATTAAATTCAATAATGCATATTCCTGATCTCATAATAAAGGAAAATAGGAAAGACAATGCTCTGTCCAAAAAAAAAAAAAAAGAGAATACTTCATATGATACTTAATTTAGAAAAAAAAATAGTTTTATTGAACTCTCCTGTCTTAAAAGTTTATCAGGAAGACTTGTCAGCTCCTGAGACAGAACAGAGGGCAAAAGGCTGCAATAATATTAGGAATACTGCCTGTCTTTGGACTTTAACACAGTCAGACGTATGACTCAGGTACTAGTTGGTGACATTTCCCATGTCAGCGCTTACTCAGTTAAGACAGCCATAGTATTAAATGACTTAAAAGCTTAATCGTCAGAAAAAAATCTAGTGCAGGAAAACCATGTGCCAAATGCACAAAATAGTTATTTGTGCTGAGCAGTTCAAGGGGTAGAGAAGACTGCCATAGAACAGACTGTGCAACCCACTTTGCAGTTTTGTAGGTTAGCAGGAACCTGTTGGGTACAAGAAGCAGCTTAAATAGCTGAAGAAGCCCTTTGGACAGCAGGGTAATAGACGAGTACAAAGCCATATCCTTTTTTTCTTTGTTTTGGTTTATGTTTTAAGCCAAGACTTTGTCAAGTCTTGTGAGGAAAGACCAGACCTCCCATTACCCTGTCTATATCCTGACTATAAGGATTTGCTCTAAAAGAAGCAAAATAGATGAGTGTATCTAGTTACTAGAGACCCTTTTTTTTTATATAAAAGTAATCAAAAACACGTATTTTATATTACACTGTTGCTTATTACAAACAAGCACTAGCCATCACATAATATGACACTCGTTCTTAGGGAACAAGTATGATAACTGTGGGGAGTCTAGACAAAACTCAGTATCCGCTAACTCAAATTAAATATAATATTTTGTTTGTGGATAATGTATCCATATCCCACATCTGTAATTATCTGAATCACAAACTTCCAGAATAGCAGCTAATTAAGTAACAGGCTGAGCACAAAGGATACAGAAAATTATATTTGTAACAAACTGTTTAACACTAGCCTTATTTAAGGAACAAACATGGGCTGCCACATTAGGACTCTTACCAAATTGGGTGACAGCAGCGACTGGAAATGAAGGAGAACACCTGCATTAGCAATCTGCTCCAACCACCTTCTGCTGGCCTCCAGAGTCTCCATTTCATATTCTTTGCTATTGTCAAACATCTGACTTAAGGCCACCATTAGTTGCTCTGAAAAAGCACAGACAGTAGCCACAAGACTCTGACAGAAGACCATGTCTCGCCTCAGTTGTATCTCACTGTCTGTAAAGGGTAGAACAAAAGAGGAAAAACAAAACAGAGATGAAGCAACAGATTCATCAACAGCAAAATAACTATGATGGAATTTTTTTTCTTTGCATTTAAATGACTTGTTTTCCAGACAAAGTAAAGTTTATAGCCTAATGTTGTTCCCAGTAAGTAGCAGACAAAACTGAAAATTTCCTCATTGAAGTACTATTTTATTATTCTAAAAATATATTAAAAAATCAAAACTTGAAATTTAAAGCACTTCTTCACAAACATGCATGCTTTTACACACAAACCACCTAAATACAAATACAAAATACATAAAATAAGCAGAGAGTAGCAGCACATATATAGACAGCAGATGGTTTATGGAATCAGGAAAGTGCAAGACAGGTCCAGAGGTAGAAGACAACAGAACTGTGAACAGTTTGCTTTAAAATAAGATCGCCCAAGGACTAGGTAATCTATCCATTTATTCAGAAAGGCACATACATATGATTAGCTAAAAGTCAACACAGTTAGAAAGGGAAAGATTAAAAAAAAGAAAAAAAAAGGGGGGGAAGGAGGTAACTGAAGGTCCTGGGACATTTAGTTCCTTGGCCAGTCTGCTTAACAAGCTGAGAAGCAGAACTTGGCTAGCAGCAGATCTTCCTTCAAAACTCATCCTTGAGGGGTGTCACCAGGACTCTTCAATCATTTGCTCTTTCATTAGCACACAGGTAATTCATTAGCACACAGGTAATTCATTAGCACACAGTATCTCGTGCATCCATGCTTAGTGAGTAATTATTTCAGTTACGTGCATGTCTCCTAACAAGGGCTCTGAAGGCTGATAAAGGAAGTGAGCAGAGCTGCATCCATTTGCTTTTCACAGAGGATGCACACTTGAACCAACCTAAAGTAAACCATCTCAACATTAATGTCCTCGCATTAAAATAAGTAGAAAATTTAGCTTCTAATTGATTTGCTCTGGCCCTTTTAATTCTTAAAATAATTCTTAAAGAACTCTTTAATTCTTCATATATATTCCTACCTAAGCTTTCTTATGTGTCAAAAAGCCTGTTAACGGATTTCTTCTGATACATTGATACTGCAGATATTTCTCACTACTACCAGTGAGAGCAAAAGGCAAAGGAAAAATGATTTCATTACGAGGAAATAAAGGTTCTTTTTTATTCTCAATAAAGTACAGAAGTGTGGTGTTTAATATTCAACACTTCTTCCTTCTCCCCATTCTTGAAAGTCTTCAAGTATTTTCATCATTATGAACAGTTAGGCAAACGTCAATCACAAATGTTACAGGCAAACTTAATCTTTTTTTCACAGAAGAGGGGAAGATTTGATTATACCAAGCCTGAAATTTTTGTCTTTACTTTTATACTCATCTGCCTGCAAGAGGTTTATCTTCCTTTTTACCTTTGGTATGGCACTGAGAAGACTGAATTGGTCAATGGGAACAATTCTATACTTATAAAATTAAACTGACTTTTAAATTTATCTTTCATTTGGACTGCAAGTATTTTCCAAAGTAACCCCACTCTGTCTTTTTTACCTTTTGAACTTTACTTTCAAGTTTTCTTCAAATATTAGTAATTCTGACCACATTTTTACCATCACTTTGATCCCATCTGCCAACCTCTCTTTAGTGTGCTCTTCAGGACCTTGAGAATATTTTCCATAGATGGTATAATCACCACTACTTCTATCCTGTGACTTTTTTTATTTTATTACTTTTTTGATCATTGAAATTAACCTCTTTCTCCAAGCTTAGATCTGTATAATCCAATATTTACAGGCTTTTTACCTTTAAAAATGCTTCCACCTTCAAAAATCGCACTGAGTTCTCCATGGTCTAAAATATCTTTCCAACACCATAGCAGTGCTCAGAAATTTGAGTCTGACATATTCTCTCACCTCACTTGGCTCAATTTTATCTCAATTTTCCAAATGGATCTGGCTCTCAGTGCCTTCCTCTGTCTTGCCCGCTTCTGAAGCAGCCCTTTTGCATTTCTAACAGCTCATTTCCAAACCTCATCTTACACTACTTGAATATGAAATACTGAACACAAGAGCAATTTGGTCTCCATTTACAAAAAGATTTTATACAAAATAAATTACAAAATTTATGAACTTATCTAGCCATGTAAATTACAAAGTCAGTCTTAAAAAAAATTAATGTTTCAGGTATTTTCTTGGGTCATTTCTTCTTTTATTCTCAGAAGATAGAATAACTAGAAGAGAAAGAAACACTATGCTTCCCTTTATACAATGTTGTGATGTATCCTAAGAAAGTCTTTTAAGTTCATTGCATGGTCAATGGTTACATTAATCTTTTCTTAGAGTCAAATGTGATCACATGCTTTGGCACTTAGGCATCTGCAAAAGCTGCAGAGAATCACCTGCCATAAGTATTATTTTCTAAAAACGGAGTAGTTGCTGCTACTGACTTTGCAAATGCACAGTTTATATAGTTAAAACTGTATGTTGCATGAGGTGATGAAGAAATACACAGAATATCTGGGACACTTTCAAAAAACAATGACTTAAAATACTCTAGATTATCTTATATTGTTTAGGTAAAATGAAAAGAACTGAAGGAAAGATATGGGTTAGAAGAATAAGTGAGTCTGAAAATAAATGGTAACAAAGACAATAAAAAAACAGATAGCAAATAGGAAAGGGCTAAAAAACAAACAAAAAAAAGAGCAGAAATCCTATGCACAAGTTCAGTCATTAGGCAACTAAACATGGCTATCCCTACCTCCCCCTGTCACTCACTTCCCCTCTCTCAAAACAAACAAGTTAAAGGTTACCTGTAATCAAAATTACCTGTATATTCAAGAAGTGCCAAGAGTATCCGTGCCTTCACCTCTTAAAGAAAAGAGAAGACATATTGAGAACAGAGTAAAAAGCATATAATCAACATAACACATTTTCAGTTTTTTATTTTGTATCTGCTTAACTTCACCTTCCTGGGTATTCTATCCTGATTTATACTTACAAAACAATAACGAATCTGCATTTCACATAACTTTACGTGTAAGTGGATAAATTTGGTAAGAATCAAAGGCATCAGCCCTGAGAAAAGAACTATGAAGAAGCAGCTGGTGTCTCAAAGCACTTCTGTACCAGCTGGCCAGTGCAAGTCTTGGAACTCCTGTGGAACTGCTGTATTTTGGAGTTAACTCAAAGCTCAACTGGGCAAGGCCTGAGCCACCTACTCTAACTGTGCCTACTTTGAGCAAAAGGTTGTACTCAACTTCTGGAGGCTCCTCCAAACTACATGACCCACTGATTCTGTGACTATCAACAAAGCCAAGCTGACTTAATACCTTGGGTTCTTCACTTCAAACATTTGGCCAAAAACTTGACTCATTTAAAATGAACTGCACGTCATAGCCTCAGAGTTTGAATTCTTTGAGGGAAAAAATCCCATAATTTATCTTTCGTTTTGTTTTGTTTTCTCAGAGAATTCAGACACTGAGGCGATTACGTGCAGCTCATTTTAAATGAAATTCACTGGATTTGTGATTTCAAAAGTTTTTTAGAGTATCTATAAATAATGATCTCTTGGTTATGGGAAAATAACAGGACAGAGCAATTTTCCTTTATCCTTGCTAGAACAGTCTTCTCCATTTCAAAATATATCCCTAGGCAAGAGGGAATTTTAGGTTATTTGTATTTGTAGTGATTTATCTGGGGTTAGAAGAGAACCCTGGATGTTTCCTACCAGTCATTTGTTTTTCAACAAATTCCAAATGCTATGTGAGTTTTCACCCTTCCTTGTTACATGGTGCACAGAATAGAATAACCCTCTAGCAATTTGTCTTTAGATAACATATGATCTATAATGCAAAATGACTTCAAGCTTTTTTTATCTTGAAATTTTTCTCATTTATTCCTTTTTTTCTTTTGTTTAATAAGACTTGAGGTGTTTTTATTATTTATGTTGAAATATGGATTTATGTGGACTTTTTATGGACTTACTGCCAGAAAGGCTCCTTCTCTCTTTACCATTAATCTAAATTAAAATACATGTTGATTTTTATCAATTATATAGTATTTCCTCTTTAAACCTAATATTACTGCGCTAGTAAAACAACTATACTTTCTCATGCAGTCATACAAAGTCACCACTATTCAAAAGCTATCCAGTAATTTTACTTGCTCTAGAACTACTTTTTCTGACCAAATAGTTTTCCCCCTTTGAAAACAAAATACATATATATATATAAATGTCTTCTTTTTTGCTCTCCTCACACCTTTATCCTTTTCATCTCTAGAACTGAGATGAACCACTGACATTTCAGAACACAGCAGAACACGTAGCATTGTACTCTACTCCATCCTCTTTTGCCAGTTGCTTACAACCTGTCATTATGACAGCCAGTTTTCTTTTTGTTTTTCTTCTGAAGGGTCCCTTTATTTCCCCCATCCTTACTGCTGATTATCCCGGTTCCAACTTTCGTCATCCCTCATTATTTCTCCCCATGCTTTCAAATTTTCAAATATTACACATTCTCACATACATCCAAACCCTGGTAACTACATTATTCTTTTTCTATTTGGTGAATTCTGAACTCCTGCTCTTTCCTACACCAAAAATCAAGTCCTGCATCTTCAAAGCTTTGTCTCTGCCAACAACTTGCTTTTTTTCTCTCTTGGTTTAACAATTTAGTAGATTGTGTCACTTCAAAAATAACTTTCACCTTTTGTTCAGCTATTTAGCTCCAGCTAAATCTTCCCAGGTTTTGTATATTATGTCATCAAAGACATCTCTATCAACCTGATTAGCCCTTTAGGGCTGAATTTACTGTAATTATAGTAGATGTTTCCATCTCTGATGACAGGGAATGGTAAACGTGAATGAGACAAAGAATCTCTACTCTGTTTTGGTTTATGGTACAAAAGGGGTGTTTCTTTGTTTTTTAATCTGTGTGAACCTTTTTTTATTATTATTCTCCCATTTTCAATAATAATAAAATGAAAATTTTCAACCCAAATCATTCTTAAGCTACTTTGAAATTTCCATTTTTTTCATACTTATTAAACAAAGTACATTTTAATAGTCCTTTTAAAATCTAAGAATTAAATGTGCCATTTCTGGAAGGTTCCCATGCCTCTCCTGCTTTTTATTTTTTACCACATGTTCTGTAAGGGAATACAACAGTAGGAAACTGCAGTAGCTGATGAGATTTCTATGAAAATAAAAATGAGTCTGTTTTCAGTAAGGACATGCATTTACTGAATTTGTTAAGCATGCTTAGAACTACTGGAGATTTTATTTACAATAAAAATATCTTTATGTGGTGACCAAAGTTATATCTGTGATCTCGCTTCTTCCTAATACAATAGACAAAAATATTCCATTTCTTCAAGTAGCAAAATAATGCTCTTTACTTAGATTCTTCAAAATAAAGATATTTATCTAAGTGAAGATGTTCTTCACGTTTACTTCGAATGGCTTTGAAAGTCCCACAACTTTGTTCAACATGAGCTCCACAAGAGTTATCAGACCAAATAAACAACCAAATTAGTGGCCATTTTTTGTTTCTTCTGAATCTGGTAAATTAGACAGGAAAGAGAGGGATGTCAAATGCTGTGTCAGGCTGTCAGCTCATAACAGTCCTAGTTCTTCTCCTAAATAGCCAGGCCAGTTGTGGAGACAAGATATAGATCAAAGAGTGAAAGAACACAAGAAATGCATCTCTGAAGGGAAAGTTCAAGCTCTAAAGCATTTCTAATGCTGCTTGCTTTGCGCTCATCTGATTTCAGTTAGATCCAGCTGCTGGTTGTGTCTAAAGTTTAATTTAGACCTAAGCCTGTCTCTACCGCAGCCGTCTCCCAAAGCTGCCTGGGGGGCACATTTCTGCCCAAAATTTTTTCAGCACTATACCTGTTCCAGTAATGCCTTGTAAACTAAACCTTGGGGGGCAATTTTTCAATTCCCTTCTCTCTATTTTCTTTTGCATTATTTGGGCCAGGGAAATCACAAAAACCTTGGCTTTCAGGTATCCTTTATACCACGCCAACTCCTTAATCACACACTTTAATCACACAGACAGACCAAAACTGCAATGATGACTTGGATCATTCCTCCAGAGCACTGGCAGAGGAAATCAAATTAAAGTAAAAGCTAAAAGGGACGGGAGAAAAAAAAAAGCTATAAAGACTGACAATGTGACAATGAGGAACGAGTAGCTTCAGATGAGAATTCTGCATCTAAAGCAGCATAGTTGATTAAGAGGATGGCACAGAATGCAGCAGTTGGAACTCTCTGAGAAATTATCAGATATCATGGATCAAAAGAGAATATTTAAAAGTGGCAGAACTGTTGCTCCAGATGAAGTTTGAGACCCAGTGATGAAGGAAGGCAAAAGAGATTGTGTTGCTGTCCTTGAACAGCACAAGAATAATATATTTTAATATTCAGATCTCTAAACCATGACACCATTTTCAAGCATGACAGTTGCCATAGACTGTTAATATAATTTATTAACAAAAGAAAAGCTTGTGTTTATCTTAACTTCCAAAACACTAGAAAATGTCAGCAGTTTTATTGTTCAGTAAGCAACAGAATTCCTTCCAATAAATAGCATCATCACACTACAGTAGCACTGTAACAAGAGAAGTTTTGTATTACAGAGAGGCAGCAGGTCCTTGGACCTTGCTGAACTCTCCTTTGAAATTTTGTGGTAGATTTAAAACAAAATTTATTTGAATGACCTGAGCTCAATATGAGAGACCAAAGTTCAAATGGGGTAAGTCTATTAAAGCTTTTTATGGCGCACAAGGTAGGCGAAAATGGATTGTTAAGCTTCAGAAGGCTATTAAAGTGGTATAAAGAACTGCTAAAGAGACAGTTTCATTCTTTCCTAACTGTAAAAGAAATGATGAATAATACTTGAATATACTTGAAAACTATAGTGTATAGTTAGACTGTCAGCAAAAAGGATCCAAAATTTTTCATTTTTCACTCAATGACAACCATCATTAAGTTAAAAAGAGAGTCTACCCACTGTGATCAACTGTAAAATAAGGGACAATTTTGTGTCTGTTGTTATAATTTTCTAACTCAGGGTCTGAAAATATGATTATATTTGAAATGAGAAATATTGAAGTCAGAGGGGGAGCAGTTGTTTGTTTTGGCTGGTGGATTCTTGAACATTTATCTTAATAAAACTTATCACAAAGTTCTTTTCCAGTGATCTGATATTTAGCAGTTTCTTTACGGAACACCACAAAGATTAGCCAACAAAATGAAAGAAAGTAAATATACACACAAATCACTTAAAACTACAATTGACACAAATTTTTGTTCCCATGCAAAGATTCACACTGCAGCACTGAGCAATTTTATAAAAATAATTTTGCTCATTATTTGTGTTTCTTTATTAAACAGCATACAAAACAAGGCAGAAGCTACATGTAAGATTTTCTGGAGAGGAAATACAGTTTGCTTTCTTATAAAGCCAGGGAACAGAATAGAAAACATTAGCTCACATTGTCAATCAGCATGGAAGACGAAGAGAATCATGGTGATCATGGGAGGAAGGCAGAGCAGATTAAGGAGACATGGGATCAGCTGTGATGGAGTGAGTGAAAAACAGTGGCACTGGGTTGGTTTCATCACAAAGGAGGGAAATAGGGAATGATCCCAATGACAGACGAAAGCCAAAAGTCCTGCAATCTTTCTTTTTCAATAGAAAGTGGTAAGAAAGAAAGGGAGTCTTATTTGAAAGAAAGCTCGATTTTCATGCACCAAACTCATGAAGTTTTGTGACAGATCAGTCAAGTCACCTGGATTCCAGCAGCAACTAAAACAACCCTGCACAGTGTATGGTTTTAGCTCCTCATCTGTTTTACTTGTCACTTTTCTGCATATGAAGTCAATAAGGTGATAATCAGACACCTGAAATACACTCCAGTAACCCTGTAACCACAAAGATGTCCTCAAATTCAGGTACTTCTCATAGAGTGTTGCCTACCAGCAAAGCCTTTATTAACTTCAGATTTCCTTCCTCCAGCTCACTATCATAAACTAAGTGTTTACTTACAGTCATGTTCTCCTTACTAACCTTCTACAAATTTTCTGATATTCTGGGCAAGACTTCGGACGCTGCTGGGAAGGTTCCAAGGATCTTGCTTAATGTGAAGTCGTAGCCTCTTTGGACAGCTAAGCTTCGGTTCCATTTCCTGCTGAAACTCTGAGCAAAGACAACAACAACATTCCATTTAAATTCTCTGCAAATGCTAAAGTAAAACATTTCTTCCCAAATGTTTTCACCCATCAAGGAGGTGTCATCTTCTATGACTCTACTTGTCTTTAAATTAGAGTGACAGGTCTAAGGTAACTGTCTAAGCTCCTAACTTAATCAAAGGGGAGAGACAGCAGCATTTCAAAACACAATTGTTCCTGAACTAGTACATAAGATAGAAGGTTTTTGGTTCTACTTACTAAGAGGGAACCTAGACCTGTGAAGGCAAACGTTGGAAAAAAAATGAATCCAATCCTGAAGACTTTGGCAATCTTTTGAAATTGCATCTTGATCATAGCCACTTACAAACTTTTTATAGTTCACTACAGAACTATTTAATGAAAACACAGTTTAGACAGGAATAGTTCAATTAATATGCAAATCTAACTTGCAGTAAAGAATACACTTCAACAAAATACTCAAAAAATTAATCTTAATACAAAACTGCTTACTGCCTTACTGCCTAGACTTTTTAGCCTAGTCTATACCTCAAACCAATGCAATTGTTCCTAGCTCGTGAAGACTGTGAATAAAATATCTGGCTTTTCCATATCTTTTGTCTAACTGAACATTCACTGCAAGGATATACTTTGTCGTATGAGACTGACAGGTACTCAGTTTAAAACAATATGAACACTCATGGTCTATATTCACTCAAACTATAGAAAAAGGTGACAGGAGAGTAGGGGTAGAGTGATAAAGAGGAGGCTATATTACCTTCCTCGCAAACTCACTGCGAGGGAAGTACATGAGACTTTGCATGGCAAGATAGTTGATGTACAATAATTATGCTCTATTTGCTTCAGGAAGATTTTTGCCTATTTACAAAAAATTATAGATGGCAAGAAGGCAGATCTTCATTAGTTCTTCACCAAAAAGCATACACAGGTTCACTAAACCCACATGTAATTATACATATTAACCATACCATTAACCATTTATTCTCCCATTGAGTTCTTATTTTTTTTAAACTCAGTTCACTAAAAGAAATTCCTGTCACTTTTCATCACAGTCTTATGTACACATATATCCTCAGTGATTGACAGGTGATGGACTTAAGCAACAAGGTAAGTGCTAGTAGAATATCTAAAATTACTTGTAGGATGTTTTTTATAACTATCAATAACACAAGTTTTAAATTGGTATCACCACTACTATGAATATAAACTTATATTTGCAAATTATTTATGAAAGCTTCACAAATAAAATATCTGTAAAATACTAAAAAAGGTAGTAATTATATAAATCAGAAATTACTTCAATAGTCTCAAATGAGACAAAAATTAAGCAAAAACTCCTGCAATACGTAAAATCCACTCTTGCTTCAAAATCTCAGCAATTTTATGGTCAGGTCAGTCTATGCTTTAAAGCTAAATTTCCAATAGGCCTGAAATATGCATATGCCTCATGCAGTGAATAAAGAAGTATAGTGTGTAAGAAAAAAGAATCAGTTAAAACTACTAAGATATACTTTAAAATTTCCAAGAGCAAATACTGCAGAATGTTACAATAATCACCATCGGTTATTCAGCACTCAGTTCTAAGCATGTACAGCCACATCCATTCTCTCTGAGACCACCTTTTGATTCCAAGAGGGAGGCTTAAACATTACCTTGCAGACCTCGACCTGGCGTGAAGTATTTTGTTTGTTCAAAGACCCTCACCACAGCTGGTCCTTTCAGAAGGTTGGCAATTGAATCTACCTGTTGGGGTCAAAGTTGTGTGAGCACAATGTTCTTTTCACAGCAAAGATTAGATATTTTTTTCTTTAAGAAATATGAACTAATGAAAAAGTAGCTTTGGATTCCTTCTTACCTAATGGCTCTAGTTTATACTCAAGACTAGAGAATGTTAGAATAAATCTAAGGGCCCATTTAATTCAGTCACTTTGAACCATTTGCAGCAAACAGAAGAACAAGGAATCAATACATACCATCCAAAGAAACAATGGAAAGCAAAAGTAAAAAGAAAAAGAAGTATTTGCCATAGATACTTTAGTTCAAGCATGGATATTAGTACTAAATCTATGAAAAATAATCTCATACTTGACCAAACAGATGCTCTAAACAGCTATGGAGCTTGTCCTGCTTATCATGAGAGATTCGAACGCTTATGGGAAGCTCATCACCTGAAAAATATTTTTAAATTAAAAATTGTTTAGAAGTTTCAGTTTATTTCCCAGAATCTTTACAGCTTGGATAATCTGCTGTGAACAAACACTAATCCACAGGCTTCCACGAATTATATCCACTATGGCTAGAGACAAAGAAACACCAGACTGGTAAAGTATTATTCAGAAGCCTATGGCATGCAACTATTCACTCTATGTATTTTGCATTAAAGAGTCACTGGATAAAATACAGGAACAATTTTTAAAGAAACAATACTGAATTATTTTGTCCCGGAGAACATCCTAACTACAAGACTAAATAGCTAAATAGCCTAAATCAGTAACTATTCACTATTTTTTTAATAGGGACTAATGTTTCAGTACTTTAACAAACATACAGCATCCAATGCTCTATGTGGTATGAAGCTGTACCGTGTAAAGAACTATTTCATATACACAAGAGGAGAGGGGCTCTCTTAGTTCACTGACTTCATTCACTTGCTCACTCAACCACGTTACCTGGATGCTTTCGCAAAATGTGCAAATTTGAACTTAAAACTTTTGTTTCACTTTACTGCAGTGCTTGATAACAAGCTACCACTTTTCAAGTCAAATGTGTTTGGGGTCAGGACACACTTTTTTATTTTGTCAATGACACACTTAAATAGTGCTCTTCTCTCTGTGTTTGTTTTTTTTTGTTTGTTTGGTTTTGTTTTTTTTTTTAGCTCCCTCGGATGCCCTTACAGCCGGTAGTTATAATCCTTCTCAGGATTTTTATTTTAACAGAGGGAGCACAGTGCAGAAGAGTCCTGCTCTGGAGTTAGCCCGGTCAGCTTTGGAACTAGAAGAAAATCCATTAGGAGAGTGGGAGTTTAACTGAGTGGCAGTATTTATTAATTTAAACACCGTATTTGGGCTTGGCTAACACACATATATTGTTCTAGACACTTCAGCTGGTACTTCAGCATGATGCTGGAAGGTGACAGATTGTGTCACTTGTATCTCAGGTTAAAGATAAAAGCTGTAAGTCTCCTAATGTATTAATATTTTTCACTCCCTTCATCATTTTACTGTGTATCTGCACCACTCTATCATCTGCTTTATTTGTTGAAAACATAATTTTCAAGACTAGACTGCCTGGAATTGCATAATTCACCTGGTTTCTCAGATATCTTAAATGATAGTGTCATTAATATTTTACTATCATCTCAGCTGAAAATACCTCCCCTGATATTATCAGGGCAAAATTTTCTTCTTTAAGCCTTTCTTCTGTAAGTGGGGGCTTACATTCAATAAATATGCCCAGTTCTTTATTTTCCTAAGTCATTCCCAAATGATAAACTCTCAGTTTAGAACAAATATTTTTATTACTATTAGTCCCCAAGCACATGACCTTGTACTCCATGTAGTTAAATTCCATCTCAATTCTATTAGCAGCTGCATTTATTTAAATTCAATTTGTCGTGGTATAAACAAAAATGTGCTTCCATGCCATCTTACATTCCTTCCCGCAAATATACACAAATGTATCCTGCATTCTGGGTCTTGGTGCTCTGTGGGAGAGCATTCCATACTTACCTAAAATGTTCCTTAGTCTGTGCCATCTAATGCATTCTCAAGGCATGAAAGTGGTTAAAAACAGTCCTTCCCCACGAGCTCTAACTAATTCAGCCTATTTACAGACTTTCTGGAATGTTGGCTCTCTTTCATAGAGGGACTTTTAACTGCAACACTGGCCAAGTAGAAACAAAATGAGACACTTCTATTACCAGGGAGAAGGCACTTTTAAAACAAAAACTCCAATCTGCAGGGCAAATGAAACGAACAAAACTTAACAAAAGGAACTGATGACAGATTCATAGCTGGCTTTTTTAAACATACCTGAATCCATTTCATCACTGTGAAAGTACGAACTGCACTGACTGCTACAAATGCTGGTGAACGAGGCTATAGAGTTCCTGTTGCTGTTGCAGTCACTTGGAAAAAATAAACAACAACAAGAAAGAAACAAAATGGAACATAAAGTTATGTTTTTTAACATTGGTTCTATATCAAATCTTTGTAAATTCGTTGCTATTCCCCCCTTTTACTTTAATGATGAGATGGTCCGTGTACTTCTTTATCAGCAACTAAATTTGGGCTAGCATGTAACTTGCAGCCCTGGTTCAGTCTGGTTTCAGACTCAGAGGGCCAGACTCCCAAAACACAGATGATTCACAGAATCACAGAATGCTTAAGGTTGGAAGGGACCTTTAGAGATCCCCTAGTCCAACCCCCTGCTCCAGCAGGGACACCCAGAGCACGTGGCACAGGGTGGCATCCAGGCAGCTTTGAAGATCTCCAGAGAAGGAGACTCCACAAGGAGCCTCTCTGGGCAGCCTGTTCCAGGGCTCTGTCACCCTCACAGGAAAGAGGTTCTTCCTCATATGGATGTGGAACTTCCTGTGTTTCAACTTACACCCAGTACCCCTTGTCCTGTTACCAGTCACCACAGAGAAAAGCAATTCAACTGATCCCTTCATTGTGTATGTGAGTACTCACAGGCTGAAAATACACATTTTCAGTGCAAAACAATCAACTTTTCTTACACACATGACAGAGTTTGGAGCTACGGCCTCAAATGTTTTACGAACATCACAAATTCTGTACTCCTAGTCTTCCTAATGCACATACGCATAATACAAATAACAACAACATCTTCTGGTTTATGACTTGCTAACTAGTGTTCAGAACAAATTTAGAAGAGATTGGATCCATTTCATCGTAAGAAAAATACCCATCAGCTACTTTTCCCTGCCAGTCAAGATAAAGCTTATGATTCCATCTCTTCCAATCATTCACTGTGAGAGATGTATAGATTTCCACATCTAAGACTTCCCAGCAAATTTTCACACATAAAATGTTGCCGACATTAGTCTAATAAGGAGATATGGAGGTTAAAATGTGTATGAAGAACAGGTGAGGATGAGCTAATCTTAGGGTATGAATATTTCTACTTTTGCTGCTGTAGATACTACACTCATTCACTTCATCTTTTCTCTCAAAAATGAATTCTTCTGTAAAGTAGATGGATAATATAACTACTTCAACAGCATACACAGAATAAAATGTATCCTTTTGCACCAAAAATCTTATCAAGATAAATTTAAATTCAAAGTCTTCAACAGGGAGTGATTTAGTCACTTCATGAACATCATTTTGCTTCAGCAGAAGAAACTTTGTACATTAAAGCAATTAACCAGCAGAGGGAGTCTCAAAATCCCCGGATAATGTCTACAAATATACCTATAAAACACATTTCTTCTCAGTGATCTGATCTTGTTTTTTATGAACTATATGTAACACAGTGCATATATCTATACACCAAGGTACTTATCATTTTAGACATAATGCTGCAAGTATCTTATGTACCTAAGAGATGTCCTAGTTGTCTTTTTCCTTTCTGTAAAAATAGAAGTGATTTTTTGACATACTGAGTTACATTTTGTGGATAAGGTATATGTTTTGGACCTGCAGCCAACTATATCTGTGAATGTGGAGAATGTTTTAACAGTAGCAAGATGATATAATTATGATCATACCCATTAAATGGGTGAAAAGACATCAGTAACAGCATGTTCCTAACATAGAGTGCACAGTCCCAAGGCATATTAAGAATTTCTGGCTGGATATTAAGAAACATTAAGAAATGTTTTCTAATTCTATTTGCTTATAAAAGTCCCTAAAGGGAAAATGAAGGTCACTCAAAAATGGATTGTGTAAAGCATGAGAAAATAAAACACAGGAAAATGAGAAACAGATCAGACATAACTACTTAGCTGTATCATTCTCTGGTGTTATGGTGTTGCAAGGCTTAGAAGGAGACTCCGCAACACAAAACGAGTATTGTAACAATTAAAATTAACCTATGAGTTTCTAATACTATGCCTAACAATATATTGGGATCTGTTGATTTTCAATATTGCCTGAAGTAATTTAAACAAAATTAAGAAAAAAAAAAACCTATTTCACTCTAGCAAGTGTTCTAAGCACACAAATTTCATCAGTTTTCCACACACAAATCCTAAATTTTATTATTTTCCAAGCAGGCAGAATGAACAGTAAAAGGCTACAGAAGAAATGCACTAAGAAGTGGTATCAGAACAAAAGGATATTTTAAGCAAAAGGTCAACCACATCCTTGAATTAATTCTTTCTCCATATACAAATCTTGTACCAACCGGGAACTTCAAGAATTCCAAGATTTTGCTAGCACAGACCACTGGAGCAACTCCTGCATAGATGGTTTGACATATCATGGACATGCAGAAACGTCTAAACGCACTTCAGTTGGAACTGCACTCTGCTTGTGTTCACCTCGCTTGAAATGAGATGTACTTAATGTGTATAAAACATCTCTACATTTATTTCTGTTCAAATTTGTATGTATATTTCTGTTCCTACCTCTGACTAAGAGTTCACATTTATCATTCTGCAATAATCAAATACTATCTCATGAAATAAATCTCAGCAACATAGCGTTCTCTGTAGAAAAGCTATGACCCTATAGGAGTTTATTTCCTGAGCGCTATAATGATGAACAAGCAACAAATCCTTATTTTGCTTGCAGTTAAAATTTTAATTTGGATTTTATATCGAGTTCTAAGCAACAGAAAAATGATCTATATATTTGTTGTAATTACCCCTTCCTTTCAAAAATTCTTTGTATTATAATTCACAGTAAAAGTAATGCACTGTAATTTCTATAGATGCAAAGATGCTACAGTTTTCATCAAGGAAGAAGACAGGGAACATGTGCTGAGGTTCTGATTTTTTCCCTTCTTAAACCAGTAAGAGCAGTTGTTTGCTATCTGGCTCACCATGGCAGATATTTGGTTTCACTTTGGGAAACATCCTAAAAAAAAACATTTCTCTGTTTCATGTAAGACTCACAGATAACCTAACAGAAATCTTTACAGCTCTGACTGTGATAGCCCACAAAAGTTAAGGAAACTGAGATCTAATAAGTAATTTGTAATCATAAATAAAGGAGAAAGTTATAAAGACACATATCTTGTAACATATCATGATGCCCATTATTCCTCCACTAGAGACGTTAGAATCATTTTATTTTGATATGCCTCACGACCACTTGAATGTCTAAAACGCTACAGACTTCATTTATTTGATGGACAAATGAAAACATAATTAGTGGAGTTACCTGTAAGAATCCCTGTTGCTGATGGTGTCATGACCAGAATCTTCCTGTTCGTCACCTGTCACACTGAAACAGACCTTCTTTCCATTCCTTTCGCCCTTTTCATTATCACTGTCTGCTGGTACTAAAGGCTCAGGTGTTTTACGCTCTGATTTAGGAGAATATGTTATCGAAGAAAGAAGGCTGTGAGATAAAAGGGGTGGGAGGGAAAAATACATGTTTTTCAAAAGTCAATCAACAGCAGGATAGCATTTTAATCAACATCCTCCAACAAAATAATGTAACATTTCTTTGTTATTATTCTTCTAAAATATGTGAAGAGAGCATCTTAATTCAGTCTGTATCTACCTGAAACAAACGGAGAGGGGACACAATCTGCTAGTAAGAAGTGTAAGAGATTATTGTTCATGTCTTCATCAGTAAAACTCATTAGCGTTACTAAATACACATATAATGGTTTTATTCTCAGCAAAGAAATGTAGCACATGTTTGAACACTTAGGGTCACATTTTTACAAGAATGTAAATCCAATTGAGCATGAACCTGGTACCTTCCTGTATAAATCAAAAAAAATCTGCGAAAAACTGGCATTTCCTTAACTGCTGCTGTTTAAAGTGTACAGCCTGCATCACCAACATCCTAAGGCATAATACACAATACTTGTGTATTTCCTAATATTCAAAATGTCTGTTCACTCTCACTAGTAAAACTGATAATTACTCCATGAAGATCACGAAAGCGACATCCTGTCAAGGAACTGGAAAGAAGAACGAGGAGAAGAGTAAAAACTACTGTTTTCGGAACATGCACAAACATTGGATGAAAAAAGATTCATATTCTAAAACAATCAATTCATACTGAAAATGCTAATTCACTTTCAAGATCAGCACAATTAATATATACAATTCTATTTTAATCTCTACTAACATAACTCTCTGGTAAAATGAAGTTATCAAATTAGTATTTAGATTGGAAAGGGAGCATTTTTTATTCAAAATCATTTGAACAGTTCAGTATAGCCTTCTAGAGATATATGACCTAACAGGAAAAAGACAGACACAAATTTTCAGCCTCCATATAGGAAAAGATTCTTATCTAACATCTTAAAATAGATAATCTTATGACAGATATCTTAAGATTAATAGTAAGCTATAAAAAGTATAATTTTTCTAGACTTTTAGCCAGCTCATCCTCTAGACAGACAGCTATCTATCAGGCTTTATGCCTTAAAACCTTATGCCTTAAAGGTTCTTAAGCTTCTGATCAGTGTGAAACTCAGTTCTTCTTTATGGCATAAGATGCTTGCTAGTAGGATGAGGATGGGAAAGAAGACAGGCCACATAGTTTACTGCAGTGTTTAGGTTTGATCTGCCTGTTCCATCAGACATGTTCTTGAATACGTCTGAAAAACAAATGTGCTAAGAAAATGTAGACCTTAGACTTGTAAAACTGACTACCAACAGATTATACAGAAGAGGATTTAAAGGAGATTAGTAAAAAAAATATAGTAAAAAAATTATCCCTGCCCTTAAAAACAACAGTCCATTTCAGGACATCCTTACAGCGCCGCTTGCTGGAACAAATCAGGAGATAAGGACAAGCATTAATCTATACTCTCTTTTTCTTGTACTCCTGTTATCATCCTGTATTGGGAAAGAGAAGTAGGCTTTGGTCTGATCCATTCTGGTATTTCTCATAGATTTTGTGTTGTAAGAAAATAATCAAGAGTGAAAAACAGACTAAAAATGTCATGAATTTCAATTTCAGACATCAAAATCATCTTCCTCTGACTCATTATTCATCTAGATACAGACAGACTATTATATCCTCTTCTTTTAATTGACTGTTTAGTCAGTGCTGCCAAGATCTCCATGAAAGACTGATGAAGGTAGCTGGATCTTTTCATAAAGCAGCTTTTCACTTTCTCCCTGCAGACAGGCTCTTTTTCCAAGGTAGATCTCTTTTTTTTTCCTCAACTATTATGAACCAAAGTTCAAAGTCTGGATAACAGTTCTGGTGTTCCTTATTCCTGAGATCAATGAGGTGCCTCAGAAACCTGACTCAGGGACTCTAAAGCACATGAATATAAAAGAGATCTCTAAATAACACAGTAATCATATTTTAATTTTTCTTTGCTTTTTTTAACAAAGCATTTGCACATCATATCTTAGGGATGGACATTTTCTTCAATGTCCCTCTCTCTTTCCACTGAAATGACAAATTTCAGTTTAACCAAAAAGCAACTCCCAAATAGAACTAATCCTGAATGTAATCCTGATCAACACAATTTTAAAAATGTTTCAGAAATAAACAAAGCCTATGGTCCTTCAAAACAATAAAGGCTAGCCACAGCCAGTAACGTTAAAAAAAAAAAAAAAAAAGCATGCTGTAAGTGAGCTGCCCTGCCTTTTTCTGACTCCACGCAGACTCAGAACATTCAAGCCTCTTGTCTGCCCCAACGATTATCTTTCCAAAAAACGCCTAGGATCCTGAGAACAGATTTTGGCTGCATGTCAATCAAGAATTCAACAAAAAGTCACCATACAGAAAACAGCTTGAAGAAGCACTTATTTCCACGTGGCACCTAGCATCACATCTTTCTCAATAATGATACCAAGCACTGTAAGGCTGTCAAAAATTCTTGAACAAGCAGTCACTTTGAGAGGCTGTAGGAACAGAAATTTTAAATCTCTCCCTCTTCATCAGCACTTCTTCTTCAACCTCATCTCATTAGGAAGCCATGACGAAGATAATGCTAGGATTACTCAATCTTCTTTTATACTCCCCATCCTATCGTCTACAAGCCCCTACAGATCTGTTCTTCAGGTAGAACACACTAGCTCTTCAGTTCTCTTTCTTCTAGTAATATATAGGAGGGATCAGGTAGATAACACCACCCCTAGATTTTGGAGGTAGAGACCAGCATGGACTTCATATAAATATATCTGAATAAAGATTATGTTTGTATTGTCTTTTTTCCTTTGCAGTCCTAACATTTCTCTCAAGAGTTAATTAATGAAGAGTAACTGTGTTCTAATATAGTACACCATGTACTGCTTTGCTGCTCACACCCAGATAGTCCTGGCTTCCCGCTTTCCTGTTCAGGTCTTTTAAGTATGTCCCTTGGGTATCCTGTTTCCTGCATAGAACTGCTCTGCTCCACAATAATTATACACTGCTACTCCACTCAAAGTCTGCAAGAAATAAAGCATGAAAAAAACCTGAGTATTAGAATAGTAAAGATATATTTTCCTAAATATATCTGTGTACGTTTTACAAGCTCTGCTGCCAGGTCAGTGTCTTAAGAGCTTTATGAAGGCATAAAAAGCTAACCAAGCCTCCCTTATATTTAATTTCTCAATTGTGTGACTCACAAATTAAGTATATTCCTAGGCATAGCATATTTACTTGCGTATGAAAGAAAAGCTCAGAAGTTCCTTTGTCTACAAAGTTACTTTAAAAAGGCACAGAAGGCAATGTTTTCTTTAAAAATTTTAGGCCAAATATTAAAGCATTATTGTAATAGTGTGACAGTATTGTAATACATTACTCATATTACTATTACACTACTAGAAAAAAAATCACCATTCAGAAAAATATAAATGGCCAAAAAATTAAGAATTAAAAATACATAGAGAAGCAATGATACATACCAGTTTCCAAAACTGTAGTTCATGAAAGATCAACTTTTAAACCCCAACATTGCTGTTACCAATATTTTTAAAAACAATCACTTCTGACATCTGCATGACATATGGAGCCCTTCAAAACTGAAAGATTTCCTCATTCTTCTTCATCTTCATTCCAAGCCTAGCAATCAGCACATTCACTTCACAATTGGAAATTCAACTTATAAATCCCTGTCCTATATTAAGTTGAACTGTGATGTGACATTGGATCTCTCATATAATAGGTCTATTAAATTAGTAACATTCTTAGGGAATAAAAGGACTTGCCTACAAATTCACCTCCAGAACTCTTCGGCAATAATGAGTTAAATAAAAATTTTTCTTTGAGAAAACTTGAGAAAGTCTTGAACAAAGTCTTGGACTTCCTTTCCTAATAAAATCTTAGATGACATGTAAGCCTCATACTCCTTTAACCTCAAAATTATCAGAATTTCAACATTCTAAAGAAAATATAAAAGTTTAAGTGGAAAAAATCTGGGGCACTGAAAAAAAAATCAACGCAAAAAAAAATCAAATGGTATCATTTACTTACTCATCTATCTGACAAACACATGTTTCCACCTCTTTCAATGCAGCTTGCAATTTGAGTAACAATTTCTGATACACATCTTGAGTTTCTAAATCTTCTTCTTTTAAAAGGTACCTCAGACCATGGCCCTCTTGCTGACCAAGAGACTGTCCTGAGGGGGCAGCCATGGTGGTAATGGTATGCTGGACATAAATCATGGGATTCAGGCTACCTGAAAACAATCCAAACAAATTTACATCAGCATCTTTTTTCAAAATAAACCTTGAAACGAGAAAAATAACTAATAGAAGTTGAAATATTTTCCTGATTAAATTAGGCAATTTTGCATATTTTTTGCTTATCTAAGACAAGATTATTGAAGGAAAAAATATGAAGTTATGACTATCCTTTATTATGTTTTAAAGTAAATCTAAATATTGAAAATGTTTGATCCTTAGTTTTAGCATTTCAGACTTACATTTTAAGTCTATAGCAGAAACAATGGAAGTGTGTCTTCTTTCAAGCTCACCTCACTTACCTTGATCAGTGTTTTTATTTTCTTTTTCATGTGAAGAATGTTTTCTGCTGTCTAACTGAACGCCAAAGGCACTACCAAGTGATGTTGAGGTTTTAGGGTAAGAGACCTCCATCACATTGATATGGCAATTGGTTGGACAGAAATCACTGCTGTGAAGTGGTGAAATCTTTGACTTGGCTTGTTTGAAGGTAGGCCAAGCTCTGTTCTTTAATACTCTTGAAAACTAGAAGTGAGAAGGAAAACAAATTTTGGATTAATAGTTTTGAAATATCAGTACTTACTAGGCAAAACTTGGGCACCTGTCTAGAAAAGAAAAGTTTGAAATACTTTAAACATCCTGGCTAGATTTGACTCCATAATTTCCACTTTTCTCTAGAAGTAAAGAAAAAATATTTCTCATTTTAGATTTTTGGATTTGGTCTTTTGAAATTAATGATACATTTTGCAAATGTAAATAGTGCTGGAAAAAGGGAAGTGTATTAATTTTCCTTTGAACATAGTAAAATATTACACTTTTCCTGAAGAGGAAGTCTAGAAACTCTCTAATGAGCCAGTGCTTTACATAGATATTTTCAGGTGAATGTCAAACAAAAATTTCTGAAATCTCTCCTGAGGCTATAATAAAGACAGAATTGGAAGCTATAAGTTATGAATTTCACACACTCAGAGGATAAAGATGATAAGAGATTACAGCATAAAAATTGCAAACACCATATTCTGCAGACTGCTACTGTCTGCCACCTCGTCTCTTTCCCATAGGTCTTCTCAGCAATGATGAAGGCATTTTTACTTCTTTTCACATTTATGGTCTAATTCTAACCCAGTGCTTGGTCATGTAGCCCTCCTTATCACTTCTGAATTTTTGTGAATGCTCCTGAACAGGCATTCTTTAATGAGAAAATGTCAACCCAAAATGGCAAAGACTGACCTGTGACATATCAGGGCAGGAAGAAAACACATCAATGTCAGAATTATGAAGCTCATTAGATCAGGTTTTCTTACTGAAAAATGAATTTGTCACCCTGTGCACTAGATGTTTACTGAACAAAGAACTGATATTTTGCTTTTACTACTTTCCTCCAAATCAGCTAAAGTTGTGTCCTTTGTTCATTCCAAGAAGCATCATTTTCTTCCTGTCCTAAGAAATGTTACTTCACAGAACTGTATCTTTGCCAACTCAGATGATAGTAAATCTACTGTGAACAGAGTAAATGACAAAGTCTTGTCGATCACAAAGAGAATTTCTGCAAAAATGTATGTGCTCTCTAATGCAATGTGATATTGGGGAAAAATTTCATGGAAAACCATAACCAGCTACAAGTCAATGGTATTTTAATCACACTACCTCTCCAGTCAAAATGCTGCACAGGCTTCAGTTGTGGAAAATAGTTCACACATAAGAATACCTTCAAGTTAACTTGAGAAGCTTCTTCTCTACTAAGTGTCAGCATAAATTCAATGGGATTTAAATTTGTATTTATTTTAATGACACACAACTTTGCCCTGATGAACATGTCTGTAAAACTGATTGATAAATTGCATTTAAACATTTACATCAGAACAAGATATCTGGAAGACTACAGGAAATCTGATTATGGAATTGTTCCAAGGCTGAAGAATGTACGAATAGTTAAAAAGGGCACTAAGGACGCTTAATGATGAAAATGTTCCTGCGAGCAGTACATATTTCACATCTGAATCTCCCACACACCCTGTTCCACTGAGACCAAATGCCTGGCTGCGATTTAACCGGGTCATAAGTCAGGCCCCAAATTCTTTGCATTTACGTGTTGAGAAACATCTGGGGCTCATGGCACTGGCCTCAAACATGAGTAAAACTCTGTGATAATAAGGATAGGAACTGCAGAAAGCTACTGGGTTTCTATTTATAGCATTCCGTCTTTCACAGTGAAATCAACAGCCAGGCCTGCGCTCCAGCACTTGGGAAGACTTCTGTTACCATGGTTACCTTTACCTTGCCAAGAAGGGACAGAGCTATCCCGGAAATTAAGCGCGTTGTTAATGGTCATTAAGATACTAACTGTAAAACTATTAATTTCTGAGAAGATGAGCTTGAGGCTCCTAAAAGCGCCGTTTATATCAATAATATCTGTTTCTAGACAGTGTAAGCACCACAGAAACTTCCTCATGGCTGTTTATTACACATCCAGTGTAACACAGTAAAATTTCATGTATTGCCTTGGACTCTTGTAAAGAGACTGTATATACTCCGGAGTTTTGCTGTTAGGAAAGGTATAAACATACCTACAGGTTACTCTAAATACACTTCTCTGAATGTTAAACTAAGGAATATGCTTTTGAAGAAAAAATATTTTGATTTTGACCTGATTATGACAAGCCAAGAGGTTTATAACTTAGGCAAACATCTGAGAGCCAGGATGTTTAGCACTATTTATCTGCTATATCAGACTGCTTTTGATGTCCCCTTTTGCCACCAGATTCCTTTGTTTATCGCAGTTCTTGTTAGAGAGACCAAGAGCACTCTGAAAAGCCTTTGGAAAGCAGCTCTTTGGCCGTGGTCCCTTACTGAAGTATCCCTACAAGCTCCTCTCCTTTTCCCTTGGAAAACAAGGAAACATTATGTGCCACCTTTCATAACTGACTGAAACTTCTACAATAAACATCTTTTTTGTTGTTGTTTTTTTCTGTTTTAATTATCTTTTGCATAGTGGGTCTCAGAATAGACCAATTTGTAACATGCCACAACTCATATCATGAGCTGAAATGACAGAGCGCAGAGCCAGTTCTAAGGGGCAGCTTCAGACCTACTTCAAACTAGCTGCAACTTCCTAATAATTAGATTGATAGAGAAGAGGAAGCAGTAGTTGGCATGAGAGACTAAGTTTGCATTAACAAATTGACAAACAGCCAATTAATTAATATTCTGCTTAGCTAGACAATCGTAAAGAGATATACTGACAGTAGCTAAAGGTCATACTCCAGGTATTTATTCACTCATCTCATTAATCTAGACCTTGCATATATGAAAGTCAGCGCCTTTCACTTATTTCTGTATTGTAATGTTTTATTAAGCTAATGTAAATTTAACAATGTACAGAGCTATTACTTTTAATACTGATGCTAGAAAAAAAAATCCCAGTTTGAAGAGCATGAATAAAAATGAGTAAAAAGCTAACACTTTTGATATTTAAAAGTAAGATTCATTAGAAGAAAAAAATTATTCCAATGCTATTATTTTTTCAATTTTGGGGTAACATTTTGGCACATTCACTGAATATTGGCTAAAAGCATATTCAAAAAGGCCAGGCCTTTTGCGGGAAAAATGCAGTTGACTGTATCCACAGCTAAGCCCTACAAACAAGAAAGATTATGGTCTAGTTGGTGTTTAAAATGGGATAATAGACATTAGACAGTAAATACAATACACATAAAAACGTAGTTTATGCAGTTATACAGTTTAGCCACTCAAGCCTCATAATAGCTAAACTTTCATCGACATTTCTATTACTGTTTATCTGCATTTTGAAGAATATTTCAAACAATACTACATTTGCCATGTTTCCCCCCAAAAGACAACTATCATCAGAAAACTGCAGATGTGGTGGTCATACCTTTTTATAACTAGAGATTCTTCGGTAGATATGTTCAATTTTCTCACTGCAAATGAGACTGAATTTACTCTGAAGCTCAGTGGGGATTACTTCATTTAAGGAATTCAGGCTGTTGCAGTTCTGCACAAAATGCTCATCACTTTTTGCCAGTGCTTCAAGAATCTACAGTAATAAAAACAAAACCAGTAAATTATGAAATAAGATTACTACGATAACTCCTTATTTATTATACCTTATAATTAAAGCAGGAAAGGCTCATAATCAGGGGCCTTCTAAAATTACAGACAACACTGCAGAACAAAAATTAATGAAACCTGGAAAGCCTTGATCTGACCCCCTTCCGCCCACCTCGCACTCAGCCTTGATCCAGTCTAGACCCTGCTGCTGATTCCCTCCCACACACTGAGTGACTGGTCGGTACTTTCTAGGCCAGGCCCACCAGTTTTAATTTAGGTGCTGTTTGTTCCATATTTTAATCAGGTCAGGAAAAAAAGTGAAGTTTTATCATCATGGATGGTTATAAAAAGGTATAAAAGTTACAGTTGTCTTTTTCTGCCTCTGTAGCTTTGCAAATGTGTGCTTCTGCGTACACAGAGTTTACTTCTACCTGAAGACACAAAACAAGACAGACATCCTGCTACTTCTGTTACTCTCCCTGAAACAAATTAAAGAAGTGGCAGATGCAATTCTGATGAAATTAAGGAACATTTGGAAACTACAGCCTACATTCAAAAAGATCTGATATATCAACAAGTCTTTGACTTACTTTGAAGTTTTATTTATTTGATAATTTAAAAAAAGGAGGGGGAGAGGGAGAGGAAGAAAGGAAGACTTTGTTTGCATTTGTTCAGTTTAGAATCTTAATTTATAACCACACTGTAACTTATTTTGTTTCCTGAGTACACAATCATTCTTCAAAATGTCCGAGGAACAAAAGTGACCCATAATTATAATGTATTAAGTTAAATACATACAATCCAATGAATCAGATTCATTCTTATTCTTCTTTCTTATTAAGCATAACAAAAACTAATACATAGAAAAAATGCTTCATACCTTAGCGGTCAAGCTGAAAAACCCCTTTGGTTCAATCATTTTCTCCAACACGTGGCATTTTATTCCAGCTGTGCTGTCATACTCATAAACCACTCCATACTCCAGATGAACATTGTCAACAGTCAGACTCACATGATCCTTCTTCCCATCAATTATTGCCATAGTGTTAAACTTGTCAATTACCTCTAAAATAAAGAAAATAACACAATCATTTGTGAAGCAGGCTGGCCATTAAACAAAAGAAAAAGGACACAGGCAACATTTCTAGAAATGCTCCTTAAAAAGCACATACCAGTTACCAGCTGCATGATTTAAAATCAGCAAGGCAGTAGGTTTATGGATGCTAAAATATGAGATTGATAAACATGAGCTTCATGAAGTTCAAGAAGCAGGGACAGAGAGGATACAAAAGTTTTCCTTTATAAACAGTTACAGTTAAAGAAAAATAATTCAGTTTTA
This sequence comes from Crypturellus undulatus, assembly GCA_013389825.1. Classification (NCBI taxonomy): domain Eukaryota; kingdom Metazoa; phylum Chordata; class Aves; order Tinamiformes; family Tinamidae; genus Crypturellus; species Crypturellus undulatus. The sequence goes on from VWPW01020033.1 coordinate 97,960, forward strand.
CTTACAATGTAGAGAAGTAAAAAAGCAACAAAAGAAATGGGAAGCTAAGACATTTTAAATATATCAGAGGAAAATGACCATGAAAACATTTAAATCATTTACCCAGCATTTACCCAGAGAACAAAAATACAAGGTATGTGTTAACCATCTCTTTAATTATCATCTCTATAGATGAATAGAAATACAGCCTTTTCTAAATGTTAATTGCTTGAAAATAAGCTGATGTCCGATTTGATATTTCTCATCCAGCATGCTCACTAACTCATTTAATGTAGCATTAAATGATTCTACTAGTGAAAATAAATTAGATAATCCTAGGATTGTGCACCCCATACATGAAAAATAAGCAGATTTTTCTGAAAGTATCACCTAAGCTTTTTACTTGAAATTGGGAGTACAACAATTTTCAGAAGACAGCACGTTAAATTTACCTCTTTAGAACACATAAAAGAATTGCAAATCCTTATGTAAAGCCACCCTTACAGTCTGTTATAGTTTTCTCCATGAAAACAAAGGCATTTCCTGTATTTTTACTACTATACCAACATTCTGAGCAAAAACAAAATAAAAACAAGCAGCAAACCTTCCACTTTGCAGTCAAAGGCATCTCCTCCATCATCTCCAGATGGCTTAGTATTCGTTTTCTGAAGATCTTCCTGAGCACTCTCAATACTGTTGTAAACCCACTGTATAGAATCTTGCTAAAGAACAGAAAACAACAAAAAAGAAAAACTTTGTAAGTGCAATCTAGAGCTTTCTTTTTGCTGCTTTTAAACATGAAGTAGTAACTTTAATTCCCCAAATGTTATCAGCTTTAATGTTTTTTGAATTCTATGTTAATAACACTTTGAAAATAACAGAAAAGTCTGTCTTTATCTAAAGCCATCTGATGCATTTAACTTAATTTACTTTTTTCTTTCAGCATACACTGTCATGAAGCAGTATGAAATCCCTGTCAACGTGGCCTTGTCCCAGCCAACTTTTATGTCCCAGCCAAAAATAACTTAAGACATTTCCAAACCAAATGACATATCAAAAAAGAAAAGAAAAAAAAAAAAACATTTTTTTCTTCACTAAATTTGCTCTACATGCGCAGGACTAGCATAGATCATGGAATAATCAACCAAAAGTAAGTCTACTTAACCTACTCACCACTTGTCACCAGCAAGAATATACACTGTAACCCTCACTACTTGTATTTCCCTTTGTAACCGTTATTTAATTAGTTCTGCTTTATTTTTTACCCAGTTTAGCAAAAACAAACAAACAAAAAGGACAGAATGCCTTTCTTGGGCTGCAGAGCCCAGCATCTTCTGTGCCCAAGTCACTCACGAGCACAGGAATGGCCGCTCCGTGAAACGGCCTACAAAAGGCCTACAAACGGCAACCTCACACAATATTCTTTCTCCCCTTACCCTTATTTACACATATGCCCATCACATGTACACCATTCACGAGGCATCCTTAGCATCCTTGTCAAATAACCAGATGGGCATCTAATCCCCACAGGGTAACCTGATACGCTCGCTTGCTTTCAGGACCGCATGCACTCTCACCCTCACATGCTCCCCATCAAGACACACTCCCAGCTCACTGGAGACACATGCTTGCGTCTGAGCAGCCCTTGGGGCACAGGGCTGCATGAAGCAGTCTGGCTGCCTACTTCTAGCTCACCAGCTGCACGTTTAGCCATCACTGCTCACACACCAGCAGGGCAGCAAGAGCTGTAGAACTGCTTCACAAAAGTCTCTGGTTCCAGACAAGACTATCTAAGATATCTGCTTTTTTTCATAATATTTGATCTTTATCATTACGGAAAAGGGACAATCAGATGCTTACACATTATACGTATATACCTGTAGAAGTCTATGTTTGTATATGTATATAGTATAGTGTGTAGTGACAGTATAGGGGCTATCAAATATGTCATACAGAATACACTTCACAAAAAGTGTGCTGGTCAACTGTTCATTCCCTCTCCAGTAACTACGGCAGAATAAATGGCACTATTATGCCTATTCTGAAACCACAGTCCTTAAAAATAAGTTTGTGGAACAGAATTCCAAATTAAGCATGGATGACAAAAATGTAAGCTGGATGTTGTAACTGTCATGCAAAATGCCAAGTACATCGTATTAATTTTTGCTAATGTACAATATTCAGCCATTAACTTTAACCCAGGGAACTAAGTGTAAATTCTTTCTCATTTTGAATTATAATTTCTCTCTAGGTTTCACCAGTTCAAAATGCCTTATTTTTCACTCAAAGGCAATGGAAATATTTTTAGGGCCTTAATTTTCAGAGATCTCTGAGGATTGATGGAACTTACCTGTGCACAAGCCAATTAGCAGAAATGACTCTGAATCCCACCCCGCTTTGTAGTTACATCTGAAAGCTGCAGCTTATCTATGGAGTCTTATACAGATTTGTTATGCATGTGGGCAGCACTAAGCATTACCATCTAACAAATCTGGAATGTGTCAAAGGACTCCTTACTTGGATCAACAAATAAAAAGGTTATATTTGCTTCTCAATTCATATTTAACATGGCCTAAAACAAGGCCTAGCTTCAATTTATACCAGAAATCACTGTTTCAAAAGTTAACGCAAGATAGAACACAATGTAATCTGCAGTGATGTTTTCTCCAAAAGCATCACACAAAGCACATCATAAACTAAGCATAAATCCGTTGCAGCTTGATTATTACCGCTGCAAAGAAATAGGGTATAATGTCAAGGAGCAAAACCTGCTTTAAATTTTGTTTCTCCAGACAAGACAGAAGGAATATAAACACTTTCCAAGCAAGGGTATACTGTAATAATACAGTATATTCACACTCTAGCAGTGTGAATCTGAAATGAAGCTTCATACTGCAGGCACGCAAGTAGATTCCTCACACTATGAAGAAAACCATGCCCTTTCATCTACACAATGGCAGAGTTCAGGAGAGATTGATGTATTATTAAAGAAATGATGGACTAATGCATTGTGCTTACAAAATAAGATAAATTCATAGTCATTTTCCAAATAATTAAAATCCAAGATTTCTGAATAGGAAATGAAATTCTATACATCATAACACCAGTGGGAATACTGCCATTTATTTTAGTCTAGATAGGAATTTTCACATATCACTTGATAGTATTACATTTTAAATTAAAGTTTTCTTAGCAATTCTTATCAATTTGGGAGATTTTATTTATTTGGAATGAGCTGAACATAGTCAGCTCCTTTTCTTACTGAAAGAAACACTCAGCATAGGAAAAAAATGCGTAAGTATTCCAGCATATCACAAAAATGGAAGAAAATCCATACAGAACAATTTGACATGTGAAGGCAGACGTGCTAGCCAGTCATTGCTTTTTGGATATCACTAACCTCTGTAGCAACTCTGCAATGGTACAACAGTTAAAACACATGTGGTGTTCTAGACGGTTTTCATATCCCTAGGCAAAGCATCCTCCCCTCACCACAGCACACCTCCTTTTAAAGAATAGCTGAGCTCTGTCTTGATCTGTTAGGTAATAACTTCAGTTCTATGTTATAGTTTAAAAAAAAAAGTCCAGATAGAATTTTCATGAATCCCTTATTTGCAAGACGTAGTTCAATCTAACACCTCTTCACAATGCTTATCTCACATCAGTGCAGTAGGTAAGGGAGGATGATTTCACATTTGGCTTTAATTGGATTTTTCTTCTCAATTAACAGACACTGGAAAACTTTGTGAAGTTAATTAATGATGCTGGTTTACGGTTTATGAAAATTTTGCAGGAACTTGAAAAAAATATATTATGTAATCCCCTTGGTTTTGGTTTTCTTTCTTATCTTTTCTGTCTTGGAAGCCACAGGATTTTTATTGTAGACTGAAAGTGAAAAAAACATACATACTTATATAAAAAAAAGATAAACTCAAAGTCTTTGAACTGTTGAAGTATTATTATTCTTGAGTTTCCTAAGACTGGAATGTAACAGGAACACAATGAGACTTTTACAGATGCCGTATATGCACTTTGCTCTCAATGTGCTGAAGTGTTATAAAATTCTAAAAGCTGATCATTTTTTTGCATTACATTCTCTTGAAGATGACAGGCAGTGAGCTGTGCAAATCCCCTCCATCGAAACGAGAAGATACCTTGCAGTGCTTTCTGCACAGGACTGTAGAAACATTTGAAATAATCCTTTAAAATGCAATATGAGAAAAATTTTAGCTATAAGCTTAGATTTTTTAATGTTGATGTCAAACAACCTTGAACAGCAATATATTGATCAATACACATTCTTTGTAGTTGGAGAAAAATTTTACCTATAAGCTAAAATGTTTGCTTTAGTTGTAGAGAACATTTGAGAAAAAATACTAAGTCAGAAAAACTGCAAGTCAACCAAGTAAGAGATACCTGCATTGGACGCCTGTATTTCCTGCATGCTGTGACGTGAGCAATAACACTTGCATGAGTCTCTTTGCTGACATTAATTCCATTGACTTTGATTATACACTGGCCAGGGTGGAGACCTGCTGCACCTGCTACTGTTCCTACAGAAAAAAACAAAAAGGGCAAAAGTTGACATTTATTTTTCTAAAGATCTCCCTTAAAGCTTACAGTCCAAGAGCCTCATCTTGTATGAACATCTGCTGTCACTGGTTTTCCTGGAGTTCCACTATCTGTGACTCCTAGAAATAGCTTCGGAAGCCAGCTGGACTCTGCAAGGATATCATGTTCTGTAGCAGATGATTCCACGCAAAGAGATTGGATAATAATTTTAAAAACTATTTTATAAAGCAAAAGTTGATTACCAATATGTAAATGTAGAAAATCTGTCTACAAGAATTATAAAAATTTAAAATGTTCTAACTTGAAAGCAAGCTAGGTCGTAACCGAGACAACTTTTTCTTTCTAAATTCTGTTATGTAGCTTTTGACTGCTCTTTGACTGCCAGGCATACAAAACACAAGCTTTCTGGTGACTGGTTTATAATTGAAAGAAGTATTAGCAAACACTAGAAATTCTTGCTAAACCATAAGGGACAAATCCAATTCTAAGGACATTTCCATGTAGCCTATCCTTATTTTAATCTCTTTACCAATTCATTCATAAAAGAAATTGCCTAATTTAAATTAAACAGATAATTCAGTAGGAAACTGTATTAACTTTAATGATTTTGAGCAAAGAAATAAAAATACTCCTTGAACCACATAAAATACCTGGTCCAGTGATTTATTCTCACAATCAAATAACTACTTTGGGAAAATTCTTTATCCACAGAAAGACTACTATAAGCAGGTGTTCCCAAGTCTTTCCAGCATGACTCAAGCTGCTCTCTGGAAGGACAGCTTGCTGGAGTATGACCTTCCATCTTACTGAGCACTCAGATCTTGTTGTCTTTGTTGGTAAAATACTTTGAAAATATTTACTCTTCCTTCCTGCCAGGCTAGGTACAGAAGCTTGCTGCTACAGAAGAAAAGGCAAAACAGAATTTGCAAGGTTGACAAATAGAAAAGCCATGTTATGATTTGTCAGGGTAATCTGACAAGAAAATAACTGAAAAAAAAAAGAAATCTGGGCTCCCTCATTTTAATTATTATCAGGTTTTGTTTTTGTTTGGAAAAAAAAAAATGGAACAACAGATGATAGTTGAATTTAATATCAAAGAAAGTCTTTGGAAATTGCATCATTATCAGTTATTACAAATTTCCCTCTCTCTGCTCCCATAAAGTTGACTTAAAAACAAAAATTGAAATAGACCTTTTTACATATCTCTCGAGACAATAGAAATATCATTCAGAACTCAAAAAAAAAAAGGTCCCAATTCAACAAAAAATGTTAAGTGTGTATGTGTAAGTTGAAACACGGGAAGTTCCACCTCGATATGATGAAGAACTTTTTTACTGTGAGGGCGACAGAGCCCTGGAACAGGCTGCCCAGAGAGGCTGTGGAGTCTCCTTCTGTGGAGACCTTCCAAACCTGCCGGGATGCCACCATATACCACGTGTTCTGGGTGTCCCTGCTGGAGCAGGGGGTTGGACTGGATGATCTCTAGAGGTCCCTTCCAACCTCAGCCGTTCTGGGATTCTGTATAAGCACACACATTTTAAGCATATGCTTAAAATCTTTCAGGCTTAACAAACCACACAAGCAAGCATTTACATGTTATTGAGATTAATGGGAATAAAATATGTGCTTAATGAACAAGGACAGGCAGATAAATTGAGACCCAGATGTGAAAATAATTATCTCATCGGTTCAACAGTCTATAGCTTATTAGATTTTCTCCTCCTGAAAATCTAATTTCTGCCACTACAGCCTAGAAAAAAAAAAGTTTTGGCCAAATCTGGCTACTTTGCAGATTATCAGTTCAAGTTCCTCTGTTACAAAGGGAGTGGGGAACTGTCCCACAGTGGCTGAGAATACAGCTTGAGGTGACACTATCATCCACACCATACAACAGCAGCAAACACTTCAAATTCTTTTGCTGATATAGTAGTCCAGAACGTACTGAGTTGTTGAAGGTAAGTGTCTGACAGTAGTAACACAAAACATGGCAACTACAGTATTTAGAGCAAACTTCTGCAATTACTAAGACAGGGTAAGTCACCAGCATTCTTGAAAAGATTTGACAAAAGTATGTTTTCTGTAACACATTTTCAGAGGATTACAGAACCACCTGGTGACTTAACAAATTAACTGTCAGGAAGCAAGTCCCAACATCCAGTCCCTGGAGAAGTTAATTTTGCATCCATGAACTGTTTTCTCAATCTGTAAAGGTCACTACACGACCTTACTTAACTTAGTTCAATATATGCATTCATGGAAATATATACGGAAATAAACATCGAAAAATTTCAGAAACATCTACCTAAAGAATAATAAATTCTTTATTAAGATGAAACACTGATTTACCTAGGTCAGGCCATTAAGATATTAAAAACATCCATTTTGTAACTCTTATGCCTTACCTCTCCCAACAGCATGGACAACTGATGGACCAAAGCCCCGGATTTGGAATCCAAGCCCATCTGCAGAGTCAGGAATCTTCACCGTCCTGAAAAAGAGCAAAGAATGTGCAAATAAAGCAAAAAAAAAAAGGGGGGGGGGGGGCGCATTTTGTTATTTATCATAAAAATAGACTGTAATAAGAAGGTTACAATGACAAGAGCTATAAAACACGCTCAAGGATATAAAATTCTTATGCTTTCAGCCAGTTTACAATCTCAGATTCAGGACCATACGCATTGCAGTTATTTTGCAGCACTTTAATCAGAAATGTGAGCAAGGTATAACGTTGAAAGCAATCAGAGAAAGGCAATACAAATTCCTGCAGAATTTCAATATGCTGATTAAAGCCAAAGCACCACAGTTTAAAAATCTCTCCCGAAAAGACTGCAGCTGTGGTTAAGATGCCATAGAATAACAACCTGAAAGCTTACAGAAGGCAGGCAGTCAATCACACAAGGGAACAGAGCCTTAAGACCCAAGATGTTGCAAAACATCAGCTCACATGAGCTACCGTTAATATCTAAATTTCTAATTGGCAGTTTTTACTGAAAACATGTTTTGTTTGAGTTTATCTGAGAAGCTACACGAAGTCCTGAGTTTTGCAAAGAAAGGATCACCTAATACTCTTTACATAGCATGTAGACACATTGCATTAAATCCGTATGTTCTCTTAGGTGCAACAGTAATAAGCCTAATGACATACATAACCTTAACAAAAACACAGTTACAAGAATCAGGATTTACAACTACTCTTCATATGGAAGCCCCAGGCTAACCCAAAATACACTAAGGTATGATACCAGCTCAGGCTGCAGAAAAGTGGTACAGCTGCATTACTCCTTTTTAGAGCTAGGTAGGTCATGCAGGCAGTGCTCTGATTTAATCATGCAGCCTTTCACTGGGCTCCATTTGCCACTGCAAAATCAGACAAATTCAAACTGATGCTGAAAAGCAATTTTAAAGTACATTTGAAGAATTCTGTAGTAGGTTTGGTTTACAGTTTTAAATAATATCACTGCATTATTTTTTGTACTTCCATTTTTTTCCTAGTATACATAATGTTTTGCATTTAGATGCTATTACAAGACTAGATGGGACCTAAATCTCACTGGAGCCTCTAAATCTGTAAAAACATTTAGATGTTCTTAAAATTAATAAATTTCCATTTGAAATATTTCCCAAAATATTGATTTTTAATATATGTATTGTATATTAGCTAAAAATAATACAATCTAATAGTTTCATTCTGAAAATTCTTTCTGAACATGCTAATGAGTTAACCATGAAAGACTAGCACTGGCAATTTAAAATAAGAATTCACAATGGGAAAACTGTCTCTTCTGCCCACACAACTGTGCTAGTAGCAGCTTCTAGTAGAAAAGCAGACATATGGAGAATAAATTGTTAAATTTCTCAGGCAACATTCACTAGATCTTCTCTGTCAGCTGGGAGATTCACACACATTTTCAGTGGTGAGTTGTGTCAGAAAGAAAACCAAAATCTACACAAAAGAAAAGCCATGTTATGCCTTGTATGTTTGCTCCAGTACCTACTGTTGGCATGTGAATGCCTGTGTGTGTGCGTGTGCCTTCCTTTTTAGTAGCAGTAGTAGTAGCGGTAGTATTAGATCATCTATCCAGATAATCAACTTTAGGCCCTATTTCTCCCCTTGTTCTTTTCCTTATTCTGGGCAGGGCTGTTTTTCTCAAGATATTTCTTTCCTAAAATCCTCTTATTAAAGGAGAAATGCATTAATATTATATTGCTTAACCAAAGCCATCGTAAAGGCAGTCTGCATGTGCTACCTGGTAGCAGTGGATGGTTTCCTTCCTACTCCGTGAAATCTGACCAAAATTTCTCCTGACCGCTATTGCTCATTCTCCTCTTTCTTTGGTGCATATACAAACCAGTAACAACCATATTCACTTTAATAGACTTGTGCTCATTTGAACATCTACTGAATTCAGAGATCAGGCCTCATTTCGTATTTCTTTTCCATTTGAAGAATTGCACTGAGGTAGCAAGGGTCAAACCTCCGCACAGAAATGCCTCCCTTACATAAAGATGCGGAGTTGTTTACTTGTTACTCTTGTTTATATGACCAGCACAGACACGGAAGAGGCCCATTAGGTCATCAAGTCTAACTTCTGCCAAACCAGGAACTAATCCCCAGACAGAGGAATTTGTTTTATAAACAGAGTATCAGATAAGTGATAAAATCTGCCCATATATTCAAAGAAACCTCATTTATATCTGCAGTGTCTGCATGTACTTGAAGTGGAAGAACTGAAGATCTAAAGCCCTGCTGTTCTGCTTTTCCTGACTGACAAACGCAATAAAATAAAACCCAAGCAGATCAGTTTGCTTGGCTTTAGCAAAGTAAGATTAGATACAAGACTTGGTGCTTCGATTCTCTATCTATCCTTCTATTTTTTCATGTTACTATTTTACTTGATCAGATAACTTTGTAAGGGGCACTGAAAAGAACTAAGTAACATCTCAGTAATAAGTATTTAATCTCCAACATGTATAATAAGCTCACAGTAGCCCTGTTTAAAGTTTCTCTTGTCTCATAAAATTCACTTCGGTTGTAGCTTTTAAAATCCCCCAATGGTATGACAACTTACTCCCGTGGTTTAGTGCTCACGAGAACCCGCAGGGGCTTCCTGCTGTTCAAACATGCTTTCAGGAGGCAATCCACTTCACTAAAGGGTCGCAGAAAAACCAGGTCACCATTAATAGCAAAGATTTTTTTCCCAACTTCCAAGCCTGACATCTAGAAAATAAATAACAGTTGTTTATATGATTGCTCCTTATAATCACCAACATTATGTTTTCTTCTGCTTGCATGCAGCCCCAAAAGGACTAACGACACATACATCTTCTCTACATTCTTCATGCCTTCTTTACACAAAGTGCAGAGAAGTCTAACAACAAAAAATAGTTGTAGAATTAGTTATTTTAATATAGAGCATTCTGTAAACTCTAATATGAGGCGACCAAAGGGAGTCTGAATCTTAATCAGGGTTTTATGTCCACTATAGTATCAGTTAATACTTATAATAATTAATACATCAGCCTTGACTAAGGTAGTTGTTTTGATTTTTTTTTATTATCTTATTTAAGTTGCTCACCTTTCATCCTCCAAAGGAACTAAAACTTATTACAAACAGATGAACTTACTGAATAATTTACTAAATCAATATTTATTAAGTTCCAAACTGAACAAGATCCTTAAAAGTTTTGTGGTCATGTCTGTGAGCCAACAGTACAGCATGTCAGATCACAGACCATCTATATGAACTCTGCTTTAACAAGAAAGAAACATATGCAGCGAGGGTGCCAGGATCCATGGTGCTGCTCAAGGAACACACTAAGCACGCGCATGAACATAGTGCATTCTGGATCATGACAGAATCTGATTGTAGAAAAAAACAGCATGGAATTACGTGCCAACTCCTCCCAGATGTAGCTCTGTAGCTGTACTACATTATTGCTTTGCTGCGTCTATTTTAATCATCATTCTTATCCCATCAGGAGATGTAAAAGGACTTTAAATCCAGGTCTAATATGTTTTCTCTTTTACAAGAGACATCCTTTTTCTTTATTATCTTTGCATGTATAGACTCATATATTTTTGTGATAGGAGTATGAATTTACTTCACCAAACATCAAAGCAATAGCAATAAACTGAAAGTCTGTACTTTCTTCATTCACATTCTGAAATTCTAGCCTTTAAGTAATTGCAAATAAAAATCATTAAACATTAGCTTAGCCTTTACTGTAAAATAAATGATATATACATTTAAAGAGTAGCATACTTGTTTCATGTTTATTTCATATTTCATCATTAAGCATATATACTACTGATTAATAATGATGTCACTGAAATATTATGAAATGCATCAAAACAAATAAAATTTAACTTATACTATTACTCTCCATACAGCAAATTACCTGAAAATGAGTATCAATAACGGTCATAGTTTTGTTTTAAACAAAATGATTTTAAAAGTTTTTAACTAGAGTTTTCTTGGAAAGTTGTCAAACTATCGTACTATCATGTATGATTAGTTTTTTCCCAAATGTTGCAGAAAATATACAGCTGTGAACAGCTTAGTAAAATATGGAAAATGTATAATATTTGATACCTCAGCATTTGATCCTCTCTCCACCACTTTAATAATTGGTACTTTATTTTTATCTTCTAAAACAAAACCATAGGTGCCTTCATTCGATTTAATCTGAAAAAAAAGTTTAAAATATTGTTCAGAAAGTGGTTAAAAAGAGTTAAACTATAACTCCCTTTTTATCACTATAATGCATTTACTAATCATCAAAACATATGATCATTCAGTTTATTAACTCACCAGTAATGACTTGGCTATTACATTTTCCACAACTTTTAAATCGTGTTTCATGAGCCTATGCTTCATGTTTGATCCTTCCATTTCTTCATCCGCAAAAAATCGGAACAGCAGTGGTTCATCTTTAAATTCACTTTTTTCTAACACTGTATAATACAGAAACACAGACATAATTTCTTTTGGGGGAAATTCTTGAATATCAATATCTCTCAAGAACCATAAAATACTGCACATATGCAAATTTTAATTTCTAATAGAAATAACAGTTTTTGTTTGGATCCATTACAGCGAGCTATCACTGAGTTCATTTTCAAGTACAACATGTGGCTTCAGCAGAGTGAGAAGGACACATTTGTCTGGAAAGGTTTTAGTGAAAATGTCTGGCCCAAAGCTCTCTCCTAAAAGGGATTTACAAACATGAGTTTGGAAGGTTCTGCTGGACAGCTGTTGGAGATCACCGCTCACCACCACGCTCTGGCACTCTCCAGGGGGTGAGCATGCCAGCATCATTATTAGAAATGGGTTTACTGGGGGTGAGGAAGCAACTAGAACACCAGATGGATGCAGTTTTTATGTTTAAAAACAAAAGGAAAAATAAAACATCTCCGAGGGGCAGTTATTCTCCCTCCTTCCTCCTTTTACTTTAGTGAATAACCTGCGACTTCAATCCTTACATTGAAATCTTGCCTCTCATGGCATTAAATTCAGTCTTGCTCCTATTTTCAGTTCTGCACACATCCTGGCTCTCTCCCTTTTCTCCGATATCCCCTTTGTTCTCTGATATCTTCATGATTTTCTCACTTTTCTACAGTCCACTTTCTCCTACTATCACAGCTTCACAATTTCAAGTTATGTTCTTCTGTCTTTTCATTCATACTTCCAAAAATGGCTGGTTTTTTTCCTCTTAAGAAATCACTTTAAAAATCTTCTACTACTCTTCTGGCATTAGCTTTAGTTCCCATGTGCTCAATTTTTCCTACATCTCAATTTTTATTTTCACTGTCATCTCTGTGAACAGGTATGCCTGCTTATGAATTTTCTGTCACTAAGTGGCTAATAAAAATTCCCCCTGAATCATTCCAAGAATGAAACCCTCGGTATGTATTTTAAAACTGACTTAAAATGATTTTCAAATATACAATAGGTTTTTGTTTTTTTGAAACTTAAAGCATAGGTCTCTTCAGAAATGCAATAAAACTACTTACTTCCTATCCCTTCGGTAGTATCTTGGGCAGCCCCTGCATTTCCTTCCTACTAAGCAGATGGTATTAAAAAAAAGCAAGCATTATCTTTCTTGGACATAATTTACTTACTTACCATGGTGCATAAATCCATTGTCACAAAGAGCTACACCAAGGATCATGGCTTCTTCCCTGGTCCGGCAATCCCCCTGTTAAACCACAGCATGGCTTTGGTTCAGATTTTAACAGATGAGTAAAATGCTTCTATATAATCTGGTGTAACCTCAAAGCAAAGACACGGCTGTAGATTATACTAACCATTGCCACCTTTATCTATAATATTTATAGTGTATAAATAACACAGTATGTGTGTGTGCATATACACACACACACAAGTATATAGGGGCGTTGTACGCATAGACAGTAATATACCTCTTCATAGTTATAGATACAATAGTAAAACATTTAGTAACATTGCATTCTCTACAAAAACTAAACATAGCAGAATCTGAAAAGGTATCAAAGTTAAAAGCGGTATATCTTGTCTTAGTGACCAGGCTATACCCATCCTCATTTCTAGCTTGCCTAAAGTTAAACAGAACTGATACAGCAAATTGATACTGTTTTTATGCAAGTAGTAATTTTGAGATCTCAGACCATAACCCTTTCAACTAAAATCATGAACAGTGTTACATATTGAATCGAAAAGCTAAGTCTCATTAAAACATTCAAAGTTCAACAGCAAATAAAAAAGAAAAGCATAAGAGGGATGAACAACACAGCTGCTGATGTCTGGTTTCTGTTCTTTCCTCTTTTAAGAGGATTACATTTACAGTCACTGTTCCAATAATTAGAACTCTTTCTTAGACAAAATATTTGCATGTTGTTCCACTTAATATAACACTATCTTCCCTACTAAAATGTAAATAATTGTATAAATCCAAAAGTGTACACTTGCCTGTGCAATCAGCCAGTCTATGAGTTTGTTAGCCATGACAACAGATTTGTAGGTTCTCAGATGATAATCCTTATCCCTGTTCAGAACAAAACAAACCCTTAAAAGAGTACAAAAGAAAACTTGTATTTTATATACAAGTTGGTACAAGCATGAATTAAGCTTTTTGTAAGTAAAATGTTATGGTACAGATGGGAAAGAGGAGGATGCCCACCCCTTACTTGGGCAATATTCCCACTGGAGCATAAAGGTGGAGAAAAAGGTAGCTATCTTGAGCTGAGACTCTCCAAGTGAGAGAATGGCGTGTATAGAAAAGAGTATATTAATACATACAGGCCTCCAAGCATATCAATGAGGGCCTATAAGGTTCTAAAAGTTTGGAAAAAAAGGTCATATTGAACTGAGCTTGTATTCACTGTATGATGCAGTTATGTTGCTTCTCTTGATAGCCCTTCAATCTTGTGTGATTCTTCCCAAGAGACTAATCTGGAAAGCCTGGGTCGGTTCCTATGTACAAACACAGTATCTACAGCATATGCATCTCTTCTGAATGAGTCACTGAGGATTTCCCAGTTGGGCTCACCTAATTACTGGGGTAAACAGGCTGTGAAGGCGACAGTACAATCGTACACCCTGTCGAAGAGAAAGATGAAGTTAATTACACTTTTACATGTAAGGAATGGACACAGTAAGGGAGCCTAACTGTTCTAAATGCGTTTCATTTAAATCTATTGGAAAGTGTACATCTTTTCAGGTGCCAAAACTTAGAATGTTGAGGTAACAACAATATTCATGAATAAATGATGAGATCAAACATTTCTAATCAAGCTTAACTAAGGCACATGAAAAAAAAAGATTAGCTTTAAGGTAGTATTAAAAGATTGATTTGAAGACAAATCAATCTTAAATAAATGTACACAAAACTTGAAGGATTAAGCAATGATTCATGCATTCAGGTTTTCTCAATCACTGCTTTTTATTCTACAAACAAAATAAAAGATTAAAAAAAATCCAGAAACATTCAATTATATCCATAGTCATCTTACTTACAAATTGAAATTAAAGTCAGTCAGTAAACTTGAAAAAGAAAAGTAGAAAAAAAGTAGAAAAGTAGAAGATGCCAAATGATCTAAGATGTGAAGCTTTTTAATTAAAAAATTATAAACAAGAAAAAATAAGCAAAATATCTGGAAGAGTTCAAGGTGCCATCATCAAAAATGGTGTTTTGAAAATTAATATTCCCAAATATTTCCCTAGTAGACTGTCAAAAAAGAATTATAACTGCATGACAAAACATGGATAACAATAGAAAACTCTGTCAAAATAGATTCAGTCATAAATTGCATTGCCTGCTAGTTCAATATTGAATGTTCTCTTAGATATACCTTAGCATTACATATAGATATACACATATATAAATCGGTCACATCATTGTATTTTAATATCCAAATGCTGTCATATTTTCCTTCTCATTTTCCTCCTGCATGAAAGTTTGACTATTAATGAGTTTAAAGGCCATTCTGTTCAATCATTATTTTTATCCTTACAGTGCAGAGATGGACTGTATTTCATAAGCATGCATTTTACAATATCTACTCCATTCCTGATTTAATGCTTTATTAAGTCACTAATAAAAGCCATTCTAATTTACAGGAAAAATAACTTCTATATTTGCCTCTATATATTAAAATGGCTTGAAGAATAAATAAACTGTCAGTTTTATAATGAAGAAACATGGACAATGCATCTTGCATATGAAACCATTAAATAATTAAAATACACTTCTTAATTTTGTATTTTAAATATATAACAACAAGCCAAAATCTGCCCTTAGATATGAATAATTAACTTTGACTCACATAAATACAGAGCTAGGCAACTGTGAGGGGATGCTACATATCCTACCATAATATTTTATATTATTTTTCAAACAGATTTTTACTACATTCTTACTAATAATAGCAACTCCTCTGTACCTTAGAAATCACATCCTGCATCTCATTTCTTGGATAATATGTTCCATCATCATATCGGAATCTGTACAGCATGTGTTCAGGTTTGAACTGGTGCTTATCTGTGACTAAAGAAAAAATAACAGTGTACTCTTAAGGTAACTTTCTGAAAACATCAAAAAGAAGATCCAAGTAATTCCTTATAACAACACCACTGCATAATAATTAATTGCAGACAGTAAGGGCAGGAAACAGTCATAGATCATTTGGTGCAAGTTCCTTTATGTCCTTACCCATATTCCGCAGGAATGCAAACAATTTTATGTAACAGGCATAGACAGGACAGATAACCAGAAAAAGAACAACCTAGAAAACTAAGGAAGACACATCCAATGATCCTAGCCTTCACAAGGGAAAATGTATCAAATACATTTTACACTGGGTATATTCACTACCATCCCAAATCTTTTGCAAAACACAACAACAAATTGCAACTATTCACACTATTGTTCCACATAATTCTCTGTTCCAGCTCTTTCTGAGGCCCATCTCAGATTATCCAATAAAAACTCAATCACTGCACACACATCGGAGTAATGACGCACTGGAGCAGGGAAGGGAGAGGGAACGTTTTCCTCGATACGTTGTCAGCTGAAAGTGTCAAGTACAAGGAACTTGAAGTCATTACGAAGATGTTGAAGCCAACGTAGATTCCACTTCCCCAAAGATCCGTGAAGAAGATTATCTTAACATGTGAATCCAGTTTAGAAAAGCTCACAGAACCTCACACAGCTGTTTGGCCAAAACAGACACATTGTATGATGGAAAACTCCCAGAAATGGGACTACAGCAAGTCCTTCGGAAAGCCTTCTGATTTCATCTGCAGGTTGAGGACAGCACTTAGCATTAGCACCACCCTAACATAACTACCTTGTGTCGACTATTCTTTTACTTGAAAACAATAACTTTAATTCAAAACCACATGTATGTGGCATCTATTTCTCATAATAGACCATCATTATGTCTTTGTTGAGCAGAGTAACAAGGCCCATAGAGAACATACTTTTTCCAGTGTGCTTCCTATATCAAGTGATATATCAGCCATTATTCTCTGCAACACATTAACGTGGACACCATAAGCTTTGCACAGTAAGGTACCACCTGTAATCACTGCATTATTTTTTATGCTCATTCAAGATCTTCTCTGTCTCCACATAGCACCTAATGCGTGGACATAAAAGGTGACTTTACATAGAAAGTGGTTTCAATAGGGTGATGTGCAAGAGCAAAATAACTTCCATATTTGCATTTGATATATCTACTAATAGTAAATCTAAGAATGTTATCCTGAATTTTTGATACTGCCTTGAACTGGCAGTATATGCCGAGGTGATCAGCCACAATAACCATAAGGTCCTTTTGCACATTATTGCCTGCCAACACACCAAGTACAGCCTACAAAATTTCCACATGTAACTCCTGCTGTAAGTATCCAAATGCATTTTAATGGACTGTGACCATTTACATGGGTAAGAAAGGCTACTTTTGGTTTTGCAATTAAAAACACTTTCCTAATACTGGGATCAACAAACTTAAAAGATTTTTTTAAAAACAGCAACTACTAGAAGTAGAAAAATCACCATCATAATTCTATTGCTTAAGGTCAAATTGTTCCTCACTGTTACAGAGAAATACAGGGAAGGAATCATGATTACAAAGCACCTTTCCATCCTCGCATGTCTGTAAAACACAGACCACAACCCTGAAGAATGCAAGCCCTGCTCCTTTGCTGCATCCCCCTACTCACACATGGTCCACCAAAACTGAAGAAAGGTTCACAGAGTCAGCACATCTTTAGCTCTAAGGAAGAAACCGGACAAGGAGGCTTTCTACCCAAGCACGTAATGCAAAATACAAAATATCTTCAGGCAATGCCATGGATAAAAAACCTTTTGTTTGTTTGTTTGCTTTTTTTGCTTTCTAGAATGCATATATGATTTGGCTTGTTTTGCTCAAGAGGATGGATGGATCATCAACTACTGAAGAATATTTAAGAAAAAAATTAGCTCTTGTATGTCCTAGTTTTATTTTATCTAGAATCAGTTTCACATTCCTAGGGCCATAGTTTCACAAACGCTTAAAGCTGGTATAACCCGTTATCACCACTGAAATAAGCAACACCATTTAATTTTCTGTCTCACTCCCACCCATATATCCTTACTCCATTGCGTGGTAATAGGCATTTATATGGCACACAACAAGGAAAGGGAACTAATTCAGTTTAAGCTAGTTTTTACTTTTACTTTTTTAGTCAGGGTAATTTTAATTCCCATCAGTACTCCAACCCCTGGAACTTCAAAGCCATACACGGGACCAGGACTGTTTACTTCAGCAGCTGTACTAGCTTATCCATTTATAAAACTACAACCTAAAACTGTCTCATATATAGATTGTTTCAGCAAGTCTTGTCAGGATCAGAGATAAAGCTGGAAAAATAACAAGGTAAAAATTATAACTTTTCCACTTGCAAGTGTTCACACGTCAGCAAGTAAATCAGTGCCCATCACAATATGGGTCTGGGCCTTGCTAGAATGAAGCCCAACACAGTGAAAATAAGGGCATGCACATTGAATATGCAAAGTCTAACAAAGCCTCTGTAACATTTGCAATGTGAATATCAGCCAAACTTTCTTTCTCCCTTGCTCCCTCCATGAAAACAGATGGTTCATTCAGCTTTATTTTAAGAATTCTATTTTCACCAAACCACAGCTGGATCTACTATTCAAAGTAGCATGTCTGGCTCGTATTTCTATGCTCCAATATAATTACCCTTTTATCTCATGAAATTACACAATATTCGTATAACTCTGTATTGAGAAAGTCTATTAGTGTATTTGGGATATAATTTATGAGATCAGAAGAAGAATCTTTGGCAACAGAATAATTCCACTGACAACAATTCCGTGTGTGTAGCAAGCCTAACAGCATCTGACATTTGAGCAATGGCGAAGGAAGATAACACAGACTGGCATTAAAACATTAAAGACTGCATGACTGCTGATGAAGATCTTTAATATGTTTATTCCTACTCCGTGTATGTTTAAAATGCATAAAGCTAAGCAGTGTTCTGTTACTCTTTCTTTCTTTTCAACCACGGACACTGAAAACATGGTGGCAAAGAACCATCACCTGCCTCTCAAACAGATTATTTTTCTTTGAGTTTTGTAAAATAGACTCAAACTTTTTCTGTATTCCAAAACAATACCCAGATCAATTCAGGAATCTGAGCAGCTTCTGAAGCATTAGAAGATTTTTATATCAGTTTTACAAAGCAAGTAGGAATTTACTATGGGACAAAGTATGTAAGCATTGCAATGTAAATTATCACTTAAATTTGCACTCTGGATCCATGCTGGAATAGAATCTAACTTCACTAATTGTTTTCAAGTGACTGCAACTAATGCAATCCACACATCTTCAAGAACAGAAGTTTCTCCAGTTCACTGGTATCATCCTGCTGAACCACATCTTCTAAAAGGGACAGACAGGAGGGGCTGATTTGGTATGAAAAATACTGTTAGTGCAAATTACCTCAAGAAATCAACACTTCTTACTGACTCAAAAACTATCATTTCGGTGATACTTCTCTCCAGAATGAGGTCAAGCCAGGTGGTTAGAAGGGAAAAGTTCAGCATGAAAATTCAAATTTTAACAGCATTCTAATCTACTAAAAATAGGAGATTAAAATTCAAAATATTAAACTATTGATATGTAGGCTGGTTTCCATCAGCTTCTTTCAGTGGTTATGCCTAGAAGATAATCAAGTACATTTAACAACAGGGAATTGTAGCATTTGTTGTTCACTCCCTTCTACAATTCTTAGTTGAAGCCTTGCCTAAAAGATGGATTATATCCCTAAAAGCAGTCTACCCTTCTTTATGTTCCCATAGAAGTGATTTTCGCTTTACAACAGGATAGCAACTTTAGGTCCCTGTTTTCAGTGCTGTGATCCCAACAGCACAGATCTAAGCCAACTAAACCAACAGAACCACTCCCAGAAATCTAGGCCTTGGCAATTGCCCCATGAGGTCTGTACAAGGATACTGCAACAAACTGCCTTGAACTTATAAGATAATCTTTTCATGAAAAATAAATTAAATTCATTCTATTTGTAACAATTACGTTGAAAATGAATAGGTTAAAATTAATCATATTTACCATGATGGATAATGCCATTTTCTAATAAAGCCTGGCCGAGATGAACACCTTCTTCAGATTTGTGTATCTCTCCAATTTCCAGTAACCAGGACACAAATTCACTGAAAAAAAAAATACAAAAAACAAAAACAAACAAACAAATCACTGTAAATGCCATATCACCACATCTACTTCCTTTTCTTTCCAGTACCTCTTTATATTTGATACTCAAGTACCTAAGTTTGTAAGTAGTCTACAAAATACTTTGCCTAAAAAAATTATTTCTACCAGAAGGTCACTTTCCATTTTTATTTATTACAGACAGGGCCAATACTCTGTCCATAATAGGAAACATTTACATGTTCCCTAATAGCCATTTTGGCAAAACTCTGGAATGAGAGACAAATAGCCCTAACAGACATTGAAAACAAACAATGGTTCCCTTAAAATGCCAAAGAAGATTTAAAATGTGTTTTCAGCTGGTTGAAATTTACACTATCAAATGCATATTCTACCTTCCAAGAAAGCATTTGGGGAAAGTGGTTAGTTTCCTCTTCCTGTCTTTGATGAGATTCCCTTGTTTGCACATCATTTTGTAAAGCCTTTCTCCTTGTTCAGAGATCATCACCCAAGTGTCTTGTTCCATGCCTAGTTTTAAACCTGCCAAGATATATTCAGATTTTATGAAGTTATTTGCCATTCTATTTCAAAACATTGCACAAAACTAAGATGTAAACCCAATGGTTTTGTACATAAAAAGCAAACATAAAAGGAATTATTTTCCATTATTTTTGTTCCAGATCAAGATTCAACTAAACAACTGTTATTCACATAAATATAATAAAAACCCCTTATGTTAAAGGTAAACTGTTCTTGTAGAAGTACACCTATATTGACTACACCATTGACATCACAGTAAAAAAACTCATTTTGTGATTTTCACTGACTTCACTATGTAAACATAGGAGTAAGGTGCCACTTCTTCTCGGGTTTAAAAGAAAACATCTATTTTTACCATGTGACAATAAACATACTGAGATTGTCATGAAATATTTATGAAATTTCAATGAAGAGTAACTAGTTATCTGCTATATGTTTTTGTTTTACGTAAGATTACCTCTTTTTTACAAATGCATATATACATCTTGATATCGGTTTGCTTCAAAATTTTTTCAGCCACACAAAGCTATGAAGGTTTTTAGTGTAGATATTTGTTACTATTTTGTGTTTTCCTGCTACTCTTTTTGAGAAAATATTACTTCTCAGTAACAAAGAACATTCTTGATGATCAAAACAGCTTTCCTGGAATTACATGTTATTGGCCGCTCACAGTACTTGTGCTCCCAAGGAGTAAGTAAGGCCTTTGCAGCCCACATGCTTTCCCTATAAAAACAGTTATTAATTCTAAACAAAAACATACAGTTCTGAAATGTCTTATGCATGCCTTAAACGTTCACAGTTTCTTTCTTCAGACTTGCACATTTTTAGAATTATAAGTGCACACCTTTAATATGAGTAATAGTCCATCTTTTTTTTTAATCCTGCAAGAATCGCCAGAGGGAAAGTGCCATGCACAAAGAAAATATACAGTAATAAACAACAATATCAACACATATATGGAAATGTTTCTCATGAAGCTGATGCTGCACAAACAGATAGAACATCATTTGTTCCCAGGAAAAGGAAATCAATATACTGCTATTGGAGCTCCTTGGATGTTGATGTTTTTACTTGTATTGACTCTTTTAAGAGAGTATAAATGCAGTGCATGATCAAACTTGCAGATCATTGTCTTTTAAATAAATTTACAATTCACTGAATGCCTCAGGTGGCTACATGAAAGCCCTGCAACTCACTGAAACAGTTTCTAAGAAAAAGCTTCCAGTTCAGCTTCAGTTCCCCTTGCAGGAAAGTATGATCTATATAGTGGTCAGAGTTCATATTTCACATGCAACTACTCCCTGCCCAAGAGATCTGACAGGCATGTACACTGGATTTAGTTAATCTCTGACTTAAAAAGGAGAAAAGATGCTGCTCTCACATGTGCAGCCACTTAGACATCGGTGTAATTGCATACATATACATGAACTCCACATCTACTAAGTAAACATGCAATTAAAGCATCTTTATGCTCACAGTGAATGAGAAAGTGTTTATAGTTACATTTAGATACAATATTTGAATACTAAGATGTTAGCAGTTTAGTTCCTGAGTCTATTGGCAACCTGCCTGCAATTAAGTGATGCATCCTGCTTCATAAGAGGTGTTTATACAGATGTTTTGAAAAATCTCTGAGCTGGAGGAAAATGATAAATTTGTATATTGCTGGAGCAAAAGAGATACTCAAAAAATATCTTTAGAGATTTTCTCTTGGAACTCAGTTTGTGTGAATGCCAAATTCTCTCATGTTCTATTCTCTTCCTATTTCTCTCCTGGTTGCCTCCTCAGTAGCAAAACCACCGCTCCCATCAAGAGTTGAAAAGTTCCCTGAATTACAGGATGCTAAAATTCTAGGACACAGTCAGTAAGGCTTAGGTCAAACTCACCTCTATTACTAGCTTCTCAGTAGCACAATATGAAACAATAATATTTCATAAACATGAAGTACTTACTGTTTTTACTTTGCTAAGGAAACCATAAAACTTAACAATTGTAAAGTGGGATTTGATAAAAATCTTTATAAACATTTTCACACTAGACTCTGAGCAGAAGCAGATTTCTTTTTTGTTGTTCGTGACACATCTCCACCAAGTTGATGTTCGTTATTCCAAAACATTGAGTTCTTAGAGGCCTACGTCATCTTTTTAACTTTTCTTCTACTATTTATTCATTATTGATCTATTGATTAGATACAGCGCTCAGATACCCTACTTGAAACTCTGCCCCTAGGTCAGATGTTATGTAAACATCCATAAGTCAAACTGCAGAGAAAAAAGAAAGGAAGTACTACAGTTTCCAATCTACAGCTGAGGGAAAAAGCAATGGCTTATAAATGAGCACCAGAAACCTATGCTGGCCAGCAACAGAATCCCAGATGTAACCACGGGGTTCTATTTTCCTACAACACCAAGGCTCCATACATCATTATTGATTTGAATATTATGAAACTAGCTTCAGAAGATGGTGATGATGTGTCACCTTTCCCTGGCTCTATTTTGTGATGGGTTGACCTTGAATACATGAGATAATTCGTGGTCACATTTGAGATCAGGATTATATTTCATCCTAGTGTTCTCTCACTAAATACAATTGTTTAGATGGATAGGTTTTCTTTCCAGTGTTTTTATTTTTCTTGGATGAAGGAGAATGGATCAAATGGATTTATTCTGTACCACTTTGTGATAGATCATCTACATGTAGATCCAACATAGAAAACCTGCTCATTTCAGTAATGTGTCTAGTTACAAAATGACACCCTTACATACAGATCCCACAAACATGCTTCAGTAGAATTATGACTATTTAAACCTGAGGTTAAGGACAAGCTGTCAAAAACAGATCACATCATTTCCTAGATTCCAAAATCAAATTAACTACTAACATGATTCAAGTCCTTATATCTTTCCCAGGAAGAGTTTGGTTTATTGCATTAAGACTGGTATTTATAAACTTGCAGTTGACCCTGATGCCATATATTTGCATGGCAGCTGGTTTTACTTTACATCTCAACATAAAAATAGAATACAGACCTCTGGTACAGCAAGACAAAAGAAGTTTATTCACATACCTTTTCTCCTTTCTCGTTCTTTCAGAATAGCTTCCAGCCATTCTTGCTTCTCTTCAGGGGTTTTTGCCATGCATACAAACCATTTGTTCTTTGCTGTGTTGTGGATCTTCCAGCCATTCACAACAGTATGGCCACTGCTATGATAGTCAGCTAGGAAAAGATAAAATCAAAATAAAATGGCTTGAAGAACACAAACTCTTAACATAAAAATAAAGTTATTATAAGCCCTGCATTTCCTGAACACTACCTATAACAGAAAAAAAATACGGAGTTTAAAGTGCTGAACCATTATCTGTGCAATTACTACATAGGCAAATTATGAACTATGCAATCATTTAATGAGCAGTATTCTTTGTACTTTTAGTAAATCTAGTACATTAAGAAAGCTTCCAGACCTGGAAGGAAGTATGAACTTGATGCTAAAAAAGGCAATGTCCTCTTAAAAAAACCCACAGATTGCAGTATTTATCAGAGTGCTTTTGTCTGCATTACAGTTTATTAAATAATTCCTTATAAATCAAGATTGTGGTTTTGTCCTTTAAACTACAGAAATCTTCTTTGCTGATCTGAGCAAAATACTGTCAAGTTTAAAAAAGAAATAAGTACCGTGGGGAATAATACAATTATATTTGGAAGAATAAGCCTATCAGATAAAATCGATGCACATTACTTGTCATCTGAATAAAGAATTGGATATGCATTTGTTTTAATTAAGTAAAAAATAATTTAAAATTTACTATGTTTTTGAAACTATTCCTAACAAATCTAGGCTAAGCATACATATTATGGAACGGAGGTAATAATTGCTGATGTTCTTAGATATATTGAAAATCTAACTTTAATACATAAGCTTCTATGCTATAAAGAACAGTCATTTTATTACTTACTACTTTCTCTTAGCTTACATATCTTGAAAATTTTGATTTTAACGTTCTAGCCCATGAATCATACTGGAAATCAGCTAAACAAGTTCTCTTCTTGAAGCTAACAGCCTTGTATAACATGAATATTCATCAGTAGATGACATGCATTTCCTTCAGGAAAATTTGGAAGGACCCAAATGTCCCATAACAACAAATACGATTTTCATATAAAATATATATTAAAACTAGAACTAGTCACTCTTGCACAAAACACTAAGAAAATCAGAAGTAACATTCTCTCATAACTAACTTTCATTAAGAGGCAAGAAAATCCCAGAGTTAGCCCTGAAGTTACCCCTCTAGTAACTTCAGAACTTTATACTTTGCAAAGCCTTTTTCATAATTCAGCCCAGTTTTGTATAGTGAGATGGGATTTTTCCAAAACCGAAACCTTTGCTGAAATGCTTGGTAAGATTTATCATAAATCTCAGCAGACACAGTAGTGTCTTTTCAATAACTCTGCATTTTAATTAGATGGAAAGCAGCCAATTTTTGCATACTCAGCCTGGAAAATGTCAGGCACTACTAGAAAATCATGAGATGGGTGGCTAATTTCTGAACAAACACAACATAGTAGAACTCAAAATGCATAAGAAAGTGCAAAAAGTGAACAACAAACAAAAATGGAGTAATTTACTTTTGCAACTTCATATTTATATCACTTACCTACTTAACATATTTTTATGCCTATAAACTATGCATAACATCCTACAAGATATGCATGGGCATCCTTCATCCCTTTAAAATTACTGTTTCTTAAAAACTCATCATCATGTAACACGCATCCTCAGAAATTCAGAGTCAAAAGTCAAGCAAAATAAAAAAAAATCACAAATAGAACCTATCAGCTTACAGCCTTTTGGAGATCAGAAGCAAGAGGACTTAAGGAGATCCTTATAAATCTTGCAACATGGCACTAATAGTGCCTTTTTATTCTAAGTTACAGGTTATATGCAGAAAACAACAGGTTGATGTTTTTGCTGTGGCCTTTTTTTACCTTAGCCATGGTACACGTCTCAGAAATAATTACATCTAACATCATAGCCCCCTTGTCTGGTAGGGAAATACTATGCTCTCCAATACAGAGAACTGCAATGGGAAAAGTACTCAAATTTTATGGCTTAGGTTTACAAAGAGATTTAGATATCTACATTTCACTTTGAGCAGAATTTTGATTTCAGTTTGATAGCTCAATTAACAAAAACTGGCTCATCCAGACACTTGGGCATTTCAGTGCAGAGATGGCACTTTGAAAATCTAACTGCTTTGGCATCTGAAGTTATGCAACTGCACAGCCCGATGTGCTGGCAGTTTGACTGCATTTATCTCATGTCATTACAAACTCACTGAACTCAAGAGCCTAATCAACTAGCTGGCTGTTAAGACCTTATGTGTAGGTATTGCAGCGAGTTCAGGAGCGAGACAACTGGAAGCGATGTCTACATTTTGCAAGTGCCCAGCTTAGCCCAACACCCAGCTTCACTCTTCCTTTCTCTTTTGCTCCTTGTGTTCCCCACAACTACAATCCCACAAGGTTCTCATGATGTATAGTGTCCTCCACAATCTATCCATTCCTGTCTTTCTCTGAGCAACATTTTCAGCATATCACTAGTGTCCCGTACACCATATACCATTTTTGGAGCCTTGGCAGGACAAAACCTGATTGAGACCTGCACGCAAGCTGTGCGGCTGTGCGGCCAGCCGGGAGGAATGCGTGTTTGGGCTGGCCACCTGCACAGGAAGCTCCTCGTGGGCAGGCAGTCGCAGCTGCTAGTCAGGCTAAATGGATGATTTGTGAGTCTGACATAATGGTCAGAGTAGAAAGAACCGAGAGAGAGCTCAGGTTGCTCCATGCAATAAGCTTAACAAATCACTAAGCCTCCAGCTTCTCAAGAAGGGTGAAGAAATATGAGATCATCTTCTAATGATACTTGCTAATATATTAAAGCCTGTAATTTTAAATGTGATATACTGTCCAAAATTCAGGATCCAAATACTTTTGAGGCACGACACGCAATTTGTTACAGACATTTATAGCCAAATTTGTTTTTACCCTTTAAAAAGAAACAAAACAGAAAATATATTCTAGATGAGATTTTTTCTAAGTTTCTTCAACCACAGGTTCTTAGGATTATGAGAGTTCAGACATAGCAAATAAACAAACACATTTCTCTTCCCCTTCCATATGCTTTTTGGTGCAGTCTCCAGCTACTATTGTCACACAGTGTTTTTTTGTTTCATGTTCGCCTCATTTCAAGACAAGGAGACAGAGACGATTGCATAAGCAGCTATATACCTGGTATTTCCCAAGTAGCTGTCTTCACAGACTAAATAATATTCATTTAATGGCTGGCAAATGCTATTAGAAATATACTTTTCTCTGAAAATTGAATTTTAAAAATTGCAAAATGAACAGGATAATAGCATTGCTATAAATACATTTTTGAAGACTTTTAAGTGACACAGTAGCCACTCTAGTTTAAGAATAAGAATAGTCTGCTCTGGTAAGTAATACGCATTCTACTTTAATCAGCACAATCAAAAAAGTCACAGTGCTTCACAAGGTTGAAACGAAAAAAACAGTTTCCACCAATTGTACTGCTCAGCCGACGTCTAATTTTTTAGAAAAAGCTCTGCTCATTTCTGGAGACATGTCACTGCACAACAATCCCGGTTTTCATAAGTCTATGCTTCTATTCACAAGCAACAAAGTCTGTAGCGCTACATTTCTGCATCGATGCTGTGTGACCATAAGAAAGGAAAGTAGTAGGAAAGGCAAGAAAAAGGGAAGGAGGGAGTGAGAAGGCGAGTAAGAAATTGAGCAAGCCCAAGTGAGTCTGAGAAAGCAAGAAAGCAATAGGAAAGAAAACAGCAGAAAGGTATATTTCAAGCTAGGGAAATGACACATTTTTATATCTTAAAGAGAATGAGAGAAAGAAGGGATAAAATAGCAATAATCACAACAAAGTAAGCAAAGTAATGGTTATTTTTTCAGATATGTGGAAAGGAGGATGGATTTTAGAAATGCTGCATATATAAAAGTCACAAGTTTTGATATGGCTCAAGAGAGGAAACAGGAAGGAAGGAAGAGAACCTTCAGTATTGTGTGTGAATCTAAAGAAAATGGGGAAGGTAACAAAATTCCCTGAGGCTGCAGGAAATCTGGAATGATATCCGGAATGGAGAGGGAGGTGATTTGGTCTTTGCTAAATTACATTCAAAGAATTATTAGAGGAGAAAATTAAAGGGCAGGAAGGAAAACGGACAATATGAAAGAGATGGACTGGACAGCTAGAAAAAAATCTTCATCTGTATTATCCTTCAGCTCATGCTGTCTTCTGGGAGTTAGATGATAAATGAAGAAAGGTATGACAATTTGTGGAGACAGATGGAAGGAGGAAGAAAGGAAAATTCCCTTAAAGGGTAGCAATACACCTTTGGAATTGGAGCTAGTTAAAAAAAAAATTAAAGTCTGGGAATATCCATCAGGAAAAAATTGATGGCTTACAAGCCTCTGTAACCACAGCAATGTCAACAATTATGCATAACAAAATGCTGTATTATGAAGGCTGTTTGATGGCCCTGAAAGAGAATTTTTGAAGTCACAGAATAGTGCAAAACAGACTGGAGAAGATAACTGGAAATAAAATATGAATCATACAAAAACCAGATATATATGCATAATGCCAAGACTAAGAGAAGACAATAAGTTTGCAGGGAAAAATTCAGAAAAGCTAAGGCACAAAATATGTTCCCCTGAGTGAGTGATATAAATGGTAACAGGAAAACTATCTTTTATTTCTAAGGCCTTTATAAGGAAGATGTACAAAAATAAAAGGGGCACCGCAATTAAGTAACAGATGACATAGAAGACTGAGATCTACTTTTTTTGCTAATACACAAAATAACTGGCACATGCCTAGCACAAATAAGACCGGCAAATAGGCAGGAATACAAGCCATAAAAGAGAGGTAATAGCATATAGAACTGCTGGATAAATTATATTCCATTTAATGAGGCCTGATGAAACTGACTATAGAATACCTACAGAAATCTCTAAATCGCTACCTAAATCAATAGGCCTGGTGAGACAAACAGCTCTGAAAAGACATCAAGGGTTGTTACAAAAAAAAATCTGTTAAATAAGGAGTGTATCAAGGGATTCTCACAGCTAGCACTTTCCAATAGTTTTATCAAGAGCTTAAAGGATGCTGTAAGCATATCGTTTGTGAGAGGGTTGCAAGGGCATGGGGCACAAGATAAGAGTTCTGAACTCTTAATAAATGGTTAGTCTTCAGTAAAACTAAATTCAGTGTGAAAAAAAAAAGTAATTACTAGTAAGAAAAAAAAATACAAAAACTACCCACAGGGAATTAACAGAGTATAGGATATAACTAGTCCTGCACAAAAGGATCTGGTGTGATATTCTGGACCACAAACTAAATAGAAACTGAAAAATAACCTTCTGGAAAAAGTCAAGTAATCCTGGGATTAGTAACAGACATTTCACATGTAGCACAACTATGCTAATTATTCTGTTCTATTTGGCACTAGTCAAGTCTCAGCTTTGGACAAAAGATGCAAACAAATTGAAAAAAAAAGGACCAGAGGATACAAAAGTAGTAGAACATTTAGAAAACATGACCCATGAGAAAAGGTTGACAGAATTAAAAAGAAGAGATTGAGTAGAAACATAACAGCCTCTTAAAAGATCCATTTGTTGCAATGAGGACAGAAGTCAACTTGTTCTCCAAATCCATCAGTGGCATAAGAAGTTAGTAAATAATTTTGAAAGCAGGGAAATCAAGAGTAGAAAAGAATAATCTATCTTTTATGAAATATTTCTAACACCTCTGAAGACCTGAAACACCTTATTTAATCTGTGCAGTCCTTGCCAAGTTTCCAAAAACTTAAGTTTATCAAATGCAAATTGACATTTATAGAGGTATTTAGGGAATTCACTTTTCTAAAGCATGTCAAGGAAGTTTCAAGCAATCATTTGAATTATATCTCTGGAGATACTAAAAAATAAACAACTTTTTTCTTAAACTCCTATGTTACAATTGTACATGTAACAATCATTCCAACAATCATTCCAACAATTCTGAATGATTTATAATGATTGATTCTCCCTCCCCCCCCAAAAAAAGGCAACTTTTGCCTTCTCTATTACAAACGCTTCACACACCTAGGGATTACCTATCTAGGAGACCTTGAATGTTAAAAGTGAAGTTAAATACAGTTTCATTTGAGCAATAAATGTCACCCACTGTATGGTGTAAAATAGTCATCAGCAACTGCCCAGCTTATAGTGTTTGAAAGCAAAGATGTGTCACTACAACAAAGTGTTGATGAGAGCGAAGATCTCTTTCAAAGTGACAGCTTATTCTTTCCTTCTAAATACACAGATCAGTCTTCATTCTCCATGAATTCATAAGCTGTTCGCATTTGATTTCAGCATCTTGGAAGACTGCTCTATAAACGAGCAGCACAAGTGCACTTACCTGTTCCATCATCCACATTCTCAACTTCCATCACTTCCGTGTTTATCCTGCCCCGAAAAAGATAACGATGGCCATCTGTAGATGCCTTGCTGTTCTTCAGTCGCCTGACAAAAGAAAGAGCAGGTGACTGTGTCACCATCTTGTGCTATGTTTCTGCAATGCTACCTGTTCACATAGCACACAGTCACATAGACCACTGTAAAAACCACAAACCATTTACACAGTTACCATTCATACCTTGGTAAAACTAGGGTACAATATTTAGCACAGATTAATTACAATTTTGCTAACACAGACTTGTAATACCTTTCAAAAAGCTTTCAAGAACTAGAAAAAGAGAGAGAGGCCATCCTGACAGAATGGGTAAGCCAATTGGTCAGCTCAAAAGACTTGTTAATAAAACTTTAAAACATTGGTTACAAAATAAACCCTTAGGTTAATACATTTTATGCACAGATTTTTGTTGACTGGTTATATTTAGAAGTACACAACACCTAGGCTGTAGTATACATGCATAGGAGTTCGTATCTGTCTCCCTGGACACAGGGAGGGATAGAAATCAATATGGCACTGGGTGGCCACATCAGCCTGTCTTTCTTCAACTCGATAGTGCTACCGAGTCGCATGCCCAACTACCCTCACTGGTACAAGGTGTCTGTTCTTAACAGTGCACTTCTTTACGTGCAAGCATCCTGTCAGGCAAGGCCTTCAAAAGCAGAGGGGCCAGGNATATTTAGATATAGGCTGTAGTATATGTGCATAGGAGTTCATGTCTCTCTGTTTTCCAACCCACACATCTCCTTCCCCTCAGCGAGAACAGAAAGCAAGGAGAGGACAAATAGCGCCCACTTCTTCCTGGACACAGGGAGGAATAGAAATCAATATGGCACTGGGTGGCCACATCAGCCTGTCTTTCTTCAACTCGATAGTGCTACCAAGTTGCATGCCCAACTACCCTCACTGATACAAGGTGTCTGTTCTTAACAGTGCACTTCTTTACGTGCAAGCATCCTGTCAGGCAAGGCCTTCAAAAGCAGAGGGGCCAGGATTCATCCTTTAACAGTTAGGCCAGTGGCCCAGCCAGAGCACTGGTCGAAACAAATGGCTGTTGCACATGCAACACCTGGAGGCTACAGCCAATCCAAGATATTTATAAAAGGCATTTGGAAAAATGGACTGAAAGTTGGCTATCAAATTTAGAACTATTCTTGAAAACCTTGTATCACCCTCACCAATCAGACACCCATGGTTGCGGTGAGGAGAATCTGGATTTCTAAGCAAAACTTTCAGCAGATGAAGACACTGAGGTAGATAGTGTCTTTTCCATTCATTTACCTCTAAATCATTACTTCATTTCTGTGTACCTAACAAAATTTTACAAAGATTGAACTAAATAGACCTTTCTCAGTGGGTTAGTCTTAAAATGCTGAGGGTTGTATTGCAATTAACCACAAAAACCACTTTAGTGGCATTTCAATATTCTTATAAAAAGCATACAAAACACCAGTCCTACTGTGAGAAAAATGAAAATCATTTTTCAAAATATGTATTAATCATTTACCTGTGCTTTTTCTTGCAGTAAACCAAAAGGTTATCAAAAAGAAAAAATATCCGCTCTTGGATATTTCCTGCTGAAATTTTCAGAAGAAGTCCACTTCTCAGCATTTCTGTGCAAGTATCTGTGATATTGGACCCCTAAAACCAATTGGAAAGAGATTTTTTTATTCTGTTTGAACAAAAACATTCTGCAGTTATATGAATACAGTTTCTTTGAACTGTGACAATACGTTGAAAACATCAGGAGGAAAAGCCACAGTAATTTACATTGTGATTAAATAATAATTTTTAATGTTTACTTAACAATTCTTAATACCAGTTTTATATTCATCTAGCATTTCCATGAGCTGGGGGGAGGAGGGGTTTTTCAGTGAATTAATTTTAATCATGAAGGTTTCCAAATACAGCACACATACCTGTGCACAAGGCATCTTCTAAAAGCCCAGGTCAGCTTGATAAAATTTAACTCTTATTCTCAGTAGCATTATTATTTAGTCAGAAGCATAGGAAATAAAGACATTAAAAACATTTATGCCAAGATGAATTTGAAACTTCAAAATCATTAAATATATGTGCTTCTGCACCAAATAAAATTAAACGCAAGATTAAAACAAAAAGAAGAAAGATATAAAATTCAGGCAAAACTAATGCTGATTTCCTTTTAATATATTCTGAAACCATGAGAATTTTGCAGAGTGTTAGCTATGTAGGGGCAAAATTTCCCATGCTTTCATTTTTGCTTCAGGTAGATCATTCTTTTGTGTGAAAACAAGGCAGCACTTCCAAAAGAGTTCTTGAAAAAGAATCAACATTAACAAAGGACAGCATTTTTCTGCAAGTATTCCTGTAACAAAGTCCCAGTCTTATAAAGAGAAATTAACCTCTCAAGGAAGCCTGCCTGGAATTGAGAGGGGAACTTTACTGTTCTGAGAATCCATGCCCCTTTGCCTTGTATTTCATGGAAATGTCCACATGTTCTTCTGGGACAGAGCTCCTGTCCACTTGTTATATGCATCAAGACATCCACATTGGTGGAAAATCTGAAAAAGCTGGGCATGACTTTCTTTTCATCCACATCCACTCTGAATGACTTGCAATAGTCGCAGCTACATTTTCTTCTTGACCTAACCATACTCGCCCAAAGAAAAATTCATTCAATTAAGAGCCAGGAAGTAATCGTGGCTTCTCCTTCCAGCTCCTTTTACTGTTTGGCCTTTGTAAATCATAGCCCTGAATATTGAGCAATAACTCACGGTCTGTTTTAAGGAGGAAGTGTTCTGTTTACAGACATGATAACACAGGTTGCACAGCTCTAAGAGTGGAACAGAATTCAGGCTTCTAAATAAAACCATTTAGATGTTATTGTTAATTAACCACTGTCTTTCCATTTATGATGAAATGAGCCAAAAAATGAACGTCATTTATAGTTGCTTGATCATACCCTCCCTTCCTAAAAAAGAATAAGTGTCAGAAGTTGGCATACTATAGTTTCGTTCGAAGGCAAGCATGGAAGTACAGCTACTAATATAAATTACACACACAGTTATGGTTGTATTCAATACTTGCTGAGCACAATCACAGAACAGCAAGTCATTTCCTTCCATTCTATTTCATTGCATCTGTGTATTAAGAGTAACCAATTCCCTAGGCTGCTTTTGAAAGTTATTGGAAGAGTACCGGCTCATTATTTGCATTTTAAAAGGACAGGTTTTCAAAGTTTTTTTCTTTTCAGAAAAAATTCAGCTTTGCTGGAAAAACAGAACTTTTGTAAGGAAGCAAAATTTTCAGCTTAAAGCTGCAAAACTACATATGACGGTTTCAGCTTTCTACAAAAAGATGTATTTTTTCACTAAAGGATTTTCACACAAACAGGGTTTTCATTTCTATTGAAAAACTTCAGTTAGAGAAATATAACTTCACTTCCAATAGTTTTGGCAAGGTTCACCACTGTGAGAAAATCACATCATAAAGTATCATATTTTATACATATGTTAAATAGATAGTTACTTAAATTCTCAAGATTTGATCCAATCATAGTTGAAATCCAATGCTGCAGTAGATCAGTATTATCTATATGGCATCACACTTTGCTATTATTTTCTTACTTCCATTTTTACATTTCTCCTTTTCTAACATAAACTGCTAGATAAAAATGTTCTACTGATACTTTATTTCCCTGGGAGTTCTCCCATCCAAATGCTGAACAGTGTTAACTGCACTTGTCATACAGCCTTTGACAAGATCACAACCCATGGTGCTTTGGCTGCAGGTCAGTGATTTTTATTATTATGCCTGCTGAGTGCATGCCCAAGGGAATGATACAACAGGACCAGAACTCCCTCAGGAGCAGTGCCCTCCATAATCCAGCCAATGCAGATGTTGCTGTTGTTAAGTAAGTTCTTTAACATTGTTAGGACCAGTCTGTTTCTAGAATTTATGTGGGCATGGATTTGGAAAGGATAAGAGAGGGAACAAATGAGGTGGCAGTACTGCTGCCTCTACACCTGGAGTTAGCAGTGCCCTCCACCACATACCTTAAAGACAAAAAGCATCCCAAAGGAGGATAAAGCAGAGAAAGCATAAACATACTCCTCACAGCATTCAAAGGAAGAACAACCGTTGTAATAATATCTTCTTGAAGGAGCGATCTATACCTTGAACCTCCACAAGGGTTTACAGCAGGCACACCCAAGCTACAGTTTATATGTCCAGCCCACTAAGGTAATTCATTTATCTAGCCCTGAGTTGTCGCTCTGATGGAGGAAAAGTCCAGGGCTTGGATAACAAATAAGAGATCACCCTTTCTCCAGAAGTGTGTGTGCACACACTGCACAGGTCAAGCAGAACTACGCATGCATACAGGTGATGTTTTTGGAACAAATCGGGTTAACTGCTTATGCACAGCTGAAGGTTACCATGCCTATGCTATGTGTCAAGTGATGCACCAGAGCAAAAAGAGTGAGAAATTGAGAGGTACTCAGGACACACAGAGTTATGAAAAAATCCCAACCGGAAGGGATCTCAAGAGGTCCCAAGGCCTCCTGTTCAGACAGAGCCAACTATGAGTTCAGACCATGCTGACCAGGATTTTACCCAGCTGGGGCTCAAAACCCCTAAAGAACACAGAACTGCACAAGTCTTTGGACTGCCTGTTCCATGGCTTGACTAATCTCAGGGTGAAAAAAAGGCTTCTTCATATCCAACTGGAATTTCTCTTATTTCAATTTATTGCTGTTGTCTCTTGTCCTCCTAACATGTACCACTGTGAAGAGTCTGGCTTCATCTTCATGATGATCTCCTTGTCCGTAATGGCATGATGCTCCCAAAGCCTCTCCAGATGATACTCTCCAGGCTCACCAAGCCCAGGTCTTTCAGCCCCTCCTCACAGGGCATGTACTCAACTAACCATCTTAGTGGTAACTGCAGAACTTCACTTCTTTTGTGTATGAGGGCCTCAAAATTGAATGCAGTACTCTAGATATCTAGAGTGCTGAGCAAAAGGGAATAATAATTTCTCTCAATCTACTGCCTATGTTGGCTTACAGTTCTCTTGGCTGATAGGACACATGGCCGAGGCATGAAGGCCCAGCCAGTACATCCCCAGCCTGCACCAGAGCCAGAGATTCTTCCTTCCCAGGTGCAGGACTTGGCATTTGCCTTGCTGAGTTTCACAGTGTTCCTGTCAGCCTATTCCTCCAGTTTGTCTAGGTCTCTCTGAATAATTTCGAGTGCATTCACTGTTCCCCTCTTCCTCCCCACGATAATTTGTCACCTGTAAAGTGGACAAGAGTGATGCAAGATGACTCCATTGCCTCCTCCAAGCCATTGATTGCCTAGATGCTAAACAGGACAAATCCTAAAGGAGACCCACCTACAAAGTAGTACACTGGCCACAAGTAACTAGATATAGCTGCCCATTCATCATGAACCAATTACCACTACCCTCTGAGTCTGATCATCCACCTAGACTGAAAAATCCCAGTTTGGATTCAAGAATACTTCAGGAGACTGTGCTGAAAGCCTTCTTAAAGGCTCTCCTCGTCCACAGATTCAGACATTTAATCAAAGAAGGCGATCAGGTTGGTTGGGCATGATTTGCCTTTGGTAAATCCATGCTGACATTTCCCAATCACCTGTCCAGAAACGTGGTCCAAGACCTCACTCACAGTTTTCCCAGGGACCAAAAGCATCTGACAGGTCTGTTTTTTCCATGATTGTCCTTTTTACCTTTCCTTGAAGACAGGTGAAACATTTGCCTGTCTCTGACCATCAGGGACGTCCCCTGTTGCCAGAGACCTTTCAAAGATGATAGAGGATATCTTCTCCAGAACATGCCTTCAGATATAGTCCACCTGGTCTCATAAGTTTGTATGGGTGGAGTTCTTTCAAGTAATCAAATTCAGGAGTTAGGACTTAGGACTCTAATCCTTCTAAATAACAATGAAAATCTCATCAGAGTGAAACATTCTCAATGTCTGACAAAGTTTTGAAATAGATTCAACGCAGAAATTTCAAACAGATAGAATGTATTATTTTCAGAAAAAAAATACAATCTCCAGTGTAGTCTTAAAATGTAGCCACTGGTAAGCTACAACAACTTGATATCTCAAGTATTTCTAGAGTTTTTTGTTGCTGTTGCTGTTGTTGTTTTGCAGAGTTTTTTTTGGTACCTCTTTCCTAATTAAAAGACAGTCAAAATATTATTACCACATAAAAAACAGTTAGGTTTCTTACTGTGGAAAAGTTTATTCCATACTGGAAAAACTCATATTGAAAATAGAATAACTAATCAATAAGTAATCAATAATACTAATAAAAACTATATATTTTATACATAAGTATATATATTTATATGTATATTTATATATTTATATATTATATAGTATATATTTATATTTTATATTTTATACTAAGTATAAAATTACTACTACTACTAGGTTATAACTCATGTTTCTATATATTAAAAGTACCTACAGTTACAGTTGGTAGGGAATTTTCAGTGAAATGTGAACTTGAAAATAATATGTATGGTAGGAACAAACATGTTTTCATAATCTTCCAACAAAACATATTAATGATTCAGTCAGAAAAAGTCAACCTGAAAAGCAGGCTTATACTGTGAACCCAGTTTAACCTTCCTCCATCTCTGCTTTGAGCCATCAATGGCTCTGAAGAACACTGTAGAGTAATTGTAGAGTAGTCCTGTCCAGTGAATCAGGCTGAGGACTCTAAGATGGTACAGAAATAAAAAGCCCATAGGACTCTCAGAACTTCTGGGTTTTTACTCCGTAAAACTGGATCCTAACAACCTTGGCTATCAATTGTGTATATCAGCCCACTCAGGCCATCGTTCAGTCGAAAGCTTGAAGTGTAGGCTACCAGAACCACAGCACAAAATAAATATTTCTAAAATATACTGGGAGGACAGATACTCTTTGAAATTTAAAAAAGTCTCAATCTGAAGTCATTAAATACTCATCTTTGGCATTAAAAAAAGTACTTTGTTACCATGAGTTCAAAAGCAACATTTGTTGTGTTTAATGTTTTATCTGTTAAAAGAGCTACTTGTACCTACTGTACAAAGTTTAGACTTCCTATATGGAGGTTTGACTTTACTGATTCAAAGGATATCACTTTAACAGTGATAAAGCAAAGAAACTGCAAATTAGAATATAAAGTTATTCTTTATTCTTTGCACACATGCATAGAAAATAGAAATAAAACAGGGGAAAGAGCTAAAAATTCTGAGGTTTAAAATAGAAATCTCTGTTCAAATGTTACTTGGTGATATGGTGGAACGGAAACTCTGTACGCGACAGAATACCCCACACTATTGTTACTTCACCGGCCTATGACTCAAACGGGGTTGTTCCATTTTCAGCTTACAATAAATGCAACAGTCTTATTTTTCTTCTTGCACTGAAACATGCACACAGAGTCCAATGACAGACTCTCTCAGCTGCTGAGACATTTTACCAGCTGAGACAGCCACCTACGCAAGTTCTGAACATGGTCCAATAAATTTAATCTCTTAGGAAATTAAGTGAGAAAGTCATTATACTCAAAATTTTCTTTCTTGAAACAGATGTTCCATTTTTCCATAAATCTGTATTTTTATCATAACAACACAAGCTTCATTTCATGACACTTATGTATAGGAATTCAAGACATGCTTTGATCAGATTCTAAAAATAGCCTTTTTTTGCTTTCCTTCTAGCTGAGGCCAAGCAATGTGCTAAGCATTTCCTTCTGCTAGGAAATCTCCAACAATTTTGCCTCTTTATTTTTAGGCTATGTAGAAAACCAGATGTTTACTTAATTAATTCCACTCTCATATATTGCATTCGGAAATTTTGTTGTTGCTGGGAAGCCTCTAAAATATTGTTCGCACTTAAGAATGCTCTGGAATCCATACCACCTCATGGGCTAAACTCATTTTATGTTGGAAAAGGATGATTGTGCTAAAATCAGGGCAATTTTGTCAAATTGGGTATCCTGTAGTTGCCATATGATAATATCAAATCTGATCTGAATAATAATATCAAAGCTGATCTGGAAAAAAGACAGCCTTGGAAGGAAATTAGTGCTTTGAGGTTGGCAGAGAAGATTCTGAGCACAGAAGGAACCGGTCTATGTATCTCACATGTTTCTGTCCACATTGTTATCTTTGCTTGTTAACATATTTTCAACAGCAAAATACTATGTCTTACAAAGAGTCAGAAGAAACTTAATACAGGAAAACAGCTTCCCTCTTGGGGAACAGAGGTGTGAGAACAGTTATTTCTTAAGCAACTTTTCCTTACTGATGTTAGATGTGACTTCACTGTGCCATAGCATAACATCAACTGTAGCAAAGGATTAGCAGTCAAGACAAAGCATTGATTGAAAATGATAATCTACATTAAACAAGTTGTTCTTTAATTAGGTTCTCGAGTTGCTCAAATTTCTCATTAACAGCTACACTACTGTAAGCAAAAAAAAAAAATTAAAGGATTACAATAAGAGTTCCAAAATTTTTAAACCAATCTGACTTTATTTGTAGTGAAGTTTCAATTAACCAACTATGCAAGAGACTGCAAGGGCATAGTATTAAAACAATTACGAAAAGCTTGTATCAAATTCTTATGTTCTATTATGCACAAGGTAGAAGGGACGCCAAAGCATTTCAACTGCATTTGGGAAATATCTCTAAAATTCAAGATATTAAAAGCACATATAAGAATTGCAATCAATATAGAAGTAGACCATTTTATTGAAAAAAAATAGAATAAAGTCAGCAATAGCTAATAAGGATTTAGCAAGTTTCTCTTGCCATGAAACGTTTGTAACATAAGCATTGCTGGTGCTTCTACCACAAAGTTGTTGCACATGCATGCCTAATGCACTTTTATGTTTATATGTGCTAATCTGTCCGAGTAATAGCTGATGACAGCAAACTTCAGCTAACTACTAGGGAAAAGTGTTTTTACCTAATCTAAACAAGTCACCCTTAAAATATTTTCTTCTTGTGGAAAAGTCAATTAGAACTCTCAGTTATAACATGTAGAGCTTTCCTTTATCTAAGTAGTCATGCCTTTTTCAAAATCCTGCAAACAATATCATAGCACAAGTAAACACTCTATGACATTTATCATTTGTCTTTATCTGCCTTTTTTTTTCCTTTTCTTTTTTTTTGGAGACATGAGATTACACCAAAATGCAGACAGATTTATCTGAATACAGAACAGCATTTATAAAACTTGTATGTACAAAGATGCCTTCTTTCAAGCCACTGTGTATTTTTTGGCAATTCACACAGGTTTGGCACACCATGAACACCGTGAGTGTGCTGTATCAGTACTATAGCAAAGAAATATGAAAACTACTGTGCTCAGATCTCTGGCATAAGAGGTTTTCCTCTGCTCTGCATTATACCTACCCAACTAGAGAAATGGATGAGTTTTTTAAAGTGCAGCTGCAGTATAAAAGAAAATGCTCTAAATAATGCATTTCAAATTCCATAGCATACTCAAGAAACAAGAAGGATTTTGACTAAAGTTAGACTGCTTAATCTATGTAAAAATGAATCAAATTTCCCAATACTGCTCAACTTACAATAAACCAAAAGTGCACACAAGTTTGTAGATGAGAAAACTTAATCTGGAGCAAAATAGGAAATAATTCTACCATGTCATGGATGGTACTTCAGGGAGCTCTCTGTTCAGAATAATTTTTATGTTCCTTTAAGACAGCAACGTGTTCTCATTATCTGCCCTATGAGGAGAGGCTGAGGGAGCTGGGCTTGTTCAGCCTGGAGAAGAGAAGGCTGAGAAGGGACCTGATCAGTGTCTATAAGTGCCTCAAGGGAGGCAGTGAGGAGGATGGGGCTGGCCTCTTTTCACTGGTGGTCACTGACAGAACCAGAGGAAATGGCCACAAATTGAAGCATAAAAAGTTCCACGGGAACTTAAGGAAGAACTTCTTGACGGTGAGGGTGACAGAGCCCTGGAACAGGCTGCCCAGAGAGGCTGTGGAGTCTCCTTCTCTGGAGATCTTCAAGACCCGCTTGGATGCAGCCCTGTGCCACGTGCTCTAGGTGGCCCTGTGCGTGCAGGGGGGTTGGACTAGATGACCTCTAGAGGTCCCTTCCAACCTTAGGCATTCTGTGATTCTATGATTCTAGCTGAGCCCTTCTGGAAGGCAGAGGGGAGACAACCTTTTGCTGGAACGTGCAGGCTCCATTTAGGCATAGCAGGTTCAAGAAACAGCAGAAATAAATACAACAGAAAATTGGGAACCAACAGCACAAGGAGACAGTACAGGGAAACAGAAAAGGAAATTTGCAGGGGGACGAGAAGACTGCATTAGAACCTAGGCCACTCCGCCTCAAGTCAGAGACCCACTGCCTCAGAAACAGGAGGTAGAGAAAATGCTATTTTTGATCTCTGTTATTTTAACCTATTACTGTGCATACCTAATTGATTATTCTAGTCAATATTCTACTTTGCAAAGTCTTTAATCTTTGGGGAGAACTCTGTGATATGAAGTTCACGCAGGTTCATCTCAAGACTCTCTCTTATTCTAACCAAATTCCCTAGCAATTTTCTCTCTTCCCACTGTATGAAGTCAATCTCCTTCTAAACAGTAGAAACATTAGGCCTAAAGCATAGGAGAATATGTGCAACCAATACATTTTTCTTTGCGTCTTTTCCAGACAGTACATCTTTGAAAAACAAAAAAATCATTATCTACCAACAACAGCTGTCCCTGCCTCTCCACATCAGAGATTAGGATGGGATTTGGAGGCACAGTTTTGGAGATTTAGATCACTTTAGAATGTGAAACACATGATCCTCTTGCTATCAAGCCTACAAGCTGGCCACAAATCTTACAGCTAATAGTCAAGCTTTATATGCTTGGTAAGTAGCCAGTGTGTAATTAATTGAAGGTCTGTCCTCTGTTACGGAATAATGAAATATTTTTTCAAGCTGAAAAATGTTATTAAGCAATTATTTAAGGAAGTAAAATTTGACAGCATCAGTTAGATTGTGATTTATATGCACAGAGAATCATAGAATCATTAAGGTTGGAAAGGACCTCTAGAGACCATCTATTCCAACTCCCCTACACATGCAGGGTCACCTACAGCATGTTGACTATTTGCATCAACACATAAGTCAAACACTAAATATTTGCTGTTTCCTGGAAGTCCACTATTCTATCTAGCAGTGCTCAGTATGGGCAACAGATCTTGAATAAAAGCTGTGATTTCACAGAAGGATTCAGGAGTTCCCAGTACCTCAGAATCACAAAAGCAGTGTAAAACAAGCCTGTTGAAATGTTCGTACTTCTAAAATTACATTGTTACCTCCTCAACATACAGAACAACACATCTTGTGTTACCTCCCATCCTTCAACGTGTGACTGCCATTCTTCTAAAAACTCCAATTTTTCCATTTGTCTCTTAGCCTCATTTATGTTGGAGCAGACAGCTTTCATGGCTTGGAGGGCTTCCATTAATGCTGTATAGTCACTGTGCTTCCTTGGAGTCCGCTTCAG
Source organism: Crypturellus undulatus (assembly GCA_013389825.1). Taxonomy (NCBI): domain Eukaryota; kingdom Metazoa; phylum Chordata; class Aves; order Tinamiformes; family Tinamidae; genus Crypturellus; species Crypturellus undulatus. The sequence goes on from VWPW01020033.1 coordinate 139,354, forward strand.
TAATTCCTATTTAGACACAATTTATATATATATATATGTATATGCCTTTGATCTCTAAGCATGCATTGCAGGAGACTTAAGTTGACTGGGATAAAACACCTGAGAGTAAACAGACTTCCTTTTATTAGGTGGAAAAGCAGTACAGCATTGCATTCTAGTAAGACATTAAAACTCAAAGAAGTAAGTAATAATAAAAATAAATGCTATTTAGGAAAAAAGAAAAAGTTAGAATTGCAGCTACTTTCCTCCCCTCCACCAAAAGGAGTTGTTTCTTGATATTGAGCTCTGACTGTTTTTATAATTCATGGGATTCAACTGTCCAACAAAGCCCACTCCACTTACTTACAAATACTTATTTACTGACGCCAAAATTAAGACCTGCCTTTCCAGTTCAGGTGACTCATTGCTTTATTGTCGCTGGTAATGGCAGTCACTCTTAAAAGAAAAGGTGGGGAGGGAGTTGCCAGTATCCATCAGGATATATATAAAGTCCCCCTCAATTTCCCAACTCAAACTGCCAATTACTCATTTACACATTTGCAGCTGGACAGATTAAGGACAAGCTTCAGTGTATATCCTAAATGCAGCCTAGATATACATCCTCTCTGGAACCATAGCTAAAAGCCTTACTTCTGCCACCACACCTAGTATTTGAATTTGTTTTAGCTACCACTGATTTAAATGCATCCCTACTGTAATTCATTAGTCAGCTTCCTCTGTTTTGTTTGTAGATACTTTATTCAACAAATAGAATAAAAATAATTTTTAAGTAGGCCACGAGAACTGTAAAAGCAGAGCTGTGGGATGACTCAAACCTCACTGCAATTACTATATTCCTTTTTCAAAAAAATCTTTAACATGTTTATTTTAATTTTGTATTTCAGTGCAATGAAATGCAGATGCCTCATAGCTGGCAATGTTTCACATTTAAACTCACATATATATTATAAAAAATAACTGTTCAGTAATCAGGTTTCAAGTAACTTTTAAAGCCGAACCGCTTCTTGCTTTTTCCTCAACCCTTTAATCAATAACAACATTAAATTCATATCTGTATATGTTTGTTTTAAATATATACTTTTCTAAGATTCCCTATAATTCCCTAAGATAAGAAAAATTTAGTAACTCAGAAGCTTGAACATCTAATGTTTACAGCTTATTTAATATTATTAAATTTTAAGCCACAATAAGACAGGAAAGCATAAACACACCAAAGCAAACCTGCAGAGAACCACATACTGCATCTGGGTGTTACTCCCGAATGCATCTTATGTATCATTTTTGTAAATTTTCTCCACTTATAGTTTGCTATGTTAACTTAGACTCAGCAAAGACCTATGCTGGTAACAACTCTGCTATCTAAAGCATTTAAGCAGGCACATGGGCAAATCCAACATAAATCAGTTTCATTAAACTCACTTAAGTGTCTGGTTACCTTTCCAACAATGAAGAGGAAACATTACTACGAGATTTAGAAAGCAGTTGATAATTTTCACCCAGTCAAACTCTTCAGTCTTTTGAATACTGATGACAGGAGACTTGCCATTGGCTTTAATGAGAGCAAGCCTAAGTCCAATATCTAATAAAGAGATTATTCACTGTGTAAAGAGATTGTTCTTGCAGCTCTGAAATATGCTTAGCAACCTGTTTTATATAGCGAGTATAAAGTCTTAGATAACAAAGCCATTGTACCTTCAAAAGAAGGGGATACTTGCATATTCTCTGTATCGGCGTTACAAGATACCCCTCCAATGGCACATCAGTGTTCTTCCGTCCTCCAAGCAGCATGCAGTTCTACAGGGCAAACCATTTCAAAAATTACTACAAAATTCTAAGAAAATTAAACTTTCTGAAGCCATGAGTTCTGTATGAATTGGGAGAGCTATGCATTACTTTTTGTTAATCTCTAGTAGACAGAAAGGCAGAAAGTTTTATGAAAGTAATTGCAAATAAAAATTATCAGAAATAAAAGCAAGGACATATCCATATAGAAGGATTGGCGAACCAATACAGAAATTACATATGCATCTATTATATATATTATAAGGTAGGTTTGCAAAACTGCCACAAGAACAGGCGTGAACATATACACACAGACAGATGCACACACCACAGGGAAGCTGCAATGCAGTTAAAAAATGCAGGCATTTTCTTCCCCGGCGCTACCTTATTCATCCAGGCTGATTAAGAGACTATAAAAGACAATAAAGAAAATTTGAAAATATACTTTCATATTTCAGAAAAAAAAAATAAAAAGAACTCAGGGTGATCAATGCAGAGGCTGCTGGTTCCAAAGCTTCAGTAGAGACAGTAGGTAGCTTGACAAAGATAGCTTGACAGGTTTGAACATTGCCATCCTAACACACAAAAAGTCTTTTGTCCATATACTTCCATATTAAAAAGGGATGTGCATTGAATAAAATATCTTGGTCATCCGCTAAAGAGTATATGAGTTTTGACAAAATATCCATACACAGAAGCTGGGAATATATGCAATATCTAGTGAAAACATCCACAAAACAAACACGCACAAAAAAAGAAAAACACACACACACAAAAAATAAAAACAAAAACAGCTGGGAGAGAGAAAAGAATTTGAACTATTTGAGATAATCAATTATACCAGAAGCATCACAGCAAATATTTGGAAATTCTGGAATTGAAGTGTAAGTACATACAGGTCTACAGTAAAGATGGAAATTATTTTATGGAGCGATCAGAAGCAAACGGGAGGCCATGATATGAGATGACCTAAAGCTTCAAGATATCTACACTGAGAACAGCAAACAAAAGCAGATTAACACAGCAGACAGTGTGTTGGCACAGGTCACAAATCAGGACACAGACGCATGATGGATGGAGGAGGAGCAGCACAACTAGGCGGCTGTGCCCCTTACCACATAACTCACAACACACACACCCGATAACCAGGGCTACTATAGGGACCTCTGTGTCATGCCATAGATCTGGGCTTTGCATTCCTGATTAATCAGCTCCTGGCTTACACCACTTCAGGTCCTTCATCCTAAAGGATCTCACTTTAGCAGTCAGACACAAAAAGGTTTATTGACAGGGATTGGCCAATAAAATAATGACAAGGTAAACTACAGGTTTATCTGTAGGATTTTTAAGGCCTAGCTTCAACTCCTTAGTATTCGTAAATAATCACAACTTTCAAATGAACTGTTCTGTCTGTCTACGAAGCTTCAATTTTACTTTCAAGTTGAACAGTCTGATCTGTTCGCTAGGTTGGACTGCTGCAGCTTATCTGTAAGGATCCAAGGCAGAGGTGGAACCCCTCTGCATGTGCCCAGGAGCATGCTACATTGATAGGTCATGAACTGCTGTAACTGTACACACCTCCCACAAAATAAGTTCTTTTCAGCCTTTCTCAGGAATATTTTGCTTTTGTTTTTTATCTCTGTAAACAGCATTCCTCCCTTCAAACTAAATCTGGCCCTGCTGTTCGTGCATTGCTTATAGCGTCTTTTCCTTAAGCCCACTCTTAGATCCAAAATACTTCAATCGCGCTTGAGTTGAGCATTCTCATGTTTAATATTTGAGAGCACCTTCTCAGTCATTTAAATTCCAGTACAATATGCCATACATTTCAAAACCGACTTTGTTATCACAGGATGTCAAAAAGGGAAAGACAAAAACCAATCTCTAGATTTTTTAAAAGATTTTTTATCTTTTAGCAACTAAAGTTAACTACTGAGAAGTCCATATTGAGAAACCGTTTTTGTTGTGACAAAATCATGAGGACTGTCATACTTCTTTGTAAGCTTGTAAAATGAAAGACCCTCATTCATGTTATCCTATTCTGTCTTGGCCTTTTCTTTTTTTCTCTACAGTCACTGCTGGATTTACACCCTTGTCTCTTGGCCAGCAAGATCAAGACACACGGTCCTGTTTTTTTACACACAGATCCAGACTCTGTATTGAAAATGGAATGTACTTAGCCCCTTCTACTAGTAATATCACCCCAAAGTGAAACTGCCCTCTAAGCACTTGCAGGCAAGCTCGTAGTTCTTACATAACAGAGTAAAAAACGTTAACAGTTCACCGTGCAGTCAAATAATACTCAGTTAGAATACCAATTTAAAACATATTTACCAAAAGAAAAGTCCGCACTGTTCTTATTTTGTTAAGGTCAAGCAGAACTTTCTGTGCCTTCTCATGGTTACTGCAGTATTCATCATAGATACGGAATTTCTCTTTCTGCAGAAACAAAGAAATACCTTGTTCTTGTCATTTTGATTTTTTTTTAATAAACGCCAGATGGAATGCACACTTTTGAAGGCTGAATAGCTAACAGAGTCTTCGTTTTGGAAGGTCAGCTCCTCTCTCTACGTTTATTATTTTGGGGTTTTTTTCTTTTTTTTGTACTTTTTATTTTTGCTTTTAATTTGAATTGTAAAGTTGCTGGAAATACCACTTGAGCACTTGCTGAAAAGATTTGGAGCCTGAACTATCACAAAAACACAGGATGAAAAAAAATACAAAGAAAAAAGAAAACACAACTCGCCCCATATTTGCAGACATCATTACCTGTTATGCATGCACACATGCATGTTTCCAAATGTGACCCGTATTTCTGCAGAGTCAAAAAACTGTCAGTCCAATTCTGCAATTTTTTTCCACTAAACATTAACAAACTGCTCCTCTGCAATGCATAAAGACAGACTTAGCAAACAAATGATACGCTAAGCACACAGAAAAATGAAACCTAGACTTCTTAGGCTTCTGGTGAAAAACAAACTACTTGGTTCTCAATATACAGAGGTTTGGAAACAGGAAAACTAATGCTGCTAGAAAATAACTGCTACAGGACATACATACATACTGGAGGCATAAGTAGTAAAATCTTCACAGGCCAGAACTGCAGGGGCATTTTACCCAACCAACACAATTCATTGCTAAGTATTTTAATCTTTTTTTTTGGGTGTGTGTGTAGAATCAGATCCATTATAATTGCCACTGTCTAAAACTCATCCTTTCCTAGTTCTACCAGCTCACGTACTGGCACCAGAAAGCTTCCCACAGCCTTGGCTGACGTGCACTTCAGCCAGAGCATGTTATCCAGCAGGAAGGTTCACTGAAACCAGCTCTGGTGACACAACCCTTGGCCCCTGCGGGTGCCACAGCCCCATCCATCCCAAGGCCACACTACTGTAGGACTCTGCATTGCTCTACCTGCCCCCGCTTTTTTTTCTTTCTTTTTTTTTTTTTTTTTTTCTGGCAATAACAGTAAACAAGAAATGACCTTAAAGTTACTCTAAATTATGCAATCAAGTCATAATTTGTCCTCATGGCTTTGTACACTCACCACCAGCTCAGTGATTAATAAAAACAACCCGAAAGGAGAAAACAAGTAAAATATAAGGCTGTAATAAAAACCAGCATACATAATGAAGAAAGCAAGTTCCCACTTCATGCTGTGCATTAGGTTCTGGTTGCAAGCATTCCTCCACTAGAGACAGGAAATTTCTGTGAACTGCAAGGATATCTTCGATATTTGAAAACAACATCTGAAAAAGAATAAAGCATACATAAATAAAACAATAGGTATAAGAGAAAAGACATATGCAATTAGAAAACACACCTTAACTGTCTCCTCTGTGACATTTTTATCCACTTTGGCTGTTGCACACTGGATCATTCGGTGAAGGAAAGCCTGGCATGAGACACAAAAGACAAGGAAATCATTATTTCAGAAAGATTAGAACTTTTGGCATTTTGTGCTTGTAATTTACTTCCCAGCTTTCTTACATGTTGGTTATGGAAGTATGTTAGAATATGATTCTGAATCTCAAACAAATATTTATACAGCATTTAGTGAATCTGTTATCGTAACATGATATCAAATCCTATGTAAACAGAGTGAAAAGATCTAAACAGTGCAACATTAATGAAACTGAAAAATTGCACATTCTCTGCAGACAATTTCAATCTTGCTATTACAATCAGGCAAGAGCAAATTGAATCTTTTTCAAAATCTCTCTCTAGCACTTTTCAAATTTACTACAAGAAAAGCACAAATGAGCTCCTAATTTCTAAATCAAAACTACTCTTGAGAGACTATTAAGAGCATTAATATTTAGTAACCACAAGTAACATTTCTGATGCATTAATAATCAAACCTATTGTAAAGTAATTGGCTTAAACAACTGCCAGCTGCCCCTATTTTTTTATGAAAATATTCAGGCTCCATCTTCCAAAATCTCATCTTTGGGGATCATATCAGAAGTTAGTAATACCATTAATGAATACCAAACCACTATTTTTTATATTTCACTTTCAAAAATTGGAAATAACAACAAGAAGATATATACAATAAAAGTTATTTTCAAATAAAATAAACCACATTTCAAGTAACAAGGCTATCATAAATTTTCACAACTTAATTCCTTTGCAAATAAGGTATATTTTTCAAATAGCTACATCCTGGAGACTAAAGTCTTACATCACTAGTTCTTAACATGGACATGCATAATTTTTAGCCATCAAAAACTGGCACCACAGTTGCACAAGTGTCATTTCTTTCATAACGATCTAGCTTCAAGTCACTGTGTATTGTATATAGTATACAAACTCATCTAAATTCTGGTGTGGTGCAAATTCCATAAAAGAGGCAATAAATAACCCCTGTTTGGAAGGACAGCACTCACAGTATCCCTTTTTTCTCTCTACTGGGACTTAAACACTTTCATTCCCAAGCAGTATTCCTCTGACTGCTGAAAAGAACTACATAACTAGGAACATTTTTTTGTGTGTATGTGATTGAAGAGACAAATCCAGTTATACAAGAAATAAACTGAATTAGGTTTGGAAAATTACCATCATACTTGAAGGTTTCACATAATTTTCTGCAGTCTTTAAAAATCTCTTTTTCCTAACTATTCATGCTTTCTTAATGTTTTATTGATGTTAAACAAATCCATTCATTCTTTATAACAGTTAATTGAAGGTGGCCCTTTATTCTCTTACCCACTATGAAGATCTGCACTGGGCAAATGTATGTTTGTGTGTGGATCAGCTCTACACTGCCCAGACAATCCCATGTATAGTTAACATCTATTTAGGTTTATGATTCTCTATTCTTTTTGAGTGTTTTCACTAAACCATCTGACAACATTAAATATACATTCAAAATGAAAGTTAGAGGAGAAAAACTACATGACAATTACCTCTGAAATGATTTTTATTTCTACTATCTATAATCTCTCTCTGTTCATGTTATTTCCCCATAGAACAAACACACTGCCCATCAGCATTTATGTTTTCCCAGAATATCACCCTGTAATACTGAAGGGAGGAGAGCATTCAGCTGGCTGAATGCAAAACTGAGAAAATTATCTCAGAGCTGGGCATTAGTTGTTCTTGACTGATTACTAGCCAAGGGTCATACGGTCAAAGAGTATATGTCAAATGCAACAAGCAGATTGCCATTCATTGCCCCAGAGCTCTCATCTGAAGAGGTTATCAGAAACAGAACCCAATAAAATTCAGCCTTCCACAAAACCCAGACCCTAGTTAAGGTAAGAGGCTTAACATGATTTTAGCCCCTTCCAGCAACCTAACCCCAGCTCATACATCATGCTGCTGTGGTCATACAACAGGGTAAACCTTGGTGTTGTTGGTGGTCTTGAAGGGCTGGACACCATGGCTGTCATTAAGAGCTCCACCATCACGTGGTCCTGGCAGCACAGTGGTAGCGCATCCATCACCCTTACTGAGGAAACACCAGAAGGGGCCTTATTGAGCAGAGCATTTTCCCCAGTGCACTGAAAATGAACTCAGCAGGTATTTCATGCCATGTTGAAATGTAAGTCTAGGTCAGAAACCGACCTAAATCTGCCTCCTAAACAAGACATAGTTGAGTCAGTAATTGGTTTTGTCACAGTGTTAGATAACCTTAATCCAACACTGTGACTATGGAAAATAAACGTCTCATCACGTGTTTTCACTAAATCACGTGACACACCTGATGAATAAACATGTGTGAAGGTACTATAGGTCTAAAGGATGGATAACTATTCAAAAGACTGTAGAATATCAACTGAGGACAACCAAGAACTGTTCTGGAAAACCAGTGAGCAAAGACAATGCAGGCATTTTGTGAAAACAGTTTAAAGAGGAACGTCACTGAGACATGATAAGCAACAAGGATGCCCAGAAAATATTGACAGCTGCAGAGCTAACAGGAAAAAAATGTTTATAAAAGCTTTTCGAGATACACTACGCAGAGCATTATTAATTGAGGAGTGGGGAGGAAGGAGCTGCAAAAAAATAAATGAAAGCTACAGATCTCAGAGAATTTATGAATTACTATAGAACTGGACACAAAATAAGTCAGAAACTTCTGTGAAATTACACTAACTGGTTTCTACAGGTTTTATCACAAGTTGAAGTCTGCTGCTCAAAGATCAGGCTCGTTAGAGAGCACCAGACTGCATGAAGGAGCAAAGCATTACAAATTGCAACGACACAGCTAACTAGCTCCTAGATGAAGCAAACAACTGTAACAGTTTGCATACAGGATTCCCATGCATATTAAAAAAAAAAAAATCAACGCAGACTTACTGGCATTTCATATATCATGCACACATGTCAGCAAATCATTAGTAATGTTTGTCACCTGGAGAATACCACAAGATTCATCAGCATTAGCACAGTTCTTAGCATGGCATCAAGTGCCTGGAGAGTAATCTTTGTGCATTCCAGGATTTCAGAAGTCATCTAGACAATGACCCTTAGCTTCTCTAAAAATTTCCAAGATGATCCCAGCAGTTTCTCTTAAATTACTTTAAATTCCTAGTTTTCTCAAGGAACAGTAGAGCAGAGTATTTTAAACATACAAATGTTCTTTTAGGTTTTCATCTTGTATTAATAGCACTCTGGTCAAATTGCTAAAGTGTATGGATTCATCATTGCAGCACTGCAAACAGACTACCCCAATTGCTCTCTCTTCCATCTCTCTGATTTTCTGAAGAAATTGTTGAAAGAGGTTTCCCCATGAAACATCACAGAGGAATTACTTTGCTGAGTATCAGGAGGAGAATTCTAAGTTATAAAAGATTAGTCCAAGAGCAAAGAGAAAGGGTTGCAAGTTTGTTATTGAAAATATTAATTTAAAGAATCAAAAATAATTACCCCAACTCAAAGTCTTTTCATCATCCTGACTAAACACTAGTCTGTTTGGCTGCCTGTTGAGCTGCCATTTTTGAGACTGTTTGTTACTAAGACAATATGCACTGTATTCCTGTTATGTGGATTTAACTTCTGGTCTTATCAAAATCAAGCTACATCTTTTTTGGCTCTGCACATTGTTGAAAAAAGAAAAGCGCCACTACAGTTCCTGCAAGAAGCTACCAGCAGCACAAATGACCTTTCTTACATCTGGAATGAAATCAAACAAGACAAAGTCTGTCTAAGAAGATACTCAGGTGTTTTCATCCTTTCCAAGAATAAGAAACAACGCTCTAAAATTATGTATGTCAGAGTACCTGACATACTAATAAATAACTATTTTGCTAAAAGCAGGTGGCCTTCATGGCCCAACAAAACAATATTAATTTCCTCATAAAAGAAGAATTCAAGTGACTTAATTTTTCTCCAAGTCTTTTTTAAGACTGTAAAAACTCTAGGATTTATGTTTATCTTAAAAAACAAGACAGACTGCAGAAACATTTATATTCTTCATATTGTCATTTCCTGTGTATTTCCAATTTGTAAAAATCCAGTTCAGCTGAAGTACCTCATCTACAACACAGAAGCCTGTTGAATAAAGCTAAAATATTTTGAATGTTAAAATATGGGCAAAATCTAATTTTCCACACTTTCAGACATGAAACCCTAAAAAAAAAAACACATGGAAAATGTTCAAGAATTACAATTTATGTAAATGCCTATGCTAACAAGTTTCTTATCACAAGAAATACAGAGATAAAATACCTATGTATTTTCTATTTATACTCTTAATGCCTCTACAGAGGCCGTGTGAAAGAAAATACTTGCACTTTCCACAATATTCAAAGTGATACTAGCAACAGCACGGGGGAATACTTAGGAAAAGCTCAAGATAATAGCAGGCTGGCTAAGCACATTTTCTTACTACGGCCAATTCATTTCACAAACATCAAGCCAGTATCTTGCCCATCCATCTGAACTCCGAACAGCAGAATAGATGCGTCGCAGATTGCAGGTCCCAGGGGAATATCGTGCTGGTTTGATTAAAACACTTGCACTGGATTTTGCCACAAAAAAAACAATTCCAATAGAGATGACTCCAGCAGCAACAGCAGCTGCAGGGAATCATTGTGTGCGATTCCCCTCCTCTTCCCAATAACCTGTGCCAGGAGCAGCAGCAAGAGCTAATCAGGCTGGTTTCCGAGACTGAACAAAAAGACTCTTCTTCTTTCTCCAGCCAGGCACCAGCTGAGGCACCACCTGTTTCTCCTGACTTGCCCACAGCTCTGATGAATTGCAAGCAGCGCACAGGGTGGCGGCCAAGGTCAGATGTTCTGCTTCTCCCTGCTCTACCTAGAGCCATATTCAAAGCTGACTTCAGAACCTGCCCTCTATAAAGACACGGGAATATACCTATAGAGACGCATCTGCAATACTTTTCATTCCAGTGCTAGTTTCCTTTCCATCCACTGCATTCTCAATTTTATTTCCTCTCCTTCTTTTCAGCTCCACGTTAGATGTAGCCAAAGACTGAGTCCATGCTGAGTTCCTCTCAGCCAGGATGGAAGCCTGGACAGATGGTCTCCACCTCCTTCCTTGTCCTTCCCTGTTCATTGTGTAAAAGATTTAGTACCACCTTTTCCTCATGGAAATCAGAAAACATCTGTTCTCTTTTCTTGTCAGATGTCAAGAAGATGTCTTACCCATATCTAGTATCTTAACTTTTGGAAATTGTTTTTCTAAGGCATAGACATTTTCTTAATACAAACTTTATTGAAAAATAATGATGGAAATAGTCCCATGCTTAAAGTTAAGAAAATGTCTAAGTGAACTCTCAAATCAAAGGCAGGCTGTCAGACAGGATCACACGTGTAGTAAATAAGTTGAAGACATGCAAAAATCTGCTAGAATATATTTTTTTTCTTGATCAAATTATATCTTAAGTAGGACTTTTAGAGAAAAAAACACATATGTTGGTCTAAAGGGATGAACATCTCATACCTTAAACATCTCTCTTACAAGGAAAGGCTAAGACAGGGGGCCTGCTCAGCCTGGAGACAAATGAGGTGGGCAAATGAGGAATCTTGTCAGTGTGCACAAATATCTGAAGGGAAGGTGTAAAGAGGATGGAGCCAGACTATTCTCAGTGCTAGTCAGTGACTAGGGGCAATGGCCACAAACCGAAACACAGGAAGGTCTATCTGAATATAAGAAAAAAAATACTATGAGAGTGACAGAGCCCTGGAACAGGCTGCCTAGTTGTTGTGGAGTTGTGGAGTCTCCTTCCATGGAGATCTTCAAACTCACTTGGGTGCCACCCTGTGCCACGTGCTCTGGGTGTCCCTGCTGGAGCAGGGGGGTTGGACTAGATGATCTCTAGAGGTCCCTTTCAACCTCAATGGTTCTGTGATTCCATGATGAGTTGCAGACAGTCTGTTTAATATTTTCAGCAAATATTTTCAGTATTTATGCAACATTGGTGAATTATGGTAGTTAGGCCTTTTTTAATACCATGGAAAATGCAAACAAGTTACATTCCAGTCTCAGCATCATCAAAGGACATTTTTGGAAGTGTAAGGGGAAAAGATGGATTTACTGGTGCCAAGAGAAATTCGGAATACATTGCAACATGTAAACGCACCAAACAAACAACCATATGAATAACCAATTCACAATTTAGCCCTCTAATTCAAACAGAAACTGTACAAAGAGGACACAGTTATGAGTTTGCTCTCTATTAAAAAAAGAGATTAAATAAAGAAAAACACATTTTCAGCATATTTTTCTGAAGAAGTAGGAATAAGATAAATCTTCATTGTATTTTGACGTTTTGTCAAGTAAGAAAAAGTTATTTTGGACTGAAAAATATTCACACTTATATGGAATTCCCTCTGGTAATATAACATATGATCCTATTGCTGTCTCTTACCAACAGAATAATATTCTTTGGCTCACACAACTGATCTCATATTACTCAAATGGGAATAGAAAGAAATATCTATAAGTTTACCTCTCATAAAAGCAGTTTCCTGGATTTACAGAACACTAGATCCTTAACTAGTAAATCTATCTCAGTGAATTCATCTGTGTTCCTTACCACCAAATCAAAACAAAAAGCTAGGACTTCTCAAAGATATTTTAAGTCTGAAAACAACAAATTGCAATCAAAATTAAAATAAACCTACAAGTTTTGTTTTTATAGATTTGGAATTTTTATCTAATTTTGCAATTACTTTTAAAACAATGACTTTTAAAAATTTTCTAGTAAGTAAGTAAAAATTTTTTAGTAAGAATCATTTCAGAAACATTTTGCAAATTTAAATTAAAATATATATGTTTTAAATTCTATATATAACATTTTTTTTCACCTTAAGGCAACTCATGAGTTTCAAATGGTCATGAGAAAAGTCCATTTATCTCAAACACCCCCTTTGCAAGAATGTTTTCATTTGATTTCTGATCCAATTTGATATGTAATAGTTAGAAATCTCGAAAGCGCTAGAGGAAAAGAAAGCCTGTTCTGATAATTTTTCTCTATTTTTCTGAAGTTCATAGGCATGAACATAGTTTTAGTGTCTTCTGTATCAAAAATAACCATCAGAATGAGGACAGTTATAATCTTCATCACCATGCAGGAGAAAGAAACTTGGTATCACACATCTTCACTTTTTGGAATTGAGTTCTAAAGCTTAATCCCGACATCATCTGAATTAGCAAGAAAAGCTGATTCAGCACAAACAAAAAAGAACTAGCAACTTCTTTTTTCTTATAGCAAACAGCTAATAAAAAGCAAACAACTGCACCTGTAAAATGAGAAAGCCTGAAATCATTGACAGGCCATTAAAAGCCCACTGTATCCTTTTTAAAGATGCTCAAATTTCTGAACATAACTCTACTATAACACTTTTTTTCCTAATATTAAATTGCACAGATATTAAATTTTAGTTTATGTTTAACGTGGGTAGATGATAATTAGAAATTAGAGTGAGAGGGAATTTTATACTTTTTGTTGCACGAGTGTATAAATAAAGTATACTTCTCAAACAATATGCAGTGCCAATTCTGGCTGCCATTTGTGTGTGCACTTATGCCAAGAAAAATGTGAGGCAGGCAGGACTATGAAACAGCAGTTTTCTATCCCAATTCCAGTTTTCCACAAAACCTACAGGGAAACTTTTTAATATGTATAAAGAGTACTTTCCTGACCACTAATGAAAAGGAGGGTACATCCCATTTAAGCTCTTATATCCTTTTCTAACCAGTATAACCAGCATCTTTCCTAACTAGCTCCAAATTGACACATTTATCACCGGCATAAAGAAAGCCACCTCTGCTTGGGATAAGTACCTCAAATTCCTATTGCTGTCTTTTAGGTATTTGCTGTCATGGTGAAGTGGGACGAAGTTCCCAGGATCACATAAAGCAATGCATCATTCAACACAATAATGATGTGCCATGTTTCATAGTCACAGCAAGACTACATTTGCAAAATTTCCTGATAATAGTAGGTGTGTATATATGTGGAGTCTCTAAGTACATGAAACTAAGAAGTTGACAATTGCTGAAACTCAGAAAAGCCCTCTCCTATCTACCTTTAATTATTGTAAAATGTGAAATTATATACCCCCCACTTGCTATATTCTGACAGCAGAATTTTGTCAAGACAATTCTTTTCTTCTCTATATACTCAGGCAGATAAATAAAGCAGACAGTGTACATACCTGCCCTGTTTATGGAATTATGGAAATTATGGAATTTTCCACTTTAATACTTTTTCTTCTTCCTTTCGGTAAGATCATGAAGTTTTTAAAACTTCAGTGGAAAATTGCATCTGCTTGACAAGCTGGATCTGCTTATAAACAGGGCAGTAAGGAATTTTTTGCTGTATAATCAGGCTGTAGAAAATCTCATGGTCAGATAGAAAAGTACAGTCCTACTGTATACCTGTAAAAAAAAAACTTCAAATATTTAATATTTCTTTAAACTTAAATTCCTAGTATATCTTTTAAACAAATTTAAAGTTGTAGATTTAATGTAACACCACAATACAAATGCTAGCACAAAAATAAAGAAATAAACAGGAAATATCTAGTCTCTACTATCCAAGCTATATTTAATAGTATGAACAACACCCTATATAGCACTTGCATTTTGCACTATTTTTGTCAGAGGATGGCAGTGAAAACAAATGACAAAAAATCTGATGAAAAATAGAATTCTCTTGTGAGCAAGTAAATGAACTCCTCCCAGGGGATCACAAAAGAATGAATTCATCCATATGTGGTAATCAAAGCTGCTTAAAGGAGTATTTCCTTAGGTAATTATTTAAGGCAAGAAGGTTTGAAAAAAATAGTTTTAAGACTGGAAAACATAGTTTGGTTATTAAAAGTCTGACAAATCTGGTTTATCTTCTCAGCATATGTTGCATACATTTCCTCGAGAAATGATCAAGACTAGATAGGTTGAACCAACTAAATCAAGCAGCTAATCTACTTTGGAAGACGTACTTTTGCTGCAATAGTTGACCAAGGTTCAGATTGCTAATACTGTCACAGTATTAGCTCTCAGATTTGTAGGGGCAGAGCACCGACACTCCTAAACCAGCATCCCACAGGAATCTGACATTCAGTGAAAGCATAGGAATCAATAGAGTCTTACTGTAGCTCCAAAGGATTAAGTTATAACCAGTCTTGATTCCCCATCTAAGATATTATAAAGTGAAGCTTAACACTCAACTTAAAAACAGTAAGTATTTTTCCAACATTCATTTATTTATTGAAAAATAGGCATTTGAGAAATCCTTTGGTGATACATTTTTGATTTATGTAGATGTATATGTTTTGGGACTCCAGACTCATATTTCTGAATAAATATTTAAGTGTTTAAAAAAACTGTTCCTTTTATCATCCATGCAACAAAGCATGATTAATTATAGCAATAGAAGTCACAAAATCACAGAATGGTTGAGGCTGGAAGGGACCTCTAGAGATCATCTACTCCAACCCCAAGAAGAGTTTGGCCCCATCCTCTTTACATTCTCCCCTCAGGTATTTGTACATATTGATCAGATTCCCTCTGAATCTTCTCCAGGCTAAAGAGGTCCAGCTCACTTAGTCTTTCCTCATAAGACAGATGCACCAGTCCCTTAATCATATTTGTCACTCTACGCTGGACCCTCTCTAGAAGTTCCACACCTCTCTTGTATTGTCCTGAAAACATTTTTTTTGACTTTGTACCAGGGCTAAAATATACAGAAAATCAGAAAAGGAGAAAAGTATCAGCTTCTGAAGAGTAGATGCCAATGTTAGTTGTCTTAACTCCATTCCAAAAAGAATACAATCATATCAAGGTTTAAGCTACTTTTATTTATTAAGCTTTGTTCAAACAAAAGATTTTTACTTGTCCCTACTGCCTGTCATGAACTGACCTTGTGAATTTTCAGCTGCTTACATGGTTATGAGCCAACTACCATGGAAAAGGTGTCATTAATTGTATTTTTTTTCCTAGCTTATACTTGATTCATGAGATATATCAACTGTGAAAATGCAAAGGATATTCCATCTTTTATTCCTTTAATGACTTGATAACTGATCCAAACTGATAACTTTTGAAAACTTAATAATTTTTTTAGTGTCCTGACCTTTTTTTTCTTTATGCTGCCTTCTAAACATCTGCTGAATATTAATTATATCACAAAATACTTATGTACTAAATTCAGTTTACATCCATCACAAAGATTTCATTTCTTGAATTGTACAAGGATCATGAAGGATGTGATTTATAAAAGGCATCCAAATTACAACAGCAGGAATAAAACCATGCTGTGTGAATGTGCCTATATTAACTGGATTGCCTTACTGCCAAATAAACTAATAACTACAAGAAAAATGGGCCTGAATTATAGATGCATTTTGGATTCTGTATGGTGTCCTGTAGGTGCATTCTGCATTCTCACAGAATTCCTTTTCTCACTCATCCCTTTTTTTTCTCCTTCCTTATTCATGCACAGCCCCTCTTGATTTGCAGGTCTTAGGCAGATCTGTGATCTGTCTTGAGCTTTGAAGAGTTCCCAGAATAAGTGCACAATTTCACCAAAGTTTCTGTGAAGCATGTATTTCTCAGGAATACATACAAGTGGCATGACTTGTTTCATTATTTTCATTAATTTGTATAAAGAAACAGAGGGCAAAAATCTGATCACAGTTCCATTCTAGTTATTGCCTTGGTGAGATTTGTTTGAATGTCAGGACCTTATGCACATGGAGGTCACAATTAGCTTTTTCTATAGTGTAGCATCAATCTTTACGATATAATTGGAAGCTTTAAAACATCCTTCATTTTAAGCAGAAAGGATTGGGGGATTTCTTAAATTCATTTGACATATGAAAAAAAATAGTACCTGAACAACTATCACTTCCAAATAATCTTCACAGACAGTTGCTTAGGAAAAGGAAGGGGAAAGGGAAAGGGGAAAAGAAAAAGGAGAAAATTCAACTTTTCCAAAGTTAAGCAAATCTCCCCTCTTCCCAGACAACCTGTACCATAACTGCAGAGAAGTACAAGCAAAGCATATTTTGGCAACTGCCATCTGTAAATACTCAACTGGAGTTTGACAGTGCTGAATACCAAGCACTCACCAAGACATACTGTTGCTTATCGAGACACTTCATTGATCACACAAATAAACTGAAGCTTACAGAGTCTTCCCATGTAAGGTCACACAAGGATACAGGACATTTTTTTTATATTTTATTTGCTTTATGAAATGCTTGTGAACCAATGACTGAGATGGAAACCAAAAGTACTGTCTATCTCTGAAGAAATAAAAATGTTTGTCTAAATCATTCCAAACACAAAACAGCCAGGCAGTAGACTTCTAGGAACAACACAGGGCAACAATGGTGTTGGTGGGATTGGGAAATCAAAAACCAGAAATAAATATTGTTTCCTACCATTTTCAGTAGTTTAGAATACTGCATTCCTTACCCTGGGTGAGGAAATGACGCCACTGCAAGCTTTCCTCATGTCCATAATAGCTCATGGATTGCTTTACCTGGATCTAAAGGCATGAACTCACAGCCTGCTAGCCATGTCCAACCCTAGCAGCTGTGCAAAAAAAAGCCACTGCAACCATATATATCTGTCACTCATCATTTCTTGATTAGTGAGAGCTACTGCTGCTACACCACAAAGCCCAGCCTACCCCCTCTCAAGACCAGAATACAGCTCGTGTCACACAGCATGGGACATGGTGCTGCACAAACATATTGGCAGAGATTTTCAAAATACGGGCAAAAGAGTTTTAGGAGCAGTATCACAGATAGACACAGCTCTGGAGGAGAGCTGAAAGTAAGACCGAGCCTGACAGACTCCAGGTCTGCACATACTCCTCTCAGAAACCTCCTCACCTTTCCTCTGGTTTTCCTCTGAAACCCATTTCCAGAAAGCACCAGCACCAGGGAGGCAAGATATTCACTGCCAATGCCAATACGCAGTATTTGCAATTCTACTTCTTCTGGGAAGAAAGGTTCACTTTAAATCAGGGAGCACAAACAGAGGAAAAATACAGTAATACATAAGTGAAGCAGCCACTATGCAACACAGGCGGAAATCCTGTCAGGAGGAAGCTACAAGAAAAGTAGATCGTTTCACCTTTCAGGCATAATCTTATTTTCTCAAAACTGCCTGTTAAAAAGGAACTAATCGATAGACTTTAATTTTTTGCAGTTGCGTGTGGCAGAAACTGGAGTAACTATTGATGTAAGGTTATCAAATCCACAGATCCGGAAACTTTCCATCAGCTTTTTTTTTTTGCTTTTTTTAAGAGCTGAAGTTTCACTTTAAAATATTTTTCTAGCCTCTTCTGCTGTGAAGACTGCAGTGCAACGATTTATAGAATAGACACTATCTCTGTAAACAAACAAAAACATAATTCCCAAAAGATTTGACCTTCACCTTTCATCTTAAAATAGTACGGCCAATTACCTAGCAACAGCAGCCCACATCCTTAAAATATTTATAGCGTGAATTACGGCATGAAGGGCTGGTCAAGTTTGCTAGAGACCTAAACTAGCTGAAGAATACACAGCTACAACACAAACAATTATATTTGTCAAAGCAGAAATCCCAGCAGCAAACTAAATGGTAATACAGTAGTGTTTACTGCCGAATTTGTTTTTCTAGTTTAAAAATACAGCTCCCAAATGCATGAACATAGGTGAGTATCTAACTCGAGCAGAACACTACAAGCTTCCGGAAAGTTTATCATCCTGTTTGCTGACTGTAGTTTGGTTTACTGGGCTTTGATTCCATGTTCCTGTTCTTTCTGCTCACATCCTCCAAACAAGGCAAGCACTGAAGTTCCTGCTGAACAGACTTACACAGCCTCCTACTTTTAGACCAACAAGGTTGCACAGGACATTTTTAGGACAGCAGGATCTCCACATCCTCGCTCAAGCCGAAGTTAAAAAGCAAAACTGGGATTCGTTTGTCTAGAGGAGGGCAAGGGAAAAAAAAAAGCACCTATATGGAAAATATCTTAAATGTAGCCAATGTTCACTGATCACATACATTGCAAAAATCTAGGTAACAGAGTGCTCATCAGTTCCTTTGGTATTTAAAGAGAAAACCACCGCAGGCTCAACAAATAGATTCAAAGTTTAGATGGATATTCAATTACGATTTAATCCTTCTTTTAACCTTTTTAATGGAATTTCCTTTCCATTTAAACAGTACTTCTCCAGATTTACACATCAACAGATCAATAAACCATGAGCAGAAGAAAATCCCAAATTCAGAATATAGCTTCAGTCCTCGTACTGCCACTATCATTTTAACTCGTTCTGCCATATGTGCAAGGACATCTCTTTGATGAGCAACGTAAGATGCTACTCACTAGAAGTCAAAGATTTTCCTGCCTTTAAAATGCTTTTCTGCTATTCTGTTCTAAGTATAGGAAAATTTGATTAAGTCTGTCACACAAGGGGCAAGGAATATTTTTAATCCCTGTCACAGATGCTGTAAGCCCTCTCTCAGTGATCAACGCAAAAGCAATAACTTTTAAAGTGTTAACAGGCATCACAGAAAACCGAACTCCCCTAGGACAGGATAGCCACCTGAACACCATGAGTTCACGTGTTGCAGTGAGAAAACTCGAAAAGTCATATCATATTAGGGAACATTTCCTTCTCTCCTCACAGTCGCTGCCATTTTCTGTGATGCACCATGAGCACACGTCACATTTTACACTCTAAAGAAGCCTATCACCAGGACTGAGACAACTGAGCAGAAATAAGATTTCAAAGCAGCTCCATGACATGGAAAATATCTGCTTACTTTCCTCACAGAAGGTTGAGCAGATAGTCATGCTTAATAGTGAAGAGAAATTTAACATTCCTTATAAAAGTAAACCCTGATAGAGATGCCTCCCTTTAGCTTTAAGGATAGTCCTGCATGGCTGCAGTGCACAGAGCTGTCATGTAAGACAGTGGAAATTTCCAGATCTATTGTAATGCCTTCCTGAGAGTTGAAACGAGTTCACAGACACAAAATTCCTCCTGGAAGCGTCACAGGGCTTGTCTCATTTTCTGAAGGGATGGGTGACATCCAGATATTGTTTTTCAACCATCCTTCTAGTCGGCAAGAGCACTTCTCTCTTGTTGCCATCCAAAAAAATGGAGCAAAGGAAAAGAGCTGAATTTCCTGCCTCCTCTGAAAAACTCGAGTTCACCTACGGAACAAAGGCGGGCGGAGGCCCCCACAGAGCTGCATCCTTCTGGGACTGCGGCATCTGTTCGGAAATAGGCAACATTTCGGATTTGCTGACTTAGAGCACTGCCAGACAGCCTCTTGGGCAGATGAACGAGGAAGGTTCCATGTGCAGAAAGCAAGGAGTGAAACTGAAGCTGAATCCACTGTAAAGGCGGAGCAGCTCTTGGCTGAGCTTGCTTCAGCAACTTGCATTGCAATCAAATACACAAAAGGATTTAATGGGCAAGGTCATTTTCCTGGCCATGGCATCTTAGCTAGTAGGTTGCGCTGAACATTTTCAGCCAGAAAGGAGGCTAAGACATAAGCCTTTTGTCAGGGACTTCAACAGACATGAGAATTCTAGCAGAGAGAGAGATTTGAGGGAGAAGCCCAGAGATGGCACACATGACGCCATGCACAGTGTATGCAGACAGGTGACAGTGGTGAGTATTAGCTACTTATGGTCAAAAAAAACAGTCTCTTTCTTTCTGAAAATACCCAACTCCATCCTGTGCAATACTCTGTGCTTTCATTTGCTCTTCCAGACTGAGACACTGATTTGGAAAGACCTCAGAAACAGTCTCCCATGCATTAAGTTTTGAGAATTCTCCTCTCTGTGCAACACATAAACCCTTCCCAATCAATCTGTCTGCATGGGCTTCCAAAATAGGTTAGAAGGAGGGAGTGTGCAGAAGCTGAAGCTGATATATGGGACATTAGGATCTTACCTAATGTCTTACCTAATCTTCTGTTATATACTCTCAAATATTCAAATTTGTAATGCAGTTGAAAAACCTTCTGTTGGCCAAACACCTTACATGGAGGCTAGGCTATTGCATTATATAGATTATAATAAGTCTCTCACATGAGCAGGCTTTCCAGCTGCAACCACTCAAGGTATGATGAAAATGAATGTGCAGTTGAGGGAAAACTCTGCTCTGAGCTCTTACTGTATATTTGGTGGTGCTGCAGACACTGCAGATCCCAGGTTTGCCTTTCCTAAAGGGTGACATATCCTATCAGAACGGGATCCTGTAGGACTCATGCCATGAGTGCCGCACAGAAGAATAACTGAATTTGGATATTTTCCCTAAATACATCACTTCAACAATTTAAAGCATGCTAGCTGTATGATGTTAAATAAGACTATTCTGAGCAAAAAGTAAAATAAAATGTCAGTGATGAATTTTGTAAGGTTATTAATTATTCCCGTGGCATTTCATCACACATGGTCAGAATGGTAATTTTTTTTAGAATTTGATTTAGATGGCTACAGATATTTTGCTATAACATCCTTTAATATCAGTTTTTCATCATTCCATGTACTTGGCTTGGTTATACTGATCTAGAAACACAGGATCTATATATTTTTGCAAACTGTCTATGCAGCCTTTCACTTTTCAGTTGGATGGACACTCTTCGCAACTCTTACTCTTTGGACAGGAATTTTCAGTCTAAACCAAAATAATTTTGAAATATTCAAAATATTCAAAATACTCAAATATTGAAAGTTTACTCTGTTGGAAAAGGTTGCATCTAAGCTATCATTAGTAACAGGCAATTCATCTGACCACAAAAACAGCCATTAATAGTAATGATTACAGGCATTTCATATCATCTGTCTTAACATTAAAATTCTCATAAAAAGTAAAACTAAACATGGGCCTAAGCCAGTAATGTATCTTTTTAATTTTGCACAGAAGTTTCTACAGTTTCATGTCTTGAACTCTGGCAGATTTATGGCTCTGATACTTAAGATACTTAGATACCTCGCTATCTGTTTCATAGGACTGCCTGCTGAACATAGCTGATTTGGATCTGAATAGCTTGTAAATGTGTGATAAGAAAATTATGAGGCAATAGGAACTTTTTTCCACAGAATTAAATGTAGAGGTTTGGAGATTAATATTTTTTGATAAAATGTATTAATTTGACTTGCAGCTACTGTACTTCATATGCTCTTCCAGTCCCAGCGGGAAAAAAAAGTGGCAGCATGTTCCTGTCTTTTCCTCTCTGTGACATAGGTTGTAGGAACCTATGGTTACGGCCCAGAACTTTCTAAGATCTGTGAATACAAAAGCCTGATGAGAATCTCACTCAGCTTCATTCCCAATTAAAAGCATGAGAAAATACATAATAATGCCATAATAATAAGCTGTTGCTAGCAGGCACCGGAGCTATTCTTCCATTTAGAGGAACCCCTCTCTCCAAGGAGGCATCACATGAGAGAACTCCAGTGCAAGCAGCTGGTAACTAACTACTGGCTGAGACAACGTCGAGGTCATTCTCACCCATGCCACACCAGAGCACACTCAGGGACACAACACCAGGGAATTCACAATTGTTTCTCCTTTCACACAGTTGTCAATTATGCTTCACGTAAGCAGAGCAATTCAGATATGTAGAGTTCTGAACTAAGTCTTATCCACATGAAATCTTAGAGAAAAATACTGTATTTTTCTGTAGAAAAGCAGTCCTGAAATCACTTTAAGACTTCAGGCAGTCTTTTCAGAAGAGTGCTGATAGCCCCAGAGAACAGACTGAGAGCCTTTTTTGGTACACGATCCTTTTGCTACATTCTGTCACCCCAACATGCTCACACTGCTGTCCAGGCAGTGTGAATAAGGCACAACTGCCTCGAGGAGGTCTCCTGAGGTGTCCATCAAAGACAGAAAAGATCTCTGTGTTCACAGCCTGAATGGCCCATGAGGTTCAGTGCTGCACATCTAGGCGCGCAGTATACTCAGGGCTTACCACAGGATTTTTTTTTTATTATTTTTTATATTATTGGCAACAAGATATGCAAAAAGCACCAGTTTCTCAGTATTTGCAGAATACTGCAAATTTGCTGCATGACTGCAGCACTTTCATCCAGTTGTATGGGAATAGTTCACCTACTGCACACTGAGCTTCCACAACACACTTGCAATACTAAGGAGCTCCTTCCCCACATCGTAACTGCAGAAACTAAAGGGAAAATAGGGAAGGCACTAAAGCACATCCTGTGACAAAGCCCAACTTATACATATATAAAAAACAGCTGGTATTCTTTGCAAAGAAAAGTGAGTTCTGGAAATATGTAATTATTAAGGACTTATTTCCACAAAGGCTAATTAAAATTGAGGGGAATGAAGCCACATAATTTATTAAATCCACTTATGTCCAACTGGACTGCATATTAAGGTTTGTATTCCCACAACAAATCTATGGTAATGTAATATATCCAAATGGTAATGTAATACATCCAGATGGTAAGTCTTCCACCTTCACCAATATCACCAACTAGTGCAGCTCACAGACCTAACTCCTTAGCAAAATAAACAAGAAGTATCATACCTATACATCTTGTCTATATTAGCCTTTCATAATATTTTAATATGGATTTCAGAGAACACATGGATTGAACCTTGACAATGTAATAGATGCCAAACTTTAGTCTAATAGTTATGATGGGCATTTCCCTGTCGGGGCATCATACAGCTTTCAGCAAGTAAGAGTCTAGTAATTCTAATGTAAAGATGAATCTTGGAGCCTCGTCAATGTTTGCACATGAAACATCTCCAGGGATTAAGGAACATCACTGTCTCGGTCACCTTCTGCTTGAAGCGCTTTTGGACGAACCAGTCCTTTGATTTTGTATTCCCTTCACAAGGACATAGCAACAAGAGCACTTAGATGAAAAGACATAAAGATTCTCCTCAAACGGAACCCTCAAGTGCATGTGCATTTCTTCCTGCAGAGAAGATGAAAGGTCAAAGATCACGTGACAAATATTACTCACATCAAGTAGAATATAAATGGAAGGCATTCATGACCTTGTACATAATATAAAAATTTATGGATGGCCAAAACCTTTTTGTTTTTTAAATGGATTTTTGTGTAATTTTTTAAATTTTGAAATAAAGAGATTATTAAATGAGATCTTGAGCTATGACAATTTATGTCATAACTTGGAGAGATCTTACTAAGATTACTAGGAAACTACAAGAAAAATCCAGTTTACAAGGAACATGTCACATACTAATGAATTGAAGCGACCCGGGCTGGTTTAGCCTGCAGAAGAGGAGATGGAGAGGGGATCTATCAATATGTACAAGTATCTGAGGGGAGAACGCAGGGAGGATGGGGCCAAACTCTCCTCCGTGGTGGTCAGTGATTGGACAAGGAGTAATGGGTAGAAATCAAAACACAGGAAGTTCCACCTCCATGTGAGGAAGAACTTCTTTACAGCGAGGGTGCCCAGAAAGGATCCTTGTGGATTCTACTTCTCTGGACGCCACCCTGTGCCACGTGCTCTAGGTGTCCCTGCTGGAGCAGGAGGTTGGACTAGATGATCTCTAGAGGTCCCTTCCAACCTCAACCATTCCAGGATTCTGTGAATCGCAGCCCAGCACTAACAGCTAAGCACTCCCACTGGATTCCAGAAGCTGCACAGAGCAGAATGGTGGGCCCTTCTTGAACACTTCTCATAAGGCCACGGTCCTACAGACAGACCACTTTGTAAAGATGCCTCAAATACCTCAAATCACCAACATTTGCAGCATCTCCACAGCTACCTGGTTATGAATATCAGGCTATATTTGTAAGCCTATATATAACCCAGAAATTTCAGAGTTAAAAAATTTTACCAGTATGGACACATTTCACTAATCTGGAACAGGCTGCCAGAGTAAACAAATTGCTCCATTTAAGTCACTGCATGGCAGAAGTTGCCCACTGGGTCATATATTAAAAAGCACTATTAGTTTAAAAAAAAATACACCTGTAAGACAAGTTATAGAAAATTAGGACAGGAAATAAAATCTTTAGAATGTTAATATCCTGCCTATGGACCAAATTCCAAAGCTGATTAAGTTTAACAATAAATTCAGATTTTCTTTCACTTGCCATAGCGTAAATTGATCTCTGAAATCCTTTTCTTTCCGTTTTGTTTTTCCTCAAGGAACTGAACCAGTTAGAGTATTATCTTAAGGAAGTAATTTTACATATATGCATTGTTTTAAACCCTCAAAATAAGAAGACTTGAGACTTCTAGTTTTACTTCTCCGATGTGTCACCTAACACAAAACGTGATGCAGAAAAACAACCTAATTACAAGGAAGGTGCAGCAGCAACAGCAACTACAGACTTTGCTTTGTACCACGGTTATGACAAGTAGCAGAGGTTATTGGTTTAAACCAATTGAAAGAAAAATAAAAACATAACTCTACTGAGCCATACACTGAATCAGCACAGGATGAACATAATGTTGTCTGGATACCACAACTAACATGCTGACAACAAATGATGGCTGTTTTAAAAATCATGGCAATCCTTGGAGATTTTATTTTGCTTTTAAACATTATAGTACTTTCTTCCATTTTCATAGCTCTTTCATAGGTGTGGAAAAGGATGATAGAAAAATAAGTGGGGCCTTGAGGGCAAAATATATTGTTACAGTGAACCCTGTACCTTGGACCACTGACATTTGGTGCTGGCAAAGAACATGGAGATTGGGAACCAACTGCACTGCTGATCACATCATCTGTAAGAGCCTGGGAACTTTGCACTGGAGTTATTTGTTAACAGTTTTCTTTAGATAGTGTGCAAATATTTGAAAGTCTTACTACTAGGAATATCTGACCCCTAGTTGGATCTCATCTAATTCACTTTGAATTTCAACAGGATATGGTCTTCAAATTCCTTTCATCTCTGAAAAACTCTAGGCTTCTTTCAGAAGGAATGAAACTAAATTTAGTGAATTACAGTGTTCCTCTCATAAAATAAGTAAAAAATATGCCACCACTATCAAGAATGAACAAGATACTCTGCTCAAATTTTGGGTGCTTCACTGAATAAGTGTTTTGAGAGGTTGAAGACATTTACAAATGTGGGAGAGAAACTTCGTTTTGTTTCTCTTTCTGCAGATAAGGAGCCAAGAAATCTCTGCATAGCTGTAAGAGAGAATTTGAACTTTTCAGAGTATCACTAGAAAAAATAATGTAGAATTAGAATCTGTCTTCTTTTACATATATGATGTGTAAATGAAACAAAGGAAGTAATACACCAAGTGTAATGAAGCAGTAGAAAGAATCTTCCAAGAGTTGCTTTCAGAAAAAAATCGGTCTTATGGTCCCAGTATTTTGACAGTAAAAAGGATGGTAAAATACTGCAAGAGCCTACTGAATTTAATAATTGCTTAGAACTATTATTATGTAATTAAAATAATTATTTTATTAAAACATATTTAAGCAATTATTTAATATTTAGATTATTTAAACTATTTAAAGTTTCATCAGCTATTCAGTGCATATCACTGCTGAATCTCCAACTTGCAGTTCATGATTAGTGGAATTTGTGGTATTATATATTGCATTTAAATGCATTAACATTTTGGAGACCTCCTTAATGCATTGCATCTAAAAAGCAAACACTCCTATCCAATTAATACCCTGCACTTCACTGCAGAACCACTGCAGCCCAACTTACAGCTCAGAAAGGAAAATGCCAAAGCTTAATTATTTTTAATTGGGGCCCCACTAACAATGTCAGCACTTCTTACCAGTGGAAAAATAAGGCAGAATATGAGTCTAATCATCACCAGCCAGAACACTGTCATAAGCACTGTTTTGTTTTCATACACACTTGGGGAGACCTTTTTCCTGAGTATCTTTTCTGTTGGGTGCAAATAATCTAAATACTGCCTCTCGATTGTACTTTAGCACAGTGGTACATGTTTAAGGACCAACCAAAACATAGCTACGCAAATACTTCAGTTATAAAGACATTAATTTCCTTTATGACCTTTTTAAGAAACTGTAGATGGCTTAGTGCAGTAGAGGGGAAGAAAAATGTTCTTGGATGGCAGCAATAAACAAACACCCTTTTATTCTGTTTAGACCTAATGAAGAATGGGCCTCACAGTACTTAGCTCATCCTATGAATTTAGATCACTAAGATCTTTTATTCTGATCCACCACCATCTTTAATTTCTTAAAATAGTTACTTTTTTTACTGAAGCCATATCACTACTTGAATCTTTTTGGCTATGCTGTTTTGGACCCTTTACCTACCAACCAATATGATAGAAACTATAGTCCATACTCCTTCCCTTGTACAAAAAAAAAAAAAAAAAAAAATACAATAACCAAAAAAAAAAAAAAAAAAAAATACAATAACCAAAAAAAAAAAAAAAAAAAAAGAACTAAGATCTAAAGTAACCCAAATTTGACTGTGTACTTCACAATCATCATGGAGAGCAGCCACAAAACTAGAGAAAGACTTGGGCATTTGAGTAGTAACATGGACAAATTCTGCTTACATTTCTGTCTCTGCAAAGCTATTCTAGTCCTGCAAAGCAATTGCAGTCGAGTGGAAGAAGGCTTACTCTGCATGCATCAAGAGCTGGTAAGCAGATTCATTCTGGAAGCCATATAGACTACTTTTATCTTTAGTGCACTATTAGCTAAGTTTTTTTTCATAATAAATAAATAAATAACTGCCCACAAAATTCTTTGCCCATACAAGCCAGTTTTCATTCCTTAACAGAACCTGAAAGACACAAACTAAAAATTTTACAAGTCTAGTTGAGACACACAAAACCAATGTGTCAAAATGTGTGTGCACAGCCTTCAAGGTGAAAAATGAGCGAGAGCTGAACGCGATCAGTCCCACAGACCGCTACGGCTTCACGTCGCGCGCGCCGCGGCCCTTTCCCGCGGCAGCCCCGCGAGCTCCCATCCTCCAAACAGCGAGCACATTAATTAGCTAGGCAGCAAAGTTTCAAAGCATACCAAGTGCTTACTAGAGGGCACTATGCTATTGTGTTTAGCTTTGAAAACAAACCATGATTAGGGAAATCTACATGGGAAGCATACTTCAAGGACAGGACGGGGAAAGAAGAGTTTAATCTGCCCAGAAATTGGCAACCGCTTGCTGTGTTTTCTATATTTTATGTTATGTTTCTCTGCTCACTGGAACGAATTGGCTGCTATGAATGAAAAGAAACTTTTGCATCTAATCAGTGGCATGAATTTAGACTGAGAGCCGCTGTGCAGGGCTTCTGTGAAGAGTCTGGGCCCTCTGCCATCCCTGCGCTTGTGAATGAAACCGCGCGAGCCACATTCCCTCCTCCTCCTCCTCTTCGCTGTCTCCTCCTCCACCTCCCCCCAGCTGAGGCCGTCACCATTTCCTTCACTAGGGAGCCAGGGGAATCGTCTCCTCGCTCGCAAAATGAGCATGACCCAGAAAGGCATTCAGTCCCAGCCGCGCGCTCGCTTGAGAAGCCTCAGCTGCGCTCTCAGGCCTGCTGCTTTCCCTCCTGCGTCCCAAACCAACCCGGGAGCCGGTGGCGAGGAATTCACGCCGTAAACAGGCCCCTGCGCTGCTCCCTGACCTCGCCACATACTTTCCCCGAGCTCCTGCTGACCCCAGAAACGGGCAGATTTCTGCAGGGAGAGGTGGTTTCTGTACCCCGCCGCGCATACAGATTTTACTCTTGTTTTGGTCTAGGGACATGCTGGATCCAGAGGAGAAAGGCAAACAGACCCCCAAACTTTACTGCCCTCCAACTGCGCTGCCAGGGAGGTCACTACTTTTCTAGGCATTCGCAAGAACTACCAGATGTTTCCGATTACAGTAATATTGGCCAATGAGCTTGCAGGAAGATGACAGAAATACAAAATCCACCTAGCCTAGAGGCAGTTTGTATTTGTTTCAAAATGAGTGATAGATCTTCTGCTTAACCAAAGAAGTTCACAGAAAGCTCAGTTTTAAATATAAGGTATTGATGAATGTGGATAGAGAACAAGCTCCCACTGCTGTCAAGTAAACTTTTTTAATTAAGAGCAGAGTCAGACACAGAGAACAGACCACTAAATATTTCAAAGCCCATGATGTCTGTTTCAGATGTGTATTTGTTCTGCTCTGTTCATTCTATAGTCTCCATATTTTAACTATGTGCAGACACACCAACTTAAAACAGCTTCGATAATACACTTCTCTAAGTGTTACCTACACATACTTAAAAGAGCAAAACTGAAAAATATCGCCACTTTCGATACAGTATTATAGTCCTGGTTTTCTTTCATTTAAATGTGAATTTTATAAACTTTGTGGAATAAAATTTCAGTTTATCACATTAGTACTCAGAAACTACTTAATATAACATGCAATTTTTTCTGTTTGGGGAGGAAAGTCCTTTTTGTAGATATACCCAAGGTAACTCTGCAGATGTATTTTCATTTCAAAAGTAAATACTACTAGCCCCTTGGGCTTTCTTTCTATTATTGCTTTTTTCATTAAAGAATAACATTTATACTTTGCTTAACTGCCTGGAAAAACAAGTATCCCAGTTTCCTAAGAAAGTTTACTCTAGCATATCTCAAATGCACTAATTTAACAGTAACATTTGAAGACCACAACAGATCAATTCCAAAATGTCAAGGAACTTTCTAGCTTCTAGGGTAAGGAACATTCCTGATTTCCAAAACATGGAAGAATCCTTCTGCAAGTGCAGGACATTTTGACTTCAAAGGCAGATTCCCTAGTTTCCTCTCTGTCTATTCGTCAGGTGGGATCTCTTTTTCCCATGTTTGAGAGGCATCAGGCAGCAAAACCATAGACAACACATGAGATACTTGGTCAAAAGCTGACACACGAGACTCAAGATACATTCTGCCATGTAAATTCATACATATCTCTGCATAAATCATTAACTTTCACATTCAGAGCAGAACTCTATTTCAATAGACAAACTGTTAGTAATAATAGATTAAGGAATCTTCAGAGTTCAGCAGAGGAAGAAGTTACATTTTCTCACTGTTTTACAACTATCTCCAAATAGCCAAGGAACAAACATCTCGGAGCCAAAGCTGCATCCAAATGTTTAAAGAGAGTACACTCAAATGTTCCTATGTATTGATTTGTACTTACAATTTATTGGGCTTTCCTATCTATTTTCTTGCCATTGCTCTCCCTTTTCCACTCATTCTTTAGTGGAATTCTGAATCAATTCTGTTCATTTCTGCCTTTATACCCCTCCTTATTGATCCTGCATTTCTCCACACACACTCCAACCACTCTTCTCAATCACGCAGCGGTTCAAATCATTTATGCTGTTTATTCCTCCTTACTTATTACATGGCTTCACCTGAGAAGCAGATGAACCCTGATTAAGTGCTTTTATTAGATCCCACTTTCTGGTAAGTAGAAGAGGCACAAGAAGTAGAGGACAGATTTGTTTTCACTGCAGCTTTCAGGCTTGTTATGAAGAAGGTCCAGCCCAGGCCAGGGGCTCTGGAATGGGATAAGCTCAGCTGTTACGCAGAGGAGGCAGATAAACAGTGCAGGGAGCACACAGAGCGCTGGGTGCCAAGAACACGGAGTGCAAACAGATCGATGGCAGCAATGGTGGAGGCTCTAATTAGCCTCCACTGAGCCCGAGCGCTTCCGAGCTTTTCATTTGGTCAAATTGAGTGGATTCGCACAGAACAGAAAGAGGCAAAAGACAATATCCCTACCACATCCTACACTTTGCCGCCTTCTTCCTCCAGTTTAATTCACTTCTACAAAATGTGGAGGTTCCAATTTCCAAACAAAATATACAGAACTGCATTTTTGCGCCTTACCTGTATGTTACAGAAAACAGGGTATTTTACTGGCTTCACCATAAAGCAATAAAAATGAATGCTTCATTTGTGCTGGATGCTCAAATACATATAGAACAAAGTTAGAACACAGCATGCTATACAAGAGTCAGCACCATCATAGTTTCACCATAAAAATAATTATTAAAAAACAAAAACATTGTAGTTAAACACTATGCCATGAGGTAAAATTAGTGCTTTTAGTTTAAAATTTATAAAGCACAATCTACTCTTAAGCACTGTCTTTTCTTACCCTGTTGCTACATTTTACCTACAGTACCTTCAAGTTAAGCAGCCTTCACTTTATCCATTTCCCACATTGTATCTCAATCAAGGCAACTGACGCCCACTGCCCTTTTCTGCAGCAGTATCCAAGCAGTATCCTCATTCCTACCAATTCAGCCTTCCTACAGGGTTTTCCTTCCATGATGCCAGGCCAATCCATCTGAGACAGAAGAAATTCAGCATTTCAGACACATCAGTAGGAGTCAGCTAAAACATCCATCATGATATTTCTCTAACCAAATTCAGGAAACTGTAGCTACCCTGAATCCACAGACACACTTTGCAAATTTAAAGTTACCTGTAATTATTTAAATGCTTGAGCTAAAAGAAGAAAATTCCACAGTCCAAGACTCTTCTGTAATTTTTATTGGCAACAGCAGCAGCATTCATCAACTTCTCTATTCTCCCTGTATTTCATAGCAAATAAAATACAGCAACAATTCTATTGTTGATGACAGTCATGAGATTACTTGCCCTTAGCCAAAAAGTGACACCATTGATAAGAACAGAATGGTTTGAATTCTAGCTGTTTCAAATAATTGAAGCCTGAATATAACACAATATCATGAATACCTTAGAAAAAAAATGTGGCATTTTGAAAACATTGATCCCTCTGTGTTATCCAGGAGATAAAAAAAACCACAATGCATAATCTACAATACACATTAGCATTCTTTTTAGCCAATGTATATTTGGACTTTCAAAGTAAATATTTATTTAAGCAAAGATGAAGTAGTTGTATCATGACACTAGAGTTCCAGTAGCAATGTTAAATCCTTAGTGCTTTTCTCGAGTCAGAAGCACACACAAAAGCTCAT
This sequence comes from Crypturellus undulatus, assembly GCA_013389825.1. Classification (NCBI taxonomy): domain Eukaryota; kingdom Metazoa; phylum Chordata; class Aves; order Tinamiformes; family Tinamidae; genus Crypturellus; species Crypturellus undulatus. The sequence goes on from VWPW01020033.1 coordinate 171,023, forward strand.
GTAAGCTTTTAGAACAACAGACATTCTTTTCTTCTGGAAACGGTTAAATATTTTATTCATCATCATTTAATGAATTCAATTTTGCCTTGTTACCAAGGAGAGATGATTAGACAGTCATATTAGCCATACCAAGGACAAACAAAAAGCAGTGAAAGTAAAAAATGGAATATATAGAATAAAGGGCTTTCTCTCTTCAATATAAGAAGTGTTTTACAGAGAAATATAAGGACAAAAAGTTACAGACAAATCTAAGGGAAATCTTGTCTTCTGAAGAAAAGACCTCACAAAAAAAATGGATCATAAGGAAAAACTATTGGTCAGCATTAGAAAGGGCATTTACACCATTCAACTTGCAATATATATGATAACTGAACATAGGAAAGGATTCCAGAAAGACCTAACCAAGATCCTCTGAATTTACCTTTGAGGAAACTTCTCTCCCTGCACTGACTATCTAAATTAGGCATCTATAGTAGATACCTCAAGTTAGGACAGACCTGTATTAATAATTCGGCCTTTATTATACTAATTCAACAGTGCTTTGTCTGCTAATTAATTTTAAAAGAATTAATTAAAAATAAATGCTGACACTGTGTTAGGATCAAGAGCCTATTTCCTGTACCAGTTTGAAATCTAAGATAAAGTTTGATTTTTTCTGTCTTTTCCAATGAACAGAACATTTTAAATATTAGTATACAAATTTACAATATACAAAAATACAAATTTATTGCACAAAAGAGTTTTTATGAGAAAATTAGAGCAGTGTAAATTCTTATTTTCATTCTTGGAGAATCTCAAAGTACTGATCACTGACACAATTTCAGATGAGATGCTCTGCCTAATATAAGCCCTATCCCACCATGAATGGCTGGGAGAAATACAAGTACTGCCACTTAAACTGCTTCCATTTGATACTGGAAGCAGCAGTGAGGTGGAGGTGAATCCTGGGTATCCTGGGGAATGTCCTCTCATGCTGCTGTTCCTCTACATCTCTAATGCCTGAGAGTGGAGGAAGATTAGGCTACCTTAGACATATCCAAACATGTTTCATGCTAAGCTGAGGGGAGACATAGGCAGAGCAAAACAGTTGCGTTTTGTTTGATGGTTGGTTTTGTGCAAGACCAAAGGACAATTCAATACATACACATGTACTCACACGCAGTGATCCAAAGAGAATGGGAATATAAAAAGTATTAATCAGCAATCAGGTTTCTTGCATCTTTGTCCTCACTCTGGCTGCTAACTTTTCCCTTCCATTACCCTGGTTGCAGCCTGTGCAAACATTCACAGGCCCAAGAGACAGGTTTATGTCCAGTGTGGACTTTTCCACTATATGGATCTAAAAATTACAGATTTCACAATGATTTTCAAACCCATTTGTACTGTTTGACACACAATATTCTGCAAGGTCAGATGTTAGCCCTTAAATCTTTTGAAGAAGTATCTTGAGCTCTCGGGCTCAAAAAGATCAATTACTGTGGGACTACAGTGCTTTCTGATCAAGTTTACTGTTCTCTTTCAAACAAAAACAGACAAGTAGTACCTACAAAATACTCTTGTTCCACTGATATGGGACCTGAATTCAAACATCAGAAATCAATAAGATATTAATACATTATTTCCCAGGTAGATAAAATCTGGATGTCTTCCACACTAGGAAAGGCCTTTGTCAAAATTAAAAATTCCATGAAAATATCTCAGCTAAAAAGAGCAAGTCCATGCCTAGGAGGCTGTACTGAAGTTTGGCAATGTCATTCTAGATATTCCTATGAAAATTCAGGGAAGATAGCATTTCCCTGAAAATCTCATCATTTACTGTATTAAGGGAGGATTTTTAGAGGCCAAAAATACTACCTTGAGACTGCTAATGTTTCATTTTCACTCCAAACTTATAAGTGAATTGATCCTACTTTACTAAGTTTAAGATTCAGTTATCTGTAGCAAACGTACAACCTACATTTTTCATTAGCAAAAAAAAAAATCCAAATCTTTCATTATATGAGGCTTCATACTGCAACAGGAACACTCAATATTCAGTATTCACTCCCCTTCCATAGTGCAGACAAAAGCTAGAACTGCCCTACTGTCACTGAATGATGCACATACCTAATCAGGAACAATAGAGTCTCCTGCGAGGGAAAAATAAGTAAATCAAATTTGAACACATTGGAGAATAAGGGGTCTGTATCCTTTTGGAAGTCCCCGGAGTAACCATAGCAAGTGTTTAGTTCTGTTGCTGCTGACCAACCTACCTAGAGACATTTACTCTGTAACTTTTAAAACCTTTATAGAGGCAAATGGGCAGAGACTGAGGCTCTCTTTCAGTCCAGAGCTGTTCAGAGCTGCTCGGGAACAGGAAAGGGAATGGAATAGCCATTACAGCCTCGAATGCCATGAGACATTAACAAAGCCAACTGTATGCAATGGACAAACAGTTTAGATATAAAATATCATTTTACCAAAATTCTGTTTATTTCTAGCAGTTCTTGCAGTCAGGAGCCAAATTATACTTGGCAGATAGGTGAAACCTTTTTTAATGAGCACCGGTGACTTCCATTACACTGGCAACATACGCTCTCCTGGACAAAAAAGGGCTGACAGCATCTTCTTCTTATGCAATGTTACGTGGGTGGAAGAGAAATGATATCTCACGTATGAGCACTAAGCAAATGTTGTTTGGTTTAGCTATCAGACATCTTCTTTTAGCATAAACAAGTAATTTGCTCAAGCCTAATTAGCTGACCCAAGACTAGAAAGCAGAGACCAGTGATCTCTCAAACTTTGTAAAGTTGCAATGTAACAAGGATAAACAATAAATGCTGAAAATAAACAGTTTCAGGTAAAGAATCAAACCTTGAGAGCTTCTAGAAGTTATCAAAAAAAAAAAAAACCATTAACTAATGAAAAACAACTGCTATGGAAGAAATGAAATAAAATGAAAATTGCAGAAACTGAGTAGGATCTTTTCTTCCTCATCCACCTCTCAGAGTGAAGTCCACACTGGTGCATCCTCTTTGTATCAACTTACAGACCTCACCATGAGCTCAGTGCAGCTTCTGGTGACACAACCAGTCTGGTTATGCAGGGAGGAAATGTGAGGAAAGGTTTGATGTCAAACCTTTGACACCAAAAATGTACCTGTGTTGCAGTAACAAAATGCAGAGTCACCAATTTTCAGTGAAATTACAGGCAGCTGGGCCTGTAAAATTCTGCACAGACATTGAACTTCACTGCTGATTTTCTGAAACCTGTCTAGGTGCTGCAGCGCATTTCCACTGGAAAGGACTACTTTTCATCTTGTACTTTTTCCTTCAAGTACATAAACGTTTGGGTTTTCTTACACTGCAAGTAAAAGCTTTACAGCCCAGCACCTTCTTGTGCGTCGGTCAAGAGCAATCCTGATACCAGCAGACCATTCCACCTAGTAGTAAGAGAAAGAGCAGAGACCGTGTGGGTCTGCAGCCACAGGCCGCTGTTCATAAACAAAGAACTATAGCCAAACCCTGGCCAAACTGCACCTAATGAGGACACTGCAATACTGCAGATGAATGCCACTAATTTCCCATTAAAAGTGTCTTCCCAACAGAAGGACCAAGAGTGAATAGAGCCTAGGAAAGCATTAAAAAGCATGAAACATGCCTGACCTGATCTTACACTCTCCTTCGCATTTCTGCAATAATCAGTTGAAAACCAGCTAGAAATATCATTGGCCTAACCTTGTATGGAAGTTCTTCTAATGATTTAATCAAAATGCCTCAAAGTTACTTCAAAAAGTAACTTGATGGCAGGCAGCACCTACCATCAAGTATGGTATCCATCCTCCTCCTTTGAACTGATCCTATAAATAATATTAATGAAATGGTAAAAGCATCAATCACAAAGTGTAGCATATTATGCTCTGCTGGATGTATATCAGCCCCTATACTGTTATCGAACTCCCATCACCACTGTTATCGTGCAGTCTGTAAGATAAGCAGCTTTCTATCCCCAGGCACAGAAAAGGGAGGACTGCAGGAGTGGTCTGCGCTGTCAGAGAGAACAAGCAACAAGCTGCATTCTTTGAACACTTTAGTTGAGGGTCTGGAAAGAGACAGCAGGAAAAATTCACTCTTTTGTGTAAAAGAGGAGCACTAACAACAAGCAGCAAAAACTAAAAGACCAGCAACAAAAAATAGATGTTATTATTCCATTTACATTTTAATCTTAATTTGTTGTTGAAAGGGTTCTTTAATCTTCTTATATATAAGAATTCTCCCAACCTTGCGGTCACATAACCAAACCACTAACTTTAAAACCATATGATTTGAATTTGAGCTGTCATGTTAATTTTCCAAAGGTTTACCGCAATTTGGGGGAGAGGGGGAATTCTGGCAATTCCAATTCACTCTTCTACACACAGTTTTCATATTCATATAAATATGCCCTATTAGGAAAAACTAGATTTGGCTTCTAACAACATATGAAGAGTTGGGGATTTTTTAAGTGAATAGATCAAATGCATAATATTAAGAAGTTTGTATTTTGATTTTTCATATTGTAATACCATTTGGTACAAACATAGCTATTGCATTTCTTCACTAATAAAAGTTACAAGTATAAAAACTCGTTATTTTCTGTGCCGAAAGCTACCGAAATATAATAAATTATGTCAGTTTTACCAGCACACATTTTTCTCATGATGCCCCAATTAGCTTCATTTTTCAGGGTACAGCAGTTACAAGTATAAAGCAACACTTGTACACACATACCATAATTAATCTGTATAATATTAGTACAAATGGACAGAGGAATCAAATATTTTATGTAACACTGCCATTGCTAACTGTTGTAAAGTCGCATTTGCCTACAAAATAGGACTGTCAGAAAAACAGAAGGAACTTCAGAAAATAAGGTAATTTCCTTTTACTGATCTACATGAAAAATTCGAATCAAACTGCAGAAAATGTCTGAAAAAAAAAAACAGTTTTCAGTAAAGAACTTTCCCTCAAAAGAATTTGGACAATGCATGTTTCACTGGATTGCACACATCCTGTTTTGACAACTGCATTATAAAATCTCAGTTAAATTCTTAGAGATTGAATGCTAATTGGGGAGCTTATTTTTGACCTAGAAATTGATATTGCAGAAGATTATAAATTTAAAACACTATAGTGACAAAATAGAATTTTACTTTCTTTGGTAAAAACTTTAATTTAGCAAAAAATTAGGAAAGTTTCTTCACCGAGCCTATCAGATGAAATGATAAATTACTGGTACCATAGTTATGGTTCCTGTTAAACTTTTGTTTTCAAGTATTCCAATTAGAATAACCTTTAACAGGAGTAAAATAATTGATGCAACCAACTCATAGGAGTTTCTTGTAATATAAATATATAGAACTGAAAGACAAGAGATTTCTTATGAACACATTTGACCAAGTCTTGACTTCGTAGGCTCCTGCAGGCGTTTTCTTCAGGAGTCAGATGCTTTCTCCTATATATAGGAAATCCCTGCTTCTCTGTAGCAGTATCAGTGATATTTACCCTCAGTTTCATATAATATGTTCATCACTGAGTGTGCTGAGTCACTGATACACTATTTTTCCCCGATTTCTTCCTGGCATAGCAGCTCAAAAGCATAAAACCGGAGCAGCAATTCTTTTCTGTAGTTCAAATCCCTTTTTATTATTCTGAAAAGCTTCTGAATCTGTTATATTCAGCACCATTCCCTTTGCAGGAGGGTAGAATCACGCTGAAACATGAAGTCTAATGACTATGACACAAGCACAATTACTTAATATAATTTTATTTCACCCATCTGAAAGCATTCCTACAACATAACAAACTACATTTGAGTGTTTATAAGATCAAAGTTTAAGATTTCTCTCCTGAATTTTACTAGTTTTAAATGTAAATACTGAAATGTAATCAAGCACAGTGGATGGAGAATTGCCCGTGAAACACTAAAGAGAGGGAAGGAAGCACTGAGATCTGCTTTCAGTAGAGATCACAGCAACATCGCACACTCATGAAAAACAATTCTCTGCACTGATTGAAGAAAACTTCACCTTCCTCGGGATCGAAGAACTCTTCCAAATCTGTGCAAACCCACAAAACAGGAAACTTTCCTTCCCATTGTGTCAGTCCAGCCTGACTATTGTAATAGTTGAGTATACTAAACATGGGAAAAAAGTCCCTTGGTTTCCTGTGAGGACAACCTCCGTGCATATGGGAAGAAATTAACACACTCATACAGAATATAACGGCCAACTTCCAGGCATTATTCTTAATAAACAGGATCTCACGCAGTGTCAAAGAAAGATAAACAAATGAGGAATAACCTTAAGGCAGAAGAAAATAAAAGCTATCTGTACTTGGCTATCCTACCCCTTTACACATAGAAAAAAAAAAGCTTCCAGAATTCCAATATTATTACTTATGTTGCAGATTACAACATGTCACTGAACAAACAAACAAAAAAATCTCACTAGAAAATGCAACTTTCTACTTAGAAACAGCAAACAAATGCAATTCTTCTGACTATTTAAGAGATCTGCTCTGTAATTTTAACTGTAAAAGGATAGCAACTGTTAAAAATATTTGCAGCATTATAAAAGAATCTACAACTTTTCACTTTAAAAACCTAAGTCAGATAGAGCCTCTTGGAAATCTGAGGGTTTCTTATATGCATAAATAAACCTGCAAGTATCTAAAACTAACTTGCTAAAGATACCATTCACAGTTATCTCTTGATAATTATGGTAACTTTGCATTTTAATGTAAAATAAATGAAAAAAGTACACAGGACCAAACGTAAAGATGTGTTTTCATTTGTACACCTCAGGCTGAATGAATTTGAAGGCATCTAAGAAACTGCATTTCTACCACCGCAGCCTCCCACCAATGCTACTTATGGGATGAGTGGTNGTACACAGGACCAAACGTAAAGATGTGTTTTCATTTGTACACCTCAGGCTGAATGAATTTGAAGGCATCTAAGAAACTGCATTTCTACCACCGCAGCCTCCCACCAATGCTACTTATGGGATGAGTGGTGACACACAACACTCTCTGCCTGTTGCATTAACACAAATGCTACATGATTGGAAAAATTCATCATATACCTGATGGGTTTCAAAGCTTTTACGTGTGGGTATTTTTTTTCCATTTTTAGAAGAATCAGGAACAGCCACTCCCTTTTCCCTTTCAGCCTTGCTGGGTAATGAATTCTTCCTTCTTTTCCAGTGTTTTTATCCTTCATTTCCAGTTCTCTGCATGGTTCCTCCTGTAATCTCACACCCTTCATTCTTCATATTTAGCACTATTTTTGACTACTTTTGTCCTTTACTGGGCCCGCTTTCAATACCTTCTCCCCCTCCCCATACATTGTTCGACATTTGCAAAACGATGAGAAGGATCAACAACAGTTATACTTCACACTTCAATTATTTTCCATAATCTCTAAAAATATTTAATTTTTTTAAATATTCAAATTTCAATATTCCGTGGCAGAAAAGAAAACAGGGCCTAAGTGAGGTGTTGACTGCACCTTGAGAAAGAGTAAGCAGAACTTCTTATACAAATTCTAATTCAGTTCCCCAAACATCTAAAACATGCATTTGTATTTTTTAATCTTTACTTTCTGAAAGCTGTTACTCAAAAAATTAAGAATAAAGCCAGGGTGGAGCTCAACAACACTAAAGGATTTTATTTCAAAGAGACTGAAAAATTAAAGGGTGCTTCATAACAGAAATAATTAGACTTGGATTTTTAAATATATGTATGTATATACTGGTCTGAGCCCTTAATGAAATTTTCAGGAAAGACATTTAAAATGAACAAAAGGAGTTACTCTGTAGGGATCCTATTCAGAAATTATTGTGCCAGCAAATAATTGGAAGGGTACAAAATTCAGACAGACGAATTCCGAGGTTAGTTAGTCTGTATCCACGCCATTCATCCACAGTCACCACTAACCCTAAACCCAAACAGCTCCTTAAGCACTGCTGCCCAAACTTGGGAGTTCCTAGACGTCTGCTATTAACTACTCATTAAAAGTTACCGTGAATAGACCTACCATTAAATACATCACTGCAGTTCACAGGTTCTTCCAAATCCTCTCATTTTAGGTTAATAAACCACAAAACTTGACTTTTCAATGACCTGCAGCTTTCCAAGTACAACAAAGTTCTACCCTAGTGAGAAAGGTCTCTGGCACTTTAGGCCATTCTTATTTACATTCCTAAAACACTCCCTGGCTGTTCCAGCAAGGGATTCAGCAGTTGCAGTCACACATATTCATGCGGTCAGTCTGTTTCTTCTTCCTTTCTATTCCACCTGTCAGGCATTTGCTCCTGCCTAAACCACACTAGTCAAACTCATTAATATCCCTGAGGGACTTCTGAATAGCTCCTATTTCAATATTATAAAAGACACCATATATGAACCCTCCCATTATTATACATATTATGAGATTTCTGTTGATATCACTTTTAACGGATTAATAAAATGAAATGCAAATTGCAATTAAGCGCATTTAATATAAATTTGCTTGCAAATGATACTGGTCATTTTCCTTAGTTGTTATAATAGGCAAATTTGTATTTACAAAGCAAACCTATCAATAACTTTAATGAATGCAAACTGCAGGTGCAGGTGTTACCAACTAGAGCTGAATTTCATTTTGAAGGGAAAATAAAGAGGTAAGAGCCATTAACACAGCAAAGAATGAATGATTCATAGGACTCTGTTCAAGAGTTATGTTCAATTTATTTTTGGTGCTTCTTTCATCAGACTAAATTAAAAGTAGAGGAATCAAAGCCACTCTACTACCTCTAGTAACTATTATTGCTACTACTCTTTGTTTCCAGCTGCTTCTCCTTATCCTTGTATCCTTAAACAGCTAGAATTTTTATACTGTTTAAGATCTATAGACAGATCACAGGGTTTACACTTGCATCTGAAAAAACACCAGACATAGAAGCACCCTCCAAAGAAATGCTAAGAACAGAAAAAGCCCATGAGGAGCACCAGGGTTATCAGGCTGCAAAGGCACAGTGGGAAATAAGGAAGTCTCATGAGACCTAACATTGTTTATTGACAAAATAGGCACAGACTCCTACTATCTCAGCTGTGTCTCTAGGACAGGATAAACTGGGCTGTGAACAGCACATGAGAGAACTGGAGGAGTAATACAGTTTGCACAAAATGAAGCTGCTTTTGAAAACTTATTCCGGCAGATTCTCAGATGTCTTAAGTGGACATACATCTTTTTAGCATCAATTATATATAAATGGAAAGCCTTGCTTTGCAGTCAGGGCACTGAACTGGAAATCAAGACATCAGCTGCGTTTCTGACTCTGCCACAAACTTCCTGTGAGACTGGAAATCAAGATGTCTTTAAACTTCTCATTGGTAGGATTGCTTGGATTTGATTTATTAATGACAGCAACGCACTGAGAGCTCTTCAAATAGAAAATATTACAGAATGCAAGGTTGCTTGCTTGCTGAGCAAATATACCACAGTGCAAAAATATTGTCTTTGTATCAAAGTTTCCACTTTCATTTTTAATATTTTCATTTGTTGAACAGTGTTATCCAGCCATTTCCACTGCATTTCCAGAGGACAGAGAAACCAGAGTTTTCAGCTCCGCTGAGCTGTTGAAACTTCATGACCCAATTTGCCTTTTTCCTCATCATATCAATAAATTGAAAAAAAAAAAACATGTAATCATGTAGGTCGTTTAGACCAACCTGTCGCTTAAAGGGTTGGTTGCTCAGAGTCTTGCCCAGCTGAGCTTTGAACATCTCCAAAATATAAAGATTCTATAGCCTTGGGGAAAATCTGGTTAAATCAAGGGGAACAGTATTCACAACCCTCTACATGTTCCCTGAACTAGTTATCTCCTTGCAGAAGGTGATCAGGTTAGTCAAGCATGATTCACCCTTGGTAAATCTATGGGGGCTGTTCCCAGTCACATTTTCTTCCTTCATGTCATGAAAATTGTTTTGAAGATTTGCTGCATAACCTTTCCCAAGGACTGAGACAAGGCTGACAAGCCTGCAGTTTCCTGGATCCTCTTGCCCTTCCTGAAACCAGTTGCGACTTTTGCTTTTTCCCGGTCATGAGAAACGTCCCCAGATCACCATGACCTTTGGGAGATGATATGGAGGTCTCACAAGGATATGGACCAGCTCCCTCAAATCCATCCCATCTGGTCTCAGACTTGTTGATCTCCTGTTGCCCTAAGTACTTTTCACCATCTCTCCTAAGCTTGGGGAGTCCATGCATGACTCAACACCTCTCCTGAGTAGCCCGGCCCAGAGAGCTTTCTTGAGCCTCACACCACTGTATTCACCCTACTAGACAAAAACAGTGTTATACCTGCACAATTTTAAACACAAAACAAAATATTCACGTACTGTAAATGTAAAGCAAAAGCAGAAAAATGTTTGGACAAAATTCTTGAAAAAAAGGAAGTGTGTTTGAGTACCTACATGGAAGGTTATTGAAGACATTTATTTTAAAGCTTATATTATTCTCAAGTTATCATCTAAATTATCTTATTCCATCCTATACTTCTTGAAATTAGTCCAATTTCTTTCCAAACATAAACTTAACATATATACACATGCTTATATCCATGCTTATATTCTACAGGCTGCCCAGAGAGGTTGTGGAGCCTCCTTCTCTGGAGATCTTCAAGACCCACTTGGAGGCAGCCCTGTGCCGTGTGCTCTAGGTGGCCCTGCGTGTGCAGGGGGTTGGACTAGATGACCTCTAGAGGACCCTTCCAACCTTAGGCATTCTGTGATTCTATGATTCTATGATCCTTCTACAGACTGGCAAATTGCCCCCAGCAATATCTCAGGTGTACTACAGCCAGTTTGGATTCATTTATTTTGGCCAAAATATAGTTCCTTTTGATTTCCAATATGAAGTAGTTCTCAGTGCCTCCTATAGTGTAATAGTGTTACCAACTTTACATTCCTTTGCTTTGACAAAATGTTTCTCAAGCCTTCATGCAAAGCTTACCAAACAAATACTGTATTTGGAAAGCATAGTTTCAAGCACTTAGTGTTTAAAAGTGGTGACAAAAATTGCTACTGAAGAGATTTGAAAAATATGACTCCATAAATATTTGAAATCCCTGCAAACAGTATGCTATATAACAGTGTTCGGCTGCATAGAGTAAATTACTGTAGACATACTGATGGATGGTCTCCTCAAAAATAGTCTCATCTAAATTAGCAATTCACCTTACAGACTTATGAAATATATGCAATAGGAGAGCCAAGACTGAGCAAAGGAATAATTGGAACACTATAAATACAACCAGAATCATAAATACAGATCAATTAAGAAGATAAATTGTTATACAGCAGTCCTAAGCATATCATTCTCTTTCTAGTCTTAGTCTAAAATACTCCTAACATAAAACTTGTTTAAATGCTACGAAACAAAAATTTCCCCTTTCAGTATTTCAGATTTTTCATTGAGCAGATAAACAAACCATCTTTTTCCTTAAACAGCACCTTTGTAAAATATAGTCTAAGGACATCTGAGAGCAATAGAGGATATCCAGTAAAAAGTATGAAACATCTGTCTTGATCAGAGTTCAGTATAATTCATTACACTTCCAAACAAGATGAAATACTTGCTGAAAAAACTCTTTTTGCCTTGAATGAACTCTGTGCTCAGCTAATGGAGATAGGAATAATCTCTTATGTTAATCAACTCTATAAAGCAAGAATTCCATGTTAGAGATGGGGCATTACATAGAAATAACTAGTGTTTAGGCAGTTACCTTTACTTTGATAGAGATCACAGATGGTGCTATTGATATAGGCAACCAGAGGCAAATAGAAATAGAATATCACATTCAGGTTTTTTCTAAAGCTTAAGCAAGAAAAACAGCAGAAGCCGGAAGTGAATGGAAAAGATATTGACTTTCTATGGTAATTGTGTTTGCACTTCCTTTTGACTTTTTATGATGAAGTAGCCATAGAATGTTGTTTTTTTCTTCCTGAAGAAAAAGGAAATCCCATAACCTTATCAAAAAATGCAGCCAGCTAAAACCCTTCCCTTCCATTCATTTAAATCTCTTTTATAAAATATAAATGCAGTTATGCAAACTATTCTGAAGTCACTAATTATTACTGTAATTGATTTTGAGATATTGTATGGACAGAGCTATAATTTTATTCTTGTATCAAACTATAACCATAAAAGACCATTCAGAAGTGGTTCTTTTGTGAAAGGTCCAGCAACCTAATGGCATCATCTAGCACAACTGTTTGGGGAGTTGCAATGCAGCACAAAAATCCTCTATTACTGGCCAAGGGTGACAACACTGAAGTTAACTAAAATTCATGCAGACTCTTTGTTAGTAGTAATCAGTCTAACTCCTTAATCTGCTCATCATTCAGAGAAGTACCTACTGAGACAAGGGAAAAATGAAAGGATCAGTGTGGTGGGGAAATGCAGAGAAGTCACATAGCCACACAGAAGACGAGATAATCAAATCTTTTTATGGCCTTTGAAAAATAAAGATTCTGCTTCCCTTAACAGGGCACCTATATTTACAAGTAACCCTATGTTCACTATAGCACCAGTGGAAGAGAAAAGTAATACAGTAGGACCTAACATATTTGAACTGAGGAAAAAAGAACTGAGCTTTAACAGGCAGAAATATACATATCTGCACAGAAGAGATATGCTAAATCAGAGCATGTGTTGCATAATAAATTAGCTTTTCTTTTTTTTTTTCCCAGCTGCTTCAGGATCTAACTATCCAGTCACCCCAGCTCAGGCCGTGGGGTTTTGGAAGCCTAACACAGCACAAACATCTGCTTTTATTCCCCTCAGTGTCAAATCTGTCAGAACATGAAAACACACCAGAAAAAGAGAACCTTGTCATATAAAAATAAACTCTCCACTTCCACGGCTATCCCCAAAGTACTTAATGTAGCAGCTCTATTACATTTCCATTTTCTACTTCAAAATAGTATTTCTTGCTTTAAATATATCATTTTTTTTAACCTACTTTTGTATCTACCATATTTCCTTGCAATGTATCTGCATGCTAAAGTTCTTTATGGCTTTATGTGACTTTACTGGTTAAATTTCAGCATAAAACATAAACACAACAAAAAAGCCTCATACTAAGTGATAAAGAGACAATTAACCCAGCCATTGTTTGTCACTTATTTACTATTAAATTCTTTTTACTTCTCAGCAACTTCTGTCCCAGTTTTACTCTTCTCTTTATTACTCCTAACTTGAGGATTTAGACCTCCACTCCAGTCGAGACTCCACTTTACACAGTAAATAAAATCTTGCATTAAACCATTAAGATAATTTAAAAGATTTTTGTTTTGTAAAATGTTTCTTAAAAAGTCAAGTAAACTTTTCACAGCATAAGGATACTTGACCAACTGGAAACTTTAAAAGGTTTATTCAGTTTCACTTTAGTGAGCTAATTGTGCTACGTATGGACAAAAAAAAAGTAGATTTTCATTATGTTTAAAAAGTGCACCCTAAATAAAACAAATGAAAAGGATATATATTTCAACTTGAAATATATATTGTATATGATATAGATGAATACACAAAAGTAAAAGAATAACAGCACCTTTATTATGAAAACTCAAGGTTATATTTATTCAGTGAAACCACAGAATGAGAATAGGTGTCATTAGCATACACAGGGTAAATAATCACCAATTATCGTTTCCTCTCTCCTCCAGAATGAGTATGTTGATGAAAAATTATTCTCCTAGGTCCTTGCAAGCACAGCTTTTCTGTCAGAAAACAAAGATTGCTTCCTTGGGAGATGTATCACCAGGGAGCAGCAGAAGAAAAAAATTGTTAATTAGCTAGAGAAGTATCAGTAGTTTTCAACCACAATCTTAGACTGTAGCTCAAAATATACTCCATCTCTAGACACTTTTCCATCTTTGAAAATGTTTTAGTGACCTAGGTAAGTTTTTCTATCACTAGATTTATTTCTTGTGGGAAATGCTAAATACTAACAAGAGCAAATAAACTCTGGTACTGAAATGACACACCAAATGTTATAATGAAATATTTGAAGAATATTGAATACTGAAAACTCTTGCATCCCTTACACTCCTCTATAATCCCCTGTGCGTGCCTGGTCCTGCTGACATTGCAGTGACTATGTATGGACTTAAATTTATCCACATGTTTACATATCTCACTCAAAACTGTCTGTGCTCAGTATTACTACTGTCTCAACACAGCATAACTTATTACCAAGAGATTCTGAAGATTCTGGAGATCCAAAGCAAGTACAACCAGGCCTTCCTACTCGGATCTGATCTGTGATGAGTACACATTAAAAACACAATATTCACACAGCATAAAGCCAAAAAGAAAAGGTGAACATGGGCGTTAGTTAGTCACATCCATACAACATAGTTGTATGGACATAGAATGGCAGAGTCCAGAAACAAAAACTACTTGAAATGCCCATCAGAAATTTGTCCTCTGTGACAGCCTTTCTAATTCCCATATAAAGTAAAGAACCTAAATAATTCTAATGGAAGTTTTTCCAGGATAGGGAAAACAGCAAAACATTTCCCATATAGGCACATTTTAGCAGTTCCTTACCATCTCTTCATCCTCCAGCCAACCACAAGGGTACCAGTAGAAGCAGTTTCACCAAGATAGTTACATCAACAAGAGGACTTCCTTCCTCCCATCATTAGGTCAAATCAGCCTTATACCTCACTTCCATACCTAATTATATTACATATTATCCATATGTAGAACAGTATAATTATCACAGCTCAAGACTGCAATAATTACAGTAGTATATGGTATCAATTCACTTCACGAGGTATCACAAAGCAATCAGGAAAACGAGGTAAGTATGATATGTGCATTACATTTCCACACAAATCCTACTTACCTGCTGTCCCTTTCTTACACAAGAACAATTTATTAAGGAAAATATGGCTTATAGGAGTATGGACTCTGTATGTACTATACACATCATAGAACATTACATTCTGTAAGTCCACAAAAAGCTATGGTCTAAAAGATTTTTCCTTTATCTAAGAAAATACTCTGTTCCTCCTAACTTCAGTTGAAGCTGCATGTCCTCTATGCAACCTCCTTAGAAAAAAATATACGGTCTTCAGCCCTTCCATCATAAAGGAAACATGATTTCTACCACTATAAGTTCAGCATAAATATTCCTACCAGTGACAGAGCCCAAGAGACGTGGAAGCCTAACTCCAAACTTTTATTGGAACTGCAGTCTCTACAGCTGCATTGAATTTAAAAAGTGCTACAAAGCAGGATAGCTTTGGACAGAGAAAGAGCTGGTGCTGAGCCCCAGGCCCAAATTTCACCTCTTGGGGGAGGGAGTGAAGTTGCTTCAAACCAGCTCCTATTGCACACTCATTAGTAGCCAGATGTGTTCCTAGAGAAAGTCTCCAACCTCAATTTCATCCAAAAGGAAACCAGTTTGGGTGCCCCGAGTCCTCTTCTCAAGGTGAAACAAAGAGAGAATGCATTACTGGAAGATCTGGATTCATCCAGATCAAATCTGGCTTTGATTACTTCAAAATCACACTCCTGGACTGGCCTGCTAATACAGACTCATGTCTTCTCGGTACTTGTGTAGTTTTTACACAAGACCTGCCACGGTTGAACACCTAGGAAGAAAGCTTCAATTATCAACAGAACAGAGAAAACTCTTCTGTTGTTCACACCTCAGAACAGCTCATCTTACCACCCACAAGAGTTTCAAGAAAAGGGAACAGCAAAACCTCAAGTGAGAGGATCTAGCCTCCAGATCAAGAAGTAACCAGAGGAAAAAGGACAGTGATAGTTGTGACGGCGCACGTGAAATAAACACAATAGCCTCACGGGCTGTAGTCCAGGGTTGTCCTCACAAAAATCAACCACCACATCTGCTCTCAACAGCAGCCTTAGCAGATAGGCCAAGGAAAAGCTCAGAAGCTGTTTGCTCAAATCAGTACTGAAGTACTGTCAGAATGCATACTCTTCCCTCCAAAAGCTTTAAATCCTCTGAATTATCATTTGAACCCTGTTCACTAGCATCAACAAGCAAGGAAAAGCTGACAGAGAACTAGGTGAGTAACTCTTGTCTTCCTCCTTTTCTTATGATTTATTTGGGTCACCTTGATCCAGGTTTTGAGAAAGAAATTAATTATTTGGGATGCAACTAAAAATATAGAGAGAGTCTTTTTTTGCAAGGAGTTGAGCACTTACCACTTGAACACTAATATTTATCTTTCTGTCTCAAGCTGCCAAATCCAAAATTAAAGACATTATGAATCCTTTAAATTTACTAAATTGACTGAAAACTGACACACACAAAAAATGGGGTTTAAGTTCAAATACTGTAAATCATTCCCTTAAGATACTATCTATTTTTTATAGTAAATAAAATCTGATTACTAAACGAAAGTAAAAGGCAATCTTACAGCCACTTTTTCAAATAGATTTGTAAAAAAAATGTGAAAAACAGAAAACACATTGGAACATTTACCATTTTCATGGTTCCAAGGATAAACATATGGAGAAAATAAGCTACTCGGTAGATCTTATTTCACTCCAGTGTCTGTCCTTTCATTCTGCCTGTCACAGCCAAGTTGCGAATTTCCTCTTCCATGATAATAAGCAGCGAGTTCACAGATCGCACCGCAGCAAAGCAGGAAGTTTGCAGTTTGAAGGATTTCCCCTCTTTGACGAGACAGGGGAGGGGAGAAAAGAGCTAGGGGGGCTATGGTGAAAGATCATCTGCAAAATTGAGCAGACGATTTGGATATTTTAAGAAGACCATTTGGATATGCTTATCTCAACAAGGCCCTAAAGTGATGCTACCAACACTGTGTGCAAGTGGAAAAGAAACACTGCACACACATCTCGTGGAAATTATTATGCTGCTTTGGCTCTTTCAGCAGACAGCACGAAACCCTGCCTTTCTGATTAAGCTATTACCTGCCACAAATAAACTTACCCACAGCGATGGCAGGACACAGGAGGAAGCTGAAACTGCTACAAGTCAGCGCTCACCAGAACATGCTTTCTTTCCAGCTGAGCCCTGTATCACCAGCAGGACCGAGTGCCACATGTGGCTTTAATGCCAAGCAGCTGCTGCACCCTGCGGCTCCCTCCCTCACCTCCTGCACTACTTTGTTTCAAGGACTGTTGAACATAGCAGGATTGCAGCAACCTGTAAAGAGCGCCAACCCCAGCATCCAAGGCAGAGCTGGACCCACAGGTTCCCCCCTCAGCCTCCATGCCCAGATGTGAGGTCATCTGGGCAGACGTGAGATCATCTGGGCAGGTTCCCCAGGGAGGGCAAGGTGGGGGGCAGGGAACACCCCGATGCGGCCATTTCAAAGCCTATGAGTTCAAAGCCTCCCCTTTAAGCCAAAGGGAGCTGCGCGCAGCACAGCTCCGCGCTGGAATACGCTTGCCTGGCCAAGCCACACTCCGGTCCGGCCGTGCCCCTCACTCCCTTCCCAAGGAGCAGCCCCTCCAGGGGGGTCCCTTCCCCGGCCATGACACAGGGGCAGGCAGAGCTCCCTGCGGCTTCTCCCACAACCCGCGGGCCAAGAGGCACCTCCGTTCCACTCACCGACACCAGGAATTCCAGCGTGCCCACATAGTCCCGCTCCGTCTTGAGCAGCTCGTTGAGGACACACACGCGCAGGCGAAGCTGCTTCTCCAGGTCCTTCCCGCTTTCCCCCTTGCCGTCCCCTTTGCTTTCCTCTGTCATGGTGCGAGGAGCAGGAGCGGTGTTCCCAGCGCAGCGCCTGACCCAGCTCCTCTCCCGGCGGCAGGCAGCACTGCCCAAGCGCCCCGGCTGCGGGAAAGGACAACAAAAGAGCCCGCTAAGTTACATGGCAGCGCTGGGCTCCGGCTGGTCCCGAGCCGCGCGGCAGCCCCTTCTCACCCGGCTCGAGCGGCAGCGCGAGGTCCGGAGGCAGAGCCACCCCAGCGCGCGCTCCTTTCCCGTCAGGAAGGGGACACAGCCCGGAGGAAATGAGCGGTCACTGGTTCCCAGCTCACCCTGCTAGCTGAGAGCTTGGAAAGCCTCCGCAGCAGCACAGACTTGGACATTAATCAAAAGCCTTGTATCCATGTGACTCCAACCCCTTCCCCCCTTCGCTAAATCTCAGGAAAAAGGAAAGGAAACAACTTCAGGGAAGATTGCGTGCCAGCAGCTGCCTGCTTCACACACAAGCAGTGAGCTCTAGTTTGAGGCTAATTGGACATCTCCAACAACAGAGCACAAGAATTATAAAAATGTCCCAGCAAGCTGGCCAGCCTGGGAATCGGCAGAGTTTTTATTTTGCTTTAATAAACAGTCAAAAAGTTATTGCAACTACTCCTTCCACATGCTGCCACAGATATTATGAATATGCATATGTGCACTAATGCATTACAAATACGTTTTAATCATCTTCTGAACACACATAGCTCAGTATGTGGATGTGCTAAGGAGGGTCAAACAGTATATTCCAGAGCAGATACAGACAGTTTCTTCTAAGTTGCTTTGTTGCCTTGTTATTGTTGAGAAAAACAAGGTACTATAAAATCCATCCAGATTATATGGCTTTCTTGTCTACATCAGAAGTTCAGATTTGCATGATATATTAAGAGAGCTAAAAAAATCTGTCTGTAACCATTTCACAAACACTGTAAGCAAGCGGTATATAGCTGTGCTATAGAAGAAATGATTTCTTGAAAACTAAAATATGTCAGGACATGCTTGGTTGAATTTGGATACCTCTAATGAAAGTTGAAGGTTTCTCTGGCCAACTCTTAAATCTGTTACTGGAAGAAAAAAACAGGTATTCAACTTCAAAGATTCTTTATCAAAGTTTACCTTTCAAACATCCACAACAATCTAAAGGGAAGGAATGACTGAAAAACAGGGTATAAAGCTCTTCTGCAACCACAGTATCAGTCTAGACAACAAGAAAAATCCCTACTAAGAGACAAGCAGCAGAGATTCCGTCATATTCTGTTATTTAGACTCATCAACAAGCTGTCTGCCTCAAAAATTGATGGGGAAAGAGAGAATACAGTTCTCACAAGAGTTTCTCAGAGCTGAAATAATAAAACTTGTTTCTTTTAATTTGTGTCCTGCTTCCCTGCATTCCTCTTTCCCAAGCACATACAGCTCCCTCTTGTAATATCTAGGCAAAAAGCAGGAGCTACTGCAGCTGGTTCTGCTACCTGTATCATACTCAGCCATTAGGTATGGACAGACCAGCCTGCAACTTGCCTAATGACCTCAAACTAGCTCTTCTGTCCAGAGAAGTTTGGGACTTCATTTGAAAAGCAGCCAGGTATTTAAAGCAGAACTTCATATTTTAGAGAATGTCACTGCTCTGCCAAGTCTGATTTTAATAGAGCAACGGGTTCAAACCCAATTGGGACAGAAATGCCAACGCAGTCCAGTCATTTAAGTTTGCTTCCTTAGGAAAAAAGCTTAAAATAAAGAATCTGCCTAAGAATTAGCTCAGTCTTCTCAGCCTTTGCGACAGACCCCACCAGTGAGGCACAGAATCCAAGTCCTAAGGTTCCTGATCCTATGGAATAGATGAGCACTAGTACCAAGAAGTCTGTGGTAGAAAGGCAAAAAAACAATCCACTGAGCCACACATGGTATCAGTTTTCTCAGGTGGGGTACAGAATACTGAGCCAACAATTTCCCCCTCCAAAACATGTAGGTGCTCTTTCTCAGGCAGTCCTGGCCAGAGGGCTCAAACTAACAAGTTTCGTTTCCTATCTAGCAGACCCTCTTTTCCTTTGGGAAAATAGAGATGGAGACCAGTTTCTGATTTTGAAATGCCCTTTGCTTTATCCAGCATGCTATTAGTTTGCACAATCCACAGGCATATTTGCGGACGTAGGTGAAGGCTTGGGAGACAAGAACTGCAACACAGTGTCTCTTTCTTCCCCACCAGCTATAGCAGTAAGCATCCTTTTCCTTCAAAAGTTTGTCATCTCATTCCCAAGAAGACTTAACACCTAAGTGATCTTTGTCCCTACTTACAGTTCTGCTGTCCGTACAGCTGATTCTTGTTCCTTCAGAAATTCGGGCAGACAGCTCTAACTATTGAGGTCAGCAGGAGCATCCCTGATAATGTAGCAGAGAGACAGCAAATGGAACAGGCAGCACTAATATCCTGCTGAGCAAGGAAAAGGTTAACAATATCTAAAGGACTAGATGCAAACTGCCTGAGAACAACGTGTTGGGGATGAGAAGGGAGGAGTTCACATCACTCCTGGCCCACTGCTGTCTGTCTGTTCATTCATCACACTAAACCATCTTTACCACCACAAGTTTTACATGGAAATCCTTATTTGTTCAGAATTGACCGAAATAATAATCATGTTTTTAATCTTTTACATCATTTTAACAGGAATGTGGACAAGCTCTGTAAGCCTGTGAAGGCAGTGTGTAAATATTAATCTAAGGCTTGCAGTGATCTCATACAATCAAAAGATTTCAAACATTGTGACTAACAGTTAGGCCCACAGGAAAAAAAAAAAAAGATTTTTAACCTAAACTGCTACAGTACTGCTGTCAGGGTAGGAATGCACTGTGCTTGGCCACATAGTTTTTCATGAGTCTTTAATAATGGTGCTTATGCAAGAATTTCAACTTTTTTTTTACTCCCACCAGCTCAAGCAACACAGCAAGCATCTCTTGTAGCAAATGCAAGCTTATTATTCAGCGTCTTTACAGTGTTGTGAATTGCTGCATAATCCAAATCTGATTTATCCAAAAATGAATCTAAAACTATACATTGAAATGATATCTTTTAAGAGAATGAGTGACTAGCAAAATATTTGAAGGAATGTATTAGATTTTTTTTCTATAAGAATCAATTTATATTTAAGAAATAATGTAGCAAGAAGTCATAATGGCAAGCAATCATTTCAGACACAAACTAACCCAAACTCATGTTAAAATCTCCTCGGGCCGCTCTAACGAACATTTAGAAAGCAGCTCACCATCCCTGCAGTCAGTATGGCAGAGGATGAGTGATGTTCACTAGGTTCTGCACTAACTTAGTACACTTTGATGAATGCTATTTAAGCTAAAACCTCACCTTTCATAATATATTTGAGCAGAAGGATAGAACAGACAGCAAAGGACTGTTACTCCAGCTAAGAAAGATGAGTCCCTTCTCGTACGCTACCAAGCTCCCTGAATGCACCTCCAAGTGCCTCTGACCCCTGCATATGGCCACAAATTTCCCAAACACCATAAGGGAGTATAAGGAGCTGCACCACACGTGCAGGCTGATGCGCGCTGCAGTCACCGGGTGCAGGTCTCCCACCAGCAATGGCAGGGCTCTTCCAGCAACACTGCCACAACCACCTGTGACTACCAGCCTGCAGCTCCCCGCAGCCCCTCAAACCTCGCGAGCCCCCTCACCCTGCCAGAACACCAAACTCGTCATTCTCAGCAGCCAAGCACAGCCCTCTCCCCTTGCCACCTGACACTGCCTCACACCTCTTCTGCACACACCACCGCACCAGGCTGCAGCACACTCTGAGCACAGGTTTCCTGAGCACAGGGCCTGAACGCCCTGCCTGGGCGCTGTCACCAATGTCCCCAGCACAAAAGCGGTCGGATTGTGACTCAGCTCAGCTCTGACCCCACAAGACAGGCATGGCCACAAGCCTCCCAATAGCAGTCTCAGAAACCCTGAACCTCCAACAGGACCATACGCCAAACCTAGGCAGATCCAAATCCCCCAAACCCTATGCGCCAACACCCAAACCCCACAACCACGCTGGATAGCCCCATTCCAGACATCAAACCCAAGCCCAGCATGGGACTCCCATGCTACCATACTACTGTGTAACATAGGAAATCAACCATCTATAGACAGTTAGAGACTAGCTAGCCTTTATATACATCATAAAAGCCTTTATTAATCATCACCCCTAAGTAAAGCAAAGAAGGGGACCCACTTTCTATCCCACTTTGATAATTATGGTTATCACCAAAGTAAGAAAAATACCTGAAATGTATTCAAAGGGCTGTCTCACTACTTGAAAGAGTCTGTCTATTTCAGTCAGCTCAGCATAGCTAAGGCAGGATGAAACACAATCCACTTTTCTCTCACATCAGAAGACAGGAAGAAGAGGTAGCAAAGCCTCTGCTTGTCTAAAACTCCTATTTTCTCTCAAGAGTTAGTACTCCGAGAACATACTGTCTCTCCAAAATCTTCTAAAGTTTTACTCTTGTCCTATCAAAACAGCTAGTAATGCTACCACCACCATGTATTTTTCAAGTGAGGTTTCCTATTTTCTGGAAATGCAATCCCCAAAGTAATCTCTCTGTGTTTAACAGCATTAGCCCAGACTATGGCAATGGAAATACAACTATTTAAAAGATTAAAGTAATAAACCACACAGGAAAGGCTACTTAAGTTGAAATACTCATGATCTGAATCCTCATTGCCCAAAACATTTTTGCTTCTGTTCATGGGAAATGAGAAATTATTTTCCCTTAATCATCTTCCTCCCAGCCTAATTTTACCTGAAGACAGTATTTCAGCTTCCAGAAAACAGAAATGTATGCAGAGCAGGTGAAACAGCAATTATGAAGAAAAACATCAGCTAGAAATGGGAACATAAAATGACTTTCCACACCAAAATGCAATTTTACCTTACATTTATAAATAGGAAGGTAAATGTAAAGGTAAACTCGCTGCCTTCAGGACAGAAGAAATGACAATTTACCTTGCCAGAGCATGATAGATTTTTGCATCGAGATAAAGCTTTGCATTCATTTTACGATCCCAGAGATTTGGCAATGCATTGTGCTTGTGCAACTTCCATTTTCATATCCATTTCCAGGGGAGAACCAAAATTCATTTCTAACACTGGACAGTATTATACAACTTCAAGCTATATAAATTAGTCTATAATTGTGGAGGCCTGCCTCCTGACGCCCACATACAATAATATAAAACTGAGAACTGTATTACTGATGAGTTATGCTGAATACACTTGTTCTGAGTGTGGTAGATTTTTTTTGGCTGAGATCTGGAGTAAGTCAAGGGCCTTATATTTTTCTTCACATGGTGGCTAGCAAAAGGATATTATCTCTGAGTACCATTCTATCCTTATGCAGCCCCATTTCTGTTCTCACCATTTATCAGATAAATGGCAGCAAAGTATCAAACAGCATTTCTGATGATAAAATTACTTTTATGCTTATTGAAAGATTTAAATAGGAGACCCCTTGTTTGCAAAAAAAACACACAGAAAACCTAATGTGGCATGAGAGGGTGAGAAAAGAATACTTCTGAAACAAACAGTTGTTGTGATCACCAGCACAGTTCACAAAACTAAAATTGGATCTTTTCTTCACAAGGAACAGTTCAGCAAATCAAATGATGGTGTGAGTCTGTTTGTGAAACACAACTGTAAGAACAAGCACAAGGGCTCACTGGATAGTGATAGTGATACACCACTGGAAAAAACATCTTAAATTAAGATGATACACTGAGAATAGTGTAATATTGTGGTAGCAACTATAATTAGTAACTGTAATTAGCAAATGCAATGGAAATCTTCCATTTCAAAGATGTCTTGTGTCCAAAATGAACTATCTATTTTCAATTTTTTTCAGTCTTAGTCTTAGTTTTATTTACCAAATGATTATTAAAATGTTTTAAATACGTAAATAATAGAAAAGCATTTTTCTTTTCCTACATTTTCTCACAAAAAAAGACCTCTCCAAGTTGTATATCAACACAGATTTGCTGGTAGCATAGTCTGAACAGCAGGTAAGAATAGAAATACAGATAGGAAATTAAAACTGCTCAAAAATCATTTGCCATATCCTTTCGTGTTCACTATGGAACATAGATTTTTATCTGCAGTCTTGAAATAAATCTCTAAGCTCTCATTCTCTTAGAGAGAACAGCCAGCTTTTCAAAAGAAATGTGAAATGAGAATATGATCCTGTATTTTCTTCTCTTGATTTGTCTTTTTAAATACATATCCCACAGAGTCCTTAAGCATAGAAATACATAAACCACTACATTGACAGTTCTGACAGCCTTTAAAGGTTTCACGGATTATCATTTTTACTTACTTTTTTTTATTGTCCAGTGCAGCCACATATGGAGAAATCCCAGATGGAACTTATATGATTCAAGGGTATTCTAAACTTCTAAATAAGTATTCTAAACTTCTAAATAAGTAAATAATCCAGAAATTGAGCTATTTAACTATTTTTCCCCTAACATTTTAATTTGCAGAGACCATCTTCCTAGACAATATTGCATTATGCAGGAGTATCTTCTGAAGTGCTCTCTCAGTCTGCTGAGCTACTGGCTAGAAGAATGATCTTCCTTTTCTGTGGTTTAAAACTGCCCTATATCATCATGGGTTCAGGGAACACTTGGACACTGAAGCTCTGACCTTAGGCATCCACGCACAGTTGTACCTCTACCCCAAACAGAAGCACCATGAATTTTAAAAAGTGCTATTCACATCAATAAAGTTAGGCAGAGCAAAAATGCATGGGTAGCATCTTAAGTCTCAGACTTCCTTAATGCCTTGCTTTGGAAAAATAACTCTTCAAGAAAAAGAAAACAGTAAACTAGGAAAACATGGACCTAAATACTTTGACTCAACTCACTCCGTTATCAAAGATAATGAAGTTAAGTGTGAAGTTCCAGAAGCAAATGAGGTTTGGCTACTATGTTTTATATCTCTGGGTTGACAGACTTTGTAAACAAATTATACCGACATTTTCTTTCTATCTCGTATAATTATGAATTCGGCCTACAAGATATTTTGGCAGCAATATATGAATTTACAAACTGTAGAAATCACCACACAGGATCAAAAGCTAAAGGGGCCAATTTGCAAATATTTACATCCATGGCACATCCTCTGCTCTATTACTCTTTTGTTATGAAAATTAGAGGGATATAAAAGTCTTTTGGACCTCTGCCTTTCTGAGAAACAGTTTGTCAGAGTCAAAATGTGATAGTGGAGGACACAGACATATAAACATAGATGAACTGAGTGCATTAGCGTTATTTCCATGGGCAACTAGTCTGAAAAAGAAATCTTCACCTTTCTTCACAGTCAGCAGTCACAAATATTGAATCACTAATCACCATCAAGTACGGAATTTTGTAACTAAAATATTAATGCTACAGTAGCATTAAGCTAGCACTTGATTGCCTATTAATATCTAATCTATTGGGCGAGATTTATCTGAAAGATAGCACAGGAATGTTTCCTGTGTCCTTAGTGAAATAACTCATCTTCTATCTCTCTGACATGTCTGGAGGGGATAAAAGTCCCTAAGTGCAGAATAGCTGAAGTCATTGAATTAATCCGTCTGTCTGAGTAAAAGTCATTTCAAAAACTATTTGACAGTGTTTTCAGAACTGTGTTAGGTAATTCCTTTTGTCATTAATAACTGAATACATAAATGAAGAGAATCTTAGGGCATATAAATATTTGTATATTTACATTTATATTTATATTTTGAAGGTACCTTTGGATTTCTTAGACTGCCAAATAAAGGGTCTGCCTTAGTTTAGTTATTGTTCTCTTCTTTTGTTTTATTCAGTGTCTCCCACTTACACAGCCCAGGAGAAAAGCAACATTATTACTTTGACAGAAATGCTAATCTCTTTACCCGCTTTGAATACGAGTCACTCAAGAAAACATTTTTCTTCTGGAACTTGTTCCATCCATTCTATTCATACTGCCAATAGTGATTAGAACAATGATTTCTGTAGAGAGTCCACAGCTTAAACTAGATGTATCATACTCAATAATTAGGTCTGTACCCCTTCTTCTCTGCTATTTTTATCTGATATTCATTAAGCCTTATTGTATTGACTTACTTCTCTTCTAATGATTTAAAAATATCATTTATTTAATGTCACTCTAGGATAGTTACTGAGGAAGAGGAATAAGAGGTTGGTGTCTTACATAATTTACAATTTTTTTTTGATAAATCATCTTCTGCTTGCAGAGCTGCTCATCTTTCACATAAAAAGCTCATGTACCCAGTAGTTCTACTGGACTGACACAGTATAAAAGCTACTGATCAATTATTCATAAACAGATTAACATGAATTTAAACCACATTTTAGAACAACAGCAAAGTATACAATGACCAAAAAATAACAGGAAAACCTTCCAGGAGGTTACGAAATTCAAATTCTCAGCTATAAACCTACTGTTACCTTTTTTTGATCAAAAAATCAAAGGAAAACTGATTTTCCTTGTCTGATATGATTGTTCCTTCTTTCACAATTCTAACTAATTCTGGCAAAGAATCTTGTTTTTATTAAAGTAAGCCATTTTGGAAACACATTTTTGCAAAAATAGCTGACAAGATCAGTTCACAGTTTAATGCTGACCTCAAACCTCAAGCAGTCCTCTCATGGCTAAAAAAGGCAATCCGAATCTAAACACTGCCTACTCATAATGTCTAAGATTAATGTCTTCAGCACTACGGCACTAACTTGAAAATAAAGAAAAAATGAATCCAGAACTCTGGAGCAATATCATTCTGTTGTAAGAACTGCGAAGGCTTCCTCCAAAGAGTCAAGACTTGGCCTTTTCCAGATCGGCATTAAGTTTTGCCACTCATTTCAGCAGGTCTGAAGATTTCATTGAGAAAATCCAGATAGCATACAGTCAGTCTCTCATTTAACACATTCAGTTTACTAGAGAACATTTGTATGGCTTCTATCATATTTTCTGCAGAGGGACAATATCCTCCTGAAAGTAATTTATGTTCTTCCACAGGAGCTTAAGATACCCATCCTCAAGGCTCACTCTCACATAGCTGCCATTCTGCTACTGAGAAAGCACAGGGATCCTCATGAAGCTTGCACAGAGCTAAGAAAAAGTCTGCTGCCACCATCCCTGGTCCTTGCCTATAACCGTGTTCCATTTCAGATGCCATACAGAAATTCGCATTAGGTAACGTTCTTTACACAAACACACAGCCAGTGTTTCCCATCTACTTCTTCAGTTGCCCTTCCCGTGGCTTTTTGCTCATTTTCAGCCCTCCTGCTGGCTCATTCCTCAAGCACCGTGCATTCCTCCTACCCACCAGGCAGCTCTCCGTGCATGCTCGCTAGGCATCGACACGCATGCAGGCCTGCATGGAGGCGTGATGCTCACACAGCGCCTCCAGCTGAACAGTTGTCATCTTTTCTGTGCACAAGACCAAATAGAGGGAGCAGGTTGGAGGCAGAGCAGGGAAAAGGTGTTTTTGTGTAGGTATTCACAAGCATCCACACAGGCTTTTGGTGGGACCTTGAAGTGAAAGGGAAGTTCTGCAGGACACGCTAACACACCCTGGAAGGGAGTGAAGGAAGCAAAATTTCTCCATCTGCAGCTTGTGAGATGCAGGATCTTTATGCTGCTACACTAAAAGCTGAGCAGAGCTCATTTCCAAGAGTAGCTTAAACCTTGCAATAGTGTAACCACAGGCTGAGAAACAGGGAGGCAATAGTGAGTGTTAAATATTCAGGTCCTACTTCACAGATGGATTTCAAGCCATTAATATTCAGGATTAAAATAATTCCACCAAAAAGGCACGCGGAATTTTTACTGTACCTCAGGTGCACCCATTTTATCACCACCACATTCCACAGCTCGTGTGCTAATGCCACAAGCACGGCTGGTGTAATTTCTAATTAATGAAACGCTGCCATCAAAAACATATCATGTCAAAACCCTTGGATCCAAATGAGAAATTCTAATCAGATTTAAATAGCTCCATTGTTCCATTTACTAGAATAATCTTTGCATTCCCATTGTTAATAGGATAAGCCAACCTGACTATGTCAAAAATGCTATTGCCCATGTACAAAGTTATACATATTGCAGTCACAACTCAGTTCCCTAATTCTACACACTGGTTCAAGCCTTGCAATAGACATCAGATTTGTTGTGACAACTCATCACCACCAACTTGCACTGTTATTTTCACAGCATTTGTTTTTACTTTCATTATAGTTTCATTATAGAAGACTATAATTTTCATTATAGTCTTCTGATTATTTTATAACCTCAGCTTGTTCTCTTCCTACTTTCAGTAAAAACAGAGCATTTGCAGTTCTGAAAACAGGAACCAAGAATAACTGAAAGTTCCAATATCAGAAGAAAAAAAAAAACACACCTAAAAATTACCCTAAATACCATGATTTTTATAGGCTGGACTCAAGGGGTTTTTGTTTGTTTGTTTGTTTGTTTGTTTGTTTAATGATCTATGGAAGCTGTGCTGGAGACAAACTTCCCTATTTCTCTCTGATGTTCATTCAAATGAAGAGATCTGCAGTAAAACATATTTGCATAACTCTGCTAAAGACTTCCCTCTGGTGGATTTAGGTAAGAAATGAAATCTAAAGCAACAGCAGAAGAAAAAAAGTATGTACACCTCTTAGTTTGTTCTCCCCAGCCCTGTAAAGACTTTGTATAACTTTCAATTTAATCACTTAAGTGGAGACGCAGGAATCAGTAATTAAGCATATATAAATATATATGTATATATATATAAACTTTGTATACATATATTTACCATTATATACCTACATCATTCTTCATATATATATATATATATATATACACACATGTATATATATAGAAATATTTACAGGACTGAACTGTACCTAAGCAGAGATAAGTGTATTAACAAAACTTTGCACTATGTATACTTTAAATTACAATTACAGTCCTTGGTATTATTAGTGAAACCTTTTTTAACTTTTTTGTAAAAATGACTGATGGGTCAGAACTTGGTAATTCCAGCTACAAACCTTTTTCCTTATATCCATAATCAAAAAACACTGTCATGAATGAAGGCCTTAAGCTATTTCAGAAACAAACCAAGTATTTTTGAATTAAACCAAAGTCTGCAGAATTTTTGTATATGTAAATATAAGTCATGTAAATAATTTATAATTAACGTAAAGTCGTATGATATGCATTTCTGTAGGCCCAGACTCATGAGATCCAAATTGTGATGACCAGAAATAAGATTTTGTATGATCTGCAGGACAATCATCTTAATACAGGTTATGCATTTAGTAAAACAGATCTGCAAACATTTTCAAACAAAAAACATCCTTTGAGCATCAACACTGTTTTTTACTCCATATGAAAATAGGAGTTTTTCTCTAATTCAACCTACTGCTAAAACCCCCAAATACCTGGTGTTCTTATCATTCAAGCTAGATAATTTAATGTTGATATGGGAGTTTACTACTTGAGTGATTGGAATCAATGTATTCAACTCCTAGCAGTGCAAGGGCTTTTGGCCAGCAACTTGGATGGGAATCTAAGGAAGTCTGTATTGGAGATGGGCAATTCTATAGCACGACTATCTCCAGGCACGCCAAAGGACGATAACAGAGCTGGGAGCTCAGTGCTGTCGTGACACTGATACCCACCGGCTGCATTCACTGATGCAGCACCTCAGGGCAGATCGAGGTGCACATCCTTCCTTACAGTGCTTAACACTGCAGCACTCCCACCAGCCACCCGAGCCTGGGCTTGGGGATGACTCATTTTTTCAGCCCCCAGGAAGCAGATTATGCAGAGCTTTCCAGGGGCTTTATTTGGGACTTTGCTTTTGTGTCATTGCCCGTTTAAGCAAGCATCAGGGACCAGATGTACCCTCTGTATTTAGACAGATAGGATGACAATTTTGCCTACATACAGAATATAATTCTTTGTGGAGCGAGTTGACAGATTTTAGAGTTTCTAATTTACAAGAGTGCTTTTAGGTTTTATCAGTATCAGACACTGAAGCTCTAATCTAACTTTCAGAAGCAGGTAGAAGTAAAAGAAATAGCTACAGATTTTAGAACGAGCAGAAGAGGAATGCCTTTCAGGGAATTTCAATTTCAGCAGAACTCCATTTGAGCCTTCAGCTCTTTTATCCAGATGTCTTTTAGAGCCAACTAGGAATGCTACTGAATAAGCATGAAAGTCTCCCCTTTCTGGTCATCCAATCAAACTGAGTAGGTCAGCTTTAGAAAGGAAAGTGTTCCTATTTCCCTTTGATATACTTGCTCACCAACGTGATCATCTGATTTGTGCCTATTCCTCCGCTCTTTCATTAGCACTAGAAGACCCAGGCTCAAGAATACTGTTTTTTTGTTTGATCTCTCCCAAATTGGCAAAATCAGAGCAAATGGAGGATTCAGCGGAAGAAAGGGTACATGAAGGCCTTTCAGCCTTGTGTATTCCTCTGATTCCCATGGCAGTAGCAGAAAACAAGATTGGCCTTATTCAGTTTCCTTCGGCAGTGCATTGCTTCTTTCCTGTGGTAGGTGGCAATAGGAGCACCTATTATCCGACTTACCAACCATTTTCCACCTAAACATTCAGTTGTTCATAGCTTTGCCAAGTATCAGTGGCTTACCCTCAGATTTTGTTTTCAGGCTTCAAATCTGGGAAGGAAGGGCAAAACAAGAAAAGGAACATTCAATAAAAATTCAATAAAAATAGTCTAATTGGCTAACTGGGCTGTCAAAATTGAACGAGAGGAAAATGTGCACTTGCCTGTACTAAAAGTATTTTTTTTGATACAAGTTCTAGTATTTTTTTCTGATTAAAATTCATGTGGGCGAGGACACAGAGAGGGTGCCAGCCTTCGTGTCAAGAATGTGCCCTTTTCATTCCTTTGAAAAATCCACTTGAATTTGTGCAAGTTTTAAGTTCACAAGGACAAACAACAGGGGCTGAGATTCTACTAGTGTGTTTTCCCATTTGGTCCATCTGTCGTCAAGCATATTTTAACCCCCACTGAACAAAAGTGTTCTTGCAGGGGCAGCCGCTGGCTGTCACAGAGGGTGTTTGATCTCTAATACTAGCCACTAAAATTAGTAATATCTACAGGGAAGGTTATACTAGTCATGCTAGTCATGTAAGTCTCACACACCAGTGTGGGGGTTGCAGCCGTACTGTTAACGAGACCTGTTGCACGTTGTGGGAGTTGCAGCCGTACTGTTAACGAGACCTGTTGTACGTGACAGAAGCAGAGATAGGGAATGGCGGACGGAAGATCTCGCGGTGTCACGGAATGGGCAAAGGTTTAACCATATTAGGGCAAAAAGTGATATCTGGAGCCTAATTGGTACATAAGACAACTTCCGCCTGGACAGAAGTTATAAGAGCCAGCAGTGAATTTCAATAAACGTCATTTGGCCTATCATCTCATAGGTGTCAGTGCTTCTTGACCCTGAGGTGGATGGCCTCAGTATTACCTCTATAACCACGGACAACCACCACGGGTTGATAACGAACCCGACACACCAGGTTCTTTATTTCATCATGTGGCAATACTGCTCGGAACAACGCGATCTGCAAGGAAATGTCCCACTGAGGTGAAAATACAGCAAAGTAAAAATAACTGCACATGTGCCAGTAAATCAACAGCTATAAGCAGTAATCTGAGAAATAATAAGGATTCAAGGGGGATATTTCACAGGAGTGATGGAATGGTTGTCTGAACAGCATACAATGTTCCCAGGAGTTTTGAGAAAAACAGGCCCTGACAAACATCTTGAGAGCGCCTGGCACTAATGAGAGCTCCAAGTAATTTGGAGAGGGACGACTAGCATATGAAAAGCAGCAACGGAGCTATTTCCTGTGAAGAAAAACAAAGAAGTGGGAAATATTCAGAGAACTGAAGTTTACAAATTTACTGAGACTTTCTGCATTGATGATCATCTATTTAATGTAATACATGACCCTGCTCTGAAAAACTATGTGTTCTTTTGCATCACACCTTATCACATCAACAAGGAAATGGTACATACTGATGGCTTTTGAAAGCAAGAAAAACAGCCAAAGGGAATGCTGATACATTATCTTTGATTTCATTCAGTTGCAGAGGAAACTCTCTGAAGATGCCTATGTTTTAAGTGCTGCATCAATGTCCTGCTGACCTTCTCAGGAAACTCAGAGTACCTGCAGAACTGAACAGGACCACAGTCCTTATGTTTTGGCTAATGGATTGAACTGTGTTTAAAAGACATAAACTTTAGAATTGTAGGTCAGGCATTTGTGGGAGCTATTCAGAAATACTCATAAAAAAACAAACAAACAAAACAACAACAGAAAACTTCGATAACGCCAGAACTGTTGCTATTAAAGAAAGAGGGAACGGAGTTTCAGAGCACCATTCATAAGATACATAAATTACTACTTGTGTGAACCCACCTGCTTTAGAGCTACAGGAACAAATATTAGCAAACCTGTCATTACCGTTAAACGGTTCTCCCTTGCCTTCCCAGACAAAATAAAATAATGCATTCATACCTGTTGGCAAAAAGATGTAATATCATCTTTTCCAGCAATCACAAACTGAAATGTCTAGTTCTAAGTCATCTGTTTTCATAATCACTATCAAAAGAATTCCAGTATGAGCCGAAATATTCAAACTATATAAGCAATCCCTGCATTGTTTCAAAAATGCCGCAGAAGGAATGTCTGTCTACATGACTATGCAAATATTATCAAAAGTTACGCTAGAGCTCCCTCTCTCCCACTATCATTTGTTCTGTGCTCCCTCTTTCCCAAAAACTCCATCTGTTTCTTCCTTTCCTTCCCCCCGATAGGGGCTGAGGAATTTTCTCATGATCCACAAGATCTTGAGGCAGAAGAAAGGAAAATCTATGTCTTTTAGGTTGTCTGAGAAGCTACCCATTTTCTAAAATTTAGTTTATGAAGAATAGATCTTTTACACATGTGGTTTATGTTAAGTGTAAGTTTTACACATTAAAATACAGCTGGAGAAATTTAAGCATGACAAAAGTTGTACTTCAGCAGATGAAGATGACAGTGATTTGATTTGGGATGTTTACGAGTGATCATGGTGGTAATAACAGATGCTAAATTATGTAAAGGCTCTTGTGCAACCTTAGACACCTGAATTCTCCATGTTTTTTTTTTCTTGTACATCTAATACAAACTTTGCTGAAGATTACCATGCCAAAATCACAGCTTTACTTAACATAGAGGTTCCCAAGAGAGGAGAAAACCCAAGAGCAGTAGGAAAGGATCCTGGCTCCTTCTCCCTCACCCTGGGGCAGGAAACAGTGATGCAGGTCCTAGCGCAGGGCTGCCACGCCAGCTCTGATGCTCTTCTACACTTTTCCTCTTGCCCTTCTATCTTTTCTTCCCCCCAGGATGTAGTAGCTAATATTTATGTTCTTTTACATTTTATTTTGAGTAGTGTGCCCAAACAGAACCTAGGAAGAAATTCAATTAAAAAAAAAAAAAAAGCATGATGTACATTTGAATTTATTCTATGCAGACTTGGATCCAGTAGTGATTCAGGACCCAGTATGAATTAAAGGGACCTTGCTCAAAACATATTTTTTTCTCTCACAAGGAGCACTGCAATTTGGTACATCATACCTCAGCTTATATTGTATACACAAGAAGTTGAGGTCTACAAGGTCAAAGATTCAGCTACACTGCTAGAGGGTTTGCTTGTGACAGGTCACCTTGTTCCCAGATGGTTATGAAACAAGAACACTGACACTCTTATCAAAAAATTGTTTTTCTTCTCTTCAGGCTTAGTCAAGTTACAGCACAAGAAAAAGCTTGTGAGTGACAGACCTGGGCACTGTATTCCTTTGTGAATTCACAAAACTGCATGAAAAGGCTCAGCTTGATCAGAACCGGTGCAACCTCTCCATGCTGTGTTGTCAACACCCATCAGTCCTGACCAGGGATGACCTCTTCCAGCAGTGAGCTGCTCTAAACCCAGTTTAAGCAGCCATTTCTGTGCTAGTGAAGGTTTGCAACACGTGACAGCTCAGCTGAGGATCATCAGCATACTTCATATACCAACTGCCTACTGGCTAGAAAACTAGCCAGTCATGACAGCCAACTGCTGGTCATTATCAGTCCAACCTGAATGAGTTATTAATTGACTTTTATGTCCCTGAGGACGATTATGATCATTTAGTTTAGAATCCTTTTTAATACATATCATGCAGCTGCTCCTAGCAAGACATTCAGGCCCCACTTTTACTAGCTAAATTATTCCAGAAAACAATTAAAACTCAGCAAGCAGCACTAAGAAATCCAGGAGGATTGTATGAAATGCTGAAATCAGTCAATGAAGATAAGTGCCTCAAAGCTCTCTTGTTGCTTAGTAGTGAGAAGGATGTTTCTTTGGGGTCAGTTCAAGACAAAGGACACTCTTCATCTCTCTCTAGAAAAGCTCCTCTCTCTCGTTGCTGACTGTGGTGGAAGCCCGGGATTGCAGGTTTTACTAGCCTTAGGATGCAACAGACCCTCTACGAGGCACTTTTTTATACATTACGAAGCAGAAATGGGTTTTTTTTGTTCAATAAATATTCAGGAACTCAGCAACTCCATAAAATTTGAATTCTCAATGCATAACACCATCAAACTTCTTGTAGGAAGAACCTCTTCTGGGAGAAGTCTGTAAGGAAAGATGTTACTTTTTATTAGATAAAACTCAGACTATCATGCCCCCTACCTCTGCTACTTGCCTAGACCAACCTGACAACAACAGCCATTTCAATAATTTCAGTCTGGCAGCCCAACATGTCTTCAGGGGAACTCAACCAGAGGGTTGTGGAACAAGATAACGCCTATATTAACATGACTACCAAACAAAATTTCAAAAATAAAATAAAATAAAAGTTGACATCTGGTTATGAGCATATGGGGAATTTAACTAAGTACACTGAAGTATTCTGAGGGGAATAAAACACAGGAGGAAGATATGTACGCTGTCCAACTCCAATAGTTAACACTAGTCCACTAATGTCACTTATTCACAATAAACCTCACATTATCTGCAATAGCTTGGTCATTTTGATCGAACAGTGTGACAGAATTCTACCAGTCAAACTAAAAACCTTTAGTTTAAAAATAAGATATAAACTTTAATATAAACATAAACTTTAAAAAACAAAAACAGAAAACTAAAAATTATTTCTGAGATGCATTTAAAGAAATCTATAAAAAGTTTAATAAAAGTTTTATGTTGAAGAATTTACTTTTCATTGATGAAATATGCTAATAAAACTTCTCATGGCCATTTCATCACTAAACATGTATTTTCATTGCGTTTTATTTATGCTAAATACCCATGACACATTTGCCAAGCTTGAAGTACCAGCACATACTGATGCTGACACAAATTAAGTTGTGCAACATACATATGCATGTATGTAGTAATCCTCTATGGAATTAAAGCCTTTTTAGATGCGATCTAAACAATTTTATGATAATCACACAAGTATTCAGAGGAGCATCTTGGCTTCACACATAATTTGGGTTGCTATTAATTCGAAGCTCTATTCATTGGAATCCCTAAAAGGGATTTTTTCTATTGTTTTAATCATCATGATTTCTTTCAAAGTCTTCTTTCAGATCAAACCAAAAAAATTATCTTGTAAAATTCTATCCATTTCATCTAATCTGTCTAGACAACCAGCTTGACACAGTAGAATGGCAATTTGGTAATGCCCTTACAGCTTTCTCCATAGCTCTACCAGAATCTACAGCAAATGACACATCTTTGACAACTTTTTGAGTTTCTGCTCATCCTATTTATTCAACAATTGGGTTTCTAAGATCTCTGACACGCTAACTGTTTTATTATCCTTCTGGCAGATATTCAGCATGTGGTAACATCTAGCTGTTTATCAACTTGTGCTCTTTGTCTGCCAGATTCTTTGAACAAACTGAACAGCTTAGGAAACTCATTCTCCATTAAGTTGAAAGCCGAACCCCTGCTTCGCTATCGTCATGCTCACTCATTCTCCACCAAGGAAAGGAGATTGGCACAAAAGTGTCAACACATTAACTGCCTCTTCTAGAATCATAGAATCCTTAAGGTT
>VWPW01020035.1:0-53295 GCA_013389825.1 Crypturellus undulatus
ATTATTGAAGCATCTTGTTTTGACATGGCTTGAAGCAGAATGTTTGGCTTGTAGATTTTAAAGAAAACTTTGAGATTTTTTAGATAAGAATAAGATTATAATTTTTTGAGATAATTTTACTCTTTAAAGCAGATTTTATTGGCCTTATTTATGTATGAATGTGTGACACTACTGACTTACGAATTATTGACTTAATAGATTCTAATTTTTCTCTCACAGTTTGGAGTGGGGGAAAAAATAATGAGGCCTCCTGTTCTTCAGTGCTGGGAAATCTGATTCCTGCCCACTTTTGTGAACGACTCTGAGGATAGACCTGTAAATCCAGCTAGAACTTGGATACTGTCAGAAACCCTTCTGTAGTTGCAGGGGGCACCCAGTTCCACACCAGGAGGACCAGACATGGATTTGCTTTGCTCTGTTCTTGAACATGGCTTAATTCTGCAAGTTCCAAATGAGGCGTTCAGAGCTGCTTGCTAGTTTTACTAACTTTTCTCAAAGAAATCTGTATTGCAGCAGGAAGACCTTAGTTTTAGTCATTATATAGTCCAGAATGAAGTGTGAAGCAGTCACAGTGAGTTTTCCACAAAACAGGGGCATATAAAACTCCTGCTTGCATGGGAGGAGCCAAAAACTTCAAGGATAAAGTTCCTGCCTCAGTTACCCTTTACTGCAGCACTGTAGGAGCTTTCAGGAATGACCTTCTCAAGGCACTTGAAAATAGAAAGCTCTGTATCAAACAGGAATATCTTTACTGAAGGTAACACTAGAAGTGAAAGAGTGGTTTGGGAGCACCTGGCTCTACAGATGTTACCATTTAATACAGATAGGGGAAAACTGTGACAAACGCTCATGCACCTGGTTTGCCTGGGTAGTCCTGGGCTTGCTGGAGACACTGACCCACCCAGACATGGGCACATCCATCAGGGAGCTCTTTTCTGAGAAGCCTCCTGCACTGATTCCCTGACTCATATTGTAAAGAGAGAGAGAGACCAGACTCGTGCTTAGGATTTTATGATGGAGCGTAAATCAGGTCTGCCTGTACTTGACCAAGGTTGAAACCCACAGTGCTGCATGGTAATTAGATTTTTAAAAGATTTTTTTTTCCTCTGGTTTATTTATATAGCAGTAATTACCTCCAGCACACAGTCGGAGTGACTGCTTGTCTTTCATGACCATACTTTTACCCTTTCATTTGACTGTCCTGTGCTTCTGTGGCTAATATAGAGCTTCATTCATTATCCCGGGCCCCTTCCCCTGCCAGCCCTTGCTCAGAGGCACAGCGGGGAGCGCAAGGTTATTCTGTGGCAGCTTACGTGGGAGTGGACACGAGGAGCTGAGCAGGAGATGCCTCCCTCAACACGGAGCCACCCCTTCCTCAGGCACAGCATATGGGGGGAAACGGGCCCATGGGGGGCCTTAGGATGGTATTTCCCCTATTCACTGAGGTTTTTGTCTCCCCGGGGCCCTTCCAAGGCTTATTCTTTCTTGGGTAATTTAGCCGTTGTGCAGAAATGCTCCTCCATGAACACTTTTTCCAGTACTCCTTATCCCTCTGTCCTTTGGTCTCTCCCCTTCTTTCCTGTGCGAACTGATCGACTAGTTTGAAATAAATTTGACAGCAAGGATATTACTGTTCTTAAGAATGCTTAGTTCCTACACATTTTATCTCCGTGTGAGGAAAGGACTATCAGATGTCTCGCTGCAGAAGAAGCAAGTGTCAGCTTGACCTCAGAGTTGCCAGCACGCCGGAGAGCAACTTCGTACATTGCCCAGCACTTGCAGTTTTGGTTACTGCTTTTGCCTTGATAGACAGCAAGGAATACAAAAATGAAATAGCTGTAAGAAATGAGGATTTGTCACTTGCAATCTTAGAAGTACTTGTTTCCAGCCTGAAGAAATGCAAAGCTTAACTCTTCGAGCCTTTCGCTTGCACCTCAGAAGAGAGAGCTCAAGCTCCTCTGCACAGAGCGGTGCAAGATGCACTGATCCAGCAGGGCCTGCTGGAAATGAGACCCCTCTTTTCTTTTGCCTAACAGCATGAGGCTGTATAGTCAGTGAACCTCATTCAGATGAAGCTATACCAGCAATGGAGACGTCCCCAGAGAGATCTTTGCCTCCCTTGTCTTTTGACCTTGCAGAGAGATGCAAGTGAGGAAGAGAGGGTACTGAAGTCACCTGTTTCTTTGTTCCTACTTATCAACAGGCATCTTTAAGTGTTCAAGGTTTTGTTTTGTTTTGTTTTCCCCACTGTATTTCAACTTGATCTGTAAGTTTTTTGTGTTTTCTGCACACACTTATCCACTTTAATTTCCTAACCTCTAAGCATCTCAAAGATTTCAGGGCTATTATTTTTTTCACTACACGTTATCTGAACTAAAGTAAGAATGTGAGAGTAAGAGCACTATATATGGAGAAGTGAGGGAGAGAATAGAGGTGTAAGATTAATCTTCTTGAGCCCTAGACCTCTAAAAGCCAGAATGTTGTCTAGTTAGTCATGTCTCTAGTCTGAGGAGCGAGGCACCTGGAGCACAGTCTGTCCTGTTCCTGAGTGGGATGAATCATCTCTTGAGGGGACTGTCTCTCTCTGAAAACAAGTAGGTGACTGACATGGAGCACAGCCTAACTTTTGCCTAGATGCAATCAGGAAAGGTGAATCCCATGTGGGTTGGTTTGCCTGAGGTCATACAGAGATCTTAAACCTGAAGTCACTCATTTAGAGTAGCATTCAAGATAGAAGCTGCTTAAGTGATAAAGTTTGCTTTACCTGTGCAAGCCCAGTCAGCTGGACAGTCCAATGCTGTTATCTTTGTAGGTTTCTGGAGAGCACGGTGTGCCCCAAGTTATTATTACTCAGTGTACAACACCCTGCTCCTGGAGCAAGAGTCTCTGTGGGTTCCGAGAGGTGGATTCCTAGGGTAAATCAGAGGACATCAAGTAGAACATCTGAGATGGAGTATTTTCAGTAGCCAATTGAGGGAGAAGGAGCACGAGGTGATGACACTGGCTATAACAGGCCAATGCAGCCAGCCAAACAGCTCCCCTTACAGTGTGAAGAAAAATAGGTTTTAAAGCATCACTAGCCTCCCCAAAAGCAAACAATGTTGGTGAGTCAATAAATGATGGAGTTCATAAAGTGCCATTTACTCCCCTCTCTGTTTGCAGCTGTAAATTCAGATCAGTCTCTCGCTGGCTGTCTGGGCTCACAGGGGTCTCAATTTCTTTTTGAAAACCGTGGGTGTCAGTCACTTCTCTTCCCCAACTTGTCAAAAAATAGCTGAGATGACAGTAAGATATACAGCACCCCTCGTGTAAGCAGTGGTTCTATTTCCATGTAGCAATTGCAGATTTAGTTGCTAATGTTTGATTTAGGCTCGTTTCTAACAATTGCAATAACATTGATATGACTTTCTCTTATGGAAAGTGTCTCTGTGATTTCATCATTTACAGAATTCCCTGTCAGGATGTTGACTGAACCATCAAGATCTGGATCTCTCTGTAGATGATACACAAGCCTTAGGTTCTTAGGGCGTTTGTGGCCTTGAGAAGACCACTGAGCAGGAGAAAAGATCTATTGGCAGTTTGCACCTAGGAAGGGGCACAGAGAGCACCACTATAGAGTATTGCTGTCAGCATCCAAACCTGTGATCCTCAAACACGCTGCCCAGACGCTGCCAAATCTTGATGATGTTTATTTGGCCTATGAACTTGACTGCTTTAAAATCACTGCAGTGATACACCTGGATCTTTCAAAGCCTGTGAATTTGGTTTCTTCCCTTTCTTATTCAGACTTCTCTCTTACTCCATCTTGCAGCGTGTCCTGAGCACCTTGCTGCACACACACAGTGCAGCAGAGATCAATTTGGCTCGGAGTAGCAATATACAACTTTTAGCTGTGGTATTACTTTCAAGTTATCTGAGGAGCAGACACATGGCTCTAAGGATAGCGCAGATCTGTGCTGATACTACTTGCTGATAGTGATTATAGGCTACACTTGGATTTTTTGTTTTGTTTTTCAAGGTGCTAAAAGTACGAGCAATTTTAGTTTTCAGTGTTATTTTTTACCCTCTGTAACACAGCGCTTTGCATTACCATTCATCTGCAAAAAGCCATTTTTAACAACTGTGGGTCAGGAGTCTGTTTTTCCTTCCCAGCTGCAGCCCACGGGGATTTTCATGATAACATTTTGTTTTAGAGCTGCTTGCTCTATAGAGAAATGTGATTCAACAGCCGCCCTTCCTGAACTGTGTCCTTAAAGCCAAAGCAAACCTTTCATAAAGTGCATTTGTGGAGGGGGGATGTGGGGTGGGTTTATATGTATAGGATCGATGTCATACGTAGGAACAAAGTTTTGCTCCATTTCCTCAGCCTGCTTCTGACTCTCAAATCCTGCATGGATCTCAGTCTCTAGTCCTTCCTCTGCAGGACCAGGCTGAAAGCAGTGAGTGAAAAGCGATGCTTGCTCTCGCCGGAGATGTTGCACTGCTCTAGAAGTGCCTGCGTGGGCACGGAGGAGCTCAGTGTGCGCCTCGCTCTGCAGGACACTGGAGGTCATTTTCTGTTCTTACACCCCGTGGGCTGCTTCCTGTTTTGATACCTGTCTCCAGCCTGTTCCTGGCTCTGGCATGGCTCAGGAGGTGTGAAGGAGCTGAGCATGGAAAGCAGGTAGCTCCTAGATATGCTGAGCTACTGCCCAGTTCTGTAATCTGGGCTGTTTCTCAGCAAGTTTTCTTTGTCTGCTGTTCCAGATCAAATATTCACTGCCTTCCTTCTTTTTCATTAGTCTCTTCCTTCCCATAGATTTTCCTTTATGTGTTTTTCCTTTTTAAAACTAATTTGTTTCCTTTTTTTTCCCCGTGTCCGTCCTTCATCTGCTCCTGTAAGGAGGAGTTGAACCTTCCTCATTTCGCCCACAGTCTCCACTTCCCCTCAGCTGCCTGGACCATCCTTTGGGGCACAAGGGTGGTTTAGGGTTCTTTTTAATTATCGTGATCGTCCCGAAATGACCCACGCACACAAGCTGCTTTGCCTTCCCGAGGGCTGGCAAGCCGTAATGCCCATGGGCTCTGCTCGGCGGGGCAGGAGCTCTGCGCCTCATCACAGCTCAGCTCTGTCATCCACCCTCAAGCTTGCGCCTCGGGAGCTTGAGCAAAGCTGCACTCCCGCATCCCTCGCGCCAGCTGGTTGCAAATCTTGCACCATGGATTAATATGCAAAGGTCCTGAGTGAATTAAATGGCTTGGTCTCAGCTCTTTCCTTCGACAAGAGATTCCACAGGACAAAAGCCTCTGTGGGGTTTTTCTTTTTCACACAGTTCAGCACAATTGGGACATCTTGCTCTGTGCAAAAGAGATGTGAGGCTGAATGGAAATTGCACAGGGCTGATGGTTGTGCCCTATCCTCTACTCTTCCCTCCCTGCTTCCCACTAAATACAAGGAGAAGAGAGAGGAGAAGCAAGGGGACCCAAAATGATATGGACCTGTATCTTGTGCATTTTGTGGTCTGAACGTACAGTGGGGTCAGGGTTGTCCCAGCCCCACATGTGCATTCCCTCTCCATCCTGTCGCTTGCATTAAAGACTGATGATTTTCACATCATTCCTGCCCTGGCAATGTTAATCTGATGTGGCTTTCACAGCTTTAGTTGCAAATCCAATCACTTGATGGATGGGAATGTTTACCCACCCCAAATCTCAACTTTCCTGCCTTCCCTGCCTCCCAGCTAGTGTCAGCCAAGTCAGCAAGATCTCTGTCTATAAAATATACCAAGCAAGCTGCAACTTTGCAGTCTTACTGAGATTTATGGGCAGGCTTAAATGATAGAGGATTTTTTTTTTCGTTTTTGTCCTTTTAGGCTTTTATAAACAAACGTTTTCCATGAGTAGTTTTGTTTTCCCGAGGTCTGTGTCAAGCCACCTCAACTGACACACAGACCTTGTCTGTGTCTTTCACAGCCTCTTTAATTATAAGGAGAACTATGAGAAGATGTAAGGTGAATTTCCGTTTCCCAAGCATGGATTAAAATTCTTTTGAAAGGCATTCAAGACTCCTATCTCTTGCTCCCTGTCAAAAGCAGATAGAATTGGGATGTAGTAGGATATTGAAGGAGGTGGGGAGAGACCAAGAATAAGATGAAACCTCAATAAATTTGACAAAATAACCAGATTCTCATTCAGTTTTGGCTAGAATAGGGCCTTGGAGTGCCAGTCTCTATTCCTTGTACCATGGACTTCCTTGATGACTCTAGCAAATGCCTCTTTCTCTGGACCAAACAGACAGCGTGAAGGACATTTGTGTTTGTGTGTGTTCATTCATGTAGCATGTTGTGTAATTGCAGGACATGTTGGTGCAGAAGTGGAGGACATTGGTTGTGACAGTATGAGAAGGTTGATGCCCGCAGTATATTTAGTCAAGGCCCTCTTTTAACTTATTTCAGTAGAGGGAAAGGGTCAAGTCATCATGACTGGTCCATTTCTCCTACAGCTAGTGACTTGATGGCATACTCCCAATGCTATAACCATAAAACATTTGATTTTCATCATGTTTGGTATCCCTTTTATAATCTCTGTCTGTCCCTCTCTCTGACTTTCCTTGACAGGACAATGTCAAGATAAAAATCAAATATTTGCTCTTGTACATGTAGATAAATCCTTCCTGTGTTACTTAGAACGCTTCAGATTATGAAATTGGACATGATTTCAATCCTTTAATTGACCTGTCATCATTTAGGCTGTTTGCTTTAGTTTTTATGGTGCTTCCACCTTGATCAGTGAAGTTGGAAGGAAGATGGGGGAGACAGATTTTGTTTGTAGGTTATATCCCTTTGTTTTTTTCTTTTTTTTTTCCTTCTCTTTTTTAATTTTTATTTGTGTGTGTGTGTGTGTGTCAGTTTTTGTGTTTTATATCAGGACATAGCCGTAG
This sequence comes from Crypturellus undulatus, assembly GCA_013389825.1. Lineage (NCBI taxonomy): Eukaryota > Metazoa > Chordata > Aves > Tinamiformes > Tinamidae > Crypturellus > Crypturellus undulatus. Next base: position 6,920 of record VWPW01020035.1, read on the forward strand.
ACCTGACAGCATCAGATCCAAGCACAATGTAGAATCACCTTCCTAAAAATGTCATCTTATTTCTCTGGTCTGCCTCATTCATGAACTACATCAGGTAGAGATGAACCTCTTACAGCTTGCTCCAGTGAATATCAGGAGAAATTCTGATAACCAGTCTGGGCCAAAAGTTAGGTGCCCTGTGTGCTTACACAGAGTCTAAGCACATCTTAGAAATCAATCACAATGTATTTCAATGAGAGTAGTTACTGTTAAAATGATTGGTTTTACCTTCTGTCTAATGACCAGTGGTAGGTTCATATGGTGAAGAGCAAGACTGTCATTTCAATTGTTTGCATATGGATGTTGCTAAGACTTTAGTAAGTCACCTTTCTTTCTAATGTTATTTTTTCAAAGGCTGTAGATGACAAAATTCAGATGTGACCATAACTTCCCTTCCTGCAAACTGGTTGCCTAGTCCTCTATCCAACTGCCTGACAGAGGGCCATTAGTTGCAATTTTGAGACTGGGTGGTGGAAGTTTTACCTGCATCTTCGCCTCTGCTTTGGTTTATGATCTTGTCCGAGTCTGTGACCAAGTCTGGTCACCTACCTCCCCATTCAAGGATAACAACTACTATCTGTATGTTTTATTGTAACATGCTTTTATTATCCTAATGACCAAATGCTTTTATTATCCTAATGACCAAATACTTGAAAACATTTGGAAGTCTTGCTCCTGCCACTTCGGTGTTAGGAATCTAAGTAGTTTTTGAGCAAAGAAGTATTTATTTAGCGGATCTTTTCTTTTTTTTTAAACTGGTTTCTTTCAAAGATAGGTCTTACCCAAACCATTTCTGAGCCTGCCTTTGCAACTGTTTGGGGAGAAAGTTGATTGCAAATCAAAGGGGCTTTGGAGGAGAAAGACTTTCTTCTGAAAGAAAAGAAGTGGCTTTGTCAAATGGATTCCTGAAAATGGAAAACATCCTTTTGTTTCGCTAGGAATGTGCTGGAAGGGTGAAGATAGAAATGATGATTGAAAGAAGAGAAAATGGAGTTAAAAATCTCAGTAGTGGGCACGGCCAGCTGAAGAGTTAACTGACAGAGCCTTATTCACTGATATGAATTAATAATTGATTCAGTAACAAATCACCAATGTTGCAGTAGTCATGGTGAATAAGATAATAAATGTGTCCTGTCCAGGGAATGCAATGTTGTTAGAATTCTGCTGAAATTATTCATAAATGTGCTACTTTTCCTCATCTCCAACTACTGCTAGTTTAGCTTTTCTTTTTAATCTTCCTAAGCTGTCACATTAGTTGGTGGAGCTAGTCACATTCTATATACAGTGGAATATTAAGGGGAATTGCGGAGACATTATGTCAAATTTCAATAGATAATAGACCCAAATTGGGAAACAAAGTGCCTCCATCCCTTTTTTAACTCCTCCTCTGTCTTAATAAATAAATAAAATGGAAACCCAGAGGCTATTTAACAGTATTTAAATGCGACCCTTGCAGATTTTCTGTTCCCTGTCCATCTTCCTGCTCACACAAGGTCTCTAAGTTGGGTGGACTAAGTTGCTCCACAGGCTTCTGCAGTTTTTTGGTAAGATGTGCAGACTTACATCTGACAGGTTGTAAAGGTCTCTGGTAAGGGGTCTGCAGAGAGCAATCACAGCTTCTCCACCCCACCACTAGTTTGAGGGATTGCCATAGATCCACAGGACCCACTCTTTACTGGTGAGTGTGTGAGAGGACAAGAAAAATACAAGTTTGGGGGAAGGAGAACCATTCAGCCATATAGGAGAAGGTGAGGCAAATGCATCTGATCTGCAAAAGATGGAGAGTGGTTAAAGAGACTGTCATAACTTAGATAATGTGAACAGCAAAATCCTTCTTGCTCATTGAGGAAAGTGACAACAAGAACTAAGACCTAGGAAAGGAAGCCAGACAAAAACACGATAAGGTACAAATTTTTTTTTGTAATCAGTGAAGGCAATTAAACTTTGTAGTAACCTCAAAGTGGTGAATTCTTCATTGCTTGATGTTTTCAAATCAAGATTTGGATCCCTTCCTAGAAGAGATGCTTAGCCAAGAGCAAGGTGCTCAGTGAGTGGAATTCTGCGGTATGTGCTGTTAAGGGAGGTGAGAGAGAGTAACCTGGCCTTAAACTCTGTGAACACAGTCTTTGAATACCTCTGAAAAATGACAACAGTGCAAAACAAAAACCATCAGTGTCAGAATGAAAAATGTTGGGGAAATTATCAAAGTAGTCAAAGACTGCAAAGAAGGAAGATAGGAAAGGCAGTGCAGAACTGAGGATTGATGATAAACAATGCAGAGAAACGGATAATTTGAGGGACAATAGAAGGATAAACTGTAGAGCACAGAAGGTCTAATGTAAAATGGGCAAAAACCTGAGGAAGAAATCTCATGCTTTCAAAGCGTAGAGTTAGTTTGAACTTCAGTGGACATCTCTGAATGAGAAAGTAGATCAGGAAGTCCCCATTCCTGTTCTGCCCTGGTCAGGTCCTTGGTACTCAGACAATTGTGTTGCAGATTGGGGGCAAACTACAGACCAGAGCCATCAGCACAGGACTGCTCAGTAATCCAGGGATATTGGGATGAGATGGGGAAGTGAGTGCACATAACAAAAAAGCTCTTTTGAAACCGATCCTAACTCTTTGTTCTTGGACACTTTGCTTACCTATTGCAAATTCATCTGAAGGTCTCAAAATTCACTGCAAATTTGACTTTAAATGATCCCCCAGTAAAATACGAGTGGTCCTGGTTTTCACCTCTTTCAAAGATGCAGTCGGCACTGGGAGCTTCTTGCTCCTGAGCAACCCTCTCTCCGTCTGGAGATGGAAGAAGAGTGGAGCGGGCAGGACAGGTTCAGCCGTGCTTGCAGCGTGTGCTTTCCCAAGCTGGATGCCGGCCAAGGAGACGTTGTCAGATTGCTCACTTTCAAGAAAATAAAAGCTGCCATGGGGTTCACAGTGATCACACAAAACCAGGACCTCCCACCTTCCTCTCCCCTTCCCACGCTCTCCAGATGCCGCAGCGAACACGGAAGCACAGCAGAAGGAGCGTCGCTTCTGCCGTAGTCCCGCAGGAGAAGACATGCGGGCTCTGCCTCCCCCTGAGTCGGCACGGTGGAAGGAGCAAGGAGGCCGCGTGTGTCTCTGATTGGGAATGACGTTGGAGCGAGGAGCGGGGGGCTGGTTGCACATGGCAAATCGCATGCAGCATGGCTGTCCTCGCATCCTCCTCCAAAGGGCTCTGTGTTTACTCACTCTCTGCAGCGTGCTGCTCCTCCGTATAAATAAAACACACCTCCTCGTGACGCTGGTGGCTGGGGACCAGCGCACACACGTGCATGGGCGCGTGCCTGGGGGGGATGTAAGGCCGACTGCATCAAACCATGCTCTTCTCCTCCCCCCGTTGCTTTCAGTATTGGACTATGGTCGCGCTTTGCTGCTGGGACTATGAGGCCCCTTTGAGCGAAACCTGAGCGATTTTCTGTGTAGCAAGAGAGACAAATAAACTGGGAACGAAGCTGGAGGGAACTGGAGAGGACTGGAGTCCTTGACTGGTCATTTGCCCTGTCCACTTATCCCCTCTGCCCATTTCCACTGCCACACTCCATCCTTCCCCCGCCACCCAGCCCTCCCCCTTCCTCTACACACATACACTCCTTTTATTCTCGGTAAGTTATTAAAAATGTAGACATCACTGGCTCCCAGGGTCAATATGTTGTTTTTAAATTTAAACATGAATTTCCATTTCATTGAGCCTTCAGGCCTAATGAGATGTGCTTTGACAGGAGCAGCTAGCTGGAAAAGGCATGATTGAGGGGCGAGCCAATAATATTAACTCACAGCAGAGTGTGCACACACAGCGCCGGAGCCACGAGCCTTGATTCGCTACTATCCGGGGCTCCGACTAGAGCCGGCAAGGATTTCTGCTGCAGGCCCTGCAGTGAAATGTCAAATGCATTTAACCATCTGTGAGCTCCGCTTGCTCGGGCTGGCCCAAGTTGGACAGCCTGAATGGAGGTTCTTTCAGCTGGGATGACAGACGGGGCCAGGAGGGCTCTTGAAGTTGGGCCTGTCAGTTTAGAGGGCGTCAGCTAAAACAAAGGAAAGAGTAGAAAGCTGTGGAGGTGGCACCAGAATGGGACTCGAGGGATGTAGGCTCAATTCCACTGCCATGCTGTATGAGCTGGGCAGATCACTGCCTCCTTCCAGGGGCGATCACAAAGGTGTGTTTTCATACACTGTGTGATCCATAGTTTGCCTGTGCAGTCAACGGAGAGGAAGAGAGAGAGATGCTCTCCTAAGGGAAAATTCCATGCAGAACATGTGGAGAACATGCGTCCTCTGCGTGAGTGAAGGAAAGCGCACGGAGGAGGAGCTCCTTGGAGGAAGAACTGGTCATACTGCACGTGGAAAAGACACTCACCACACATGCGTGTCCACTGGCATCCACAAAGTGCAGCGAGCAGGTCTTCCCTCCCTCATTTCAGTCCTTCCTGACAAGGGACCACGAGGTGCTTAATCTGGCCATAGCACCCGAGAAGTTTGGTAATGGAAACCACATTTTTGCAGAAAAATGGAAATGGTTTGTGGCAGTTCAATAAGAAAAGCCCCCCAAAACTATGTCCCATTACTCCTAAGCCTTGTGAGAGTGTAGATCAGCCATTACAGAAGAAGGCACGTTCAACAGAAGCCTTAGTATCTCCAGTTTCTTCAGGTTCACACTAGAAAGGCAGGGACTGAAAAAGGTGAGCAGAGGGTCTCAGAAAGGAAGCTGGAGAATTACATGCAAGCTGTGTCCAAATAAGGATTGGTAAAATTGTGCTGACAAAATGGTATTTGGGGGAAATTAGGCATGTGACCTAGCTAAGCTTTTATTTTACTTTCTGATTTAGCATAGGAAAATTGGAAGAGAAAGGTGAGGGGGAAAAAAATCGAATTTTGGCCCCAAAATTATTTTGACCTTTTTGACTGAAAACAATATATTTTCTCAATTTTCCTTTTTCCTTATCTTAGCATGCAGGAAAACCTATTTTCCAGACCGTTCTAATCTAGACCCTGTCTGACTACGAGTGACTTGGATGGTGCCTTTCAGGTGTGATTTTTAGGGCTTCCTTGGCTTTCTGATCCAGGATTCAAATGGCGAATTGTCTTTCTCATCATGGTTTAGTGAGTCTGCTTCTGCTGGAATCCACAACGGCAGATACTGATCTCTGTGTGCGTGTTTATAAAACATGGAGAAGAAATGCAGCATGATATTAAATGAAAAGTAAATCAGAGCGATAATTAATAATAAAGGCTGCTGAATATTCTGAATCTTTGAAAAGGGTTGTTTTTTCCCCCCCTGGATCCAGTGAGCACTCACTCGTGTGAATAACATTACGTGCATGAGTAATCCCTTTGAACTCAATGAAACCCAAGTTAAATACGTGTAGGAAGCCTGTGCAGGGTTAGGACCAGGAGCTGTAGCACTGAGTTCAGGGCGCGTATCGTGTTTGTACTGTTGCTTAATTGTAAAGCAGATGTAAATAGTAAGTCTTCTCTCTTCTGGCCTGTCTGGATTTTGCTGAAAGACATACCCTCTTGGTGTCTAAATCCTTCTGGACCTGTGCATTTCTGGCCTTTAAAATGTGATATTTAGCTTTCAGAAAGCAAATAACAACTACTGTACACTTTTTCACACCTTCCTCCTGTGATTCTCCCGTGCACTTTTGATAACATTAACTGATGCGACCTGACAAGTCCTCTGTTGAGAACTGACTCTTAGTGTTGCCATTTCTCTCTCTCATTCTGTATCTATTTTTCATAAGCATGAGGATATTTGGATCTTCTTTAAAGCTTCTTCTGCTACAGACATGATTATATTAAAAAAATCTCAGTTTTCATTTCATATCTCTTCTAAAAATAACTTTCTAACTTCTGCTGTCATAAAAATTAAGATAAATTGAAATTTGAAGTGTCTTTATAATATTGAAAAATCTCACTGTCTTAATGAATGAATCTCATGATTTTTGAGAGAAACAATTCAGTATGCTCTAACATTTGGTTTTGAGAATACTGGACATTCAATTCCCATTTTAAAGACAAGTGGGCAGATAAAGTGGAAGCCTAATTTAAAGTAGTGGGCCCAATAGCACATAAATCATCAGTGTCAGAGCAAGAATAAGATTCTTGGAGTACCATATCCCTTGCTTTATGTCCTGGCTGACACTCGTAGCAGGAGAGACATGAACCACAGCAGCAGAGATGGTGCGAGGATTTGCTGCCTTAACATATAGAATGCTTTCCATAAGCTGAATTTCATGAGTCAGCGTTTTGGAGGGCAATAACTTACAGTAATAAACAGGGAAAGAACACCAAGTTTGTGTGGGTAAATTTGGTTCTAAAGTGAGTGATGTACTTCGTGGTAATCAGGTACAGTTGTGATTTGAACACTTTAAAGCTTGTGAAATATGTTCCCTGTTGACTGATTCCAGCTTCTTTTTTTTATTATTATTTTTTCCCTCCTTCCCCCTCCCCTTCCCTCTAGCTTTGGCTGTCTTTAAAGGCAGGATCCTTCCTCAGTGGGGTATTCTGCATTGCCACTACAGAAAAATGAGAACAGGGAGGGCAACCTGGAGAGGGCGAATACAAATTTCCCAGGTCACTATTGATTTCTGGGAGCTGTGGAAGGAAACTCCTGTGGCCTCTGTATGGAGGCTGGAGGTGGGAAAGAGGGGGGAATGTTAAAGTGGATTCGGGAACAGCAGTTCCATGTGGTTTTTTTTTTTTTTTTTGGTTTGTTTTTTTGTGTTTTTTTTTTTTTCCATCCCCACTTCTTTGTGCTCAGTGGAGTCTTGGAGCGGATTCAGGCTTTTCATGTTCACAGAGAATTGGAAGCTTAGATCTCTGACCTTTTAAAAATCCATTTTGAGTCTCATCTTTCAGAGATTTAAACAAAAGATTTTGACCTAAAGGGCCATTGTTTTACACTTTCTGATAGAGGGGATAAGAAAGGCTGAGAGGAAGGAGAGCAGAAACAAAGATTATCTGAAATGGGACCTGCTGATTATGGTGGTAATTCTGCAAGTGGAAGAGGGAGGGAGAGACCTGTAAGGATGGGGACAGACCTATTTTGGGGAACAGACAGAATGACTGTTGAGATAATACTGCTTTTCTTACTGTAGTCAAGCTCAGAGATAGAGGAAAAGAATCTCCCTGATTCATCCTTGCCACTATCGTCCACTACCTCTGTGGTTTTTCTGTACTGTCCCTGAAGAAATGTCTCAAATAGTAGAGCCTCAGAGACAGACAAAGTGTGTGATTCTGCCATCAGGCATGCTGGGAGCTGATACTACTCAGTTTTTTAGCTTCAAATTTGTATTTTCAGTAATGATTTTTTTTCCTCCAACCTCTGTCCTTTTAACTTAAGCATTGGCACTAATAATGAAAAAAAAATCCCCCCCAAAATCCTTCTTTACCATCATTTTTTTCTCATTTTTCTTTTCCATATGTCTGTTTCTGTTTGGAGCAGATTTGGTGCTCATTTTTTTGGCAGATAGATGAGGTCAAATTCTTCACACCCTTTCTTTCTCTATTGACTCATGCAAATTCTGGCCTATCCAAATAATTAAAAATTGAAAATCAATTGATACAGAATCTTCTGTCATTACAAATGTTGGAAGGGAATATGTTCCTTTCTTACCCATGCAAGATGGACCTTCATAATAATAAGATAACTGCAATGGAGGCATTGCAGTTGCATCTCCTCTTTTCCTTCTCTTTGGTGGGAAACATCAGGGGTTGTACTGGGAGGAGATATCTGACATGCCAGACTCCTAGAGAGTAAAACAGGTTCACTCCTCTGCTCACCACAGGCCACAGAAAGGGTTAGAGCTCTGCCTGATGTCTCTTGCTCCGCCACAGCAACGTGTGATAATATGGGAGGATGCGCTCAGTGTATGCTTAAGTTGTCTCCAGTTGAAGCAGTTTGGTGGGAGGGATGGAGTACAGAAAACCTTCATTTTGCTTGGATTGGAATGATATTTTTGGTGTCGTGTCCAAAAAAAAAAAAAAAAAAAGCACAGATTATTCAGTCACACAGTCCACCCACCTCAGTTTGTTCACCTGCTTCCTCTCTACCCCCGTTCCCTTCTCCACTTCCCCATGATGTTTTTGAACCTACTGATTGATCTCAACCACACATGAAAGAGCCTAGAAGTTTGGAAAATAATTATGTATGTACTAGTTGTACAAAAATTTGGCAGAGAAAGGGGATATAAATGAGTTGCCCTGCTGAGAAGATGGTGGGCAGAGCTCAGCCCTGACAGCAGCTGCCCAATCTGCACCCACGTATGGGCCAACGCAACTGGCACATTACCCTCTTTAGCTGCAGAGCCCGCAGCCTTTGGACAGAGCAGAGGACATAAAGGAAGCTGGATTATTGAGAGAGGACAGCCTGCGAGGCCTGGGATACAAATCTATAGCAAGCCAAACTTCATTAATCTGTTCTCACACTTTGAGTAAGTCATTATTACTTCCAGACCATCACAGTATACCGAGGCTGTGCTGCTTTACTTAGAAAAGTACTAGATCCCTGAAAACTGCCAGTCCCATTGAAAGACACAAGATATAGGCACCCAATGCTAAGCACGTTGTGGTAGGTGGAAGTAAATTAGCTAGTTGCTAGTCCAGGAAAAAGGGCAGTTTGGGAATAGCTTGGAGGCAGAGGGATTCAGACCTAACCATGACAGTGTAGTTGCTCTATTGAGAAGAAGAAATCTTTCCCATATAGTAATCAAACTGTGGAACTTGTTGCAGGATGCTGTGAAGATCAGAAAACATCTACAGGGTGAGAGGAAAAAAAGTTCTAGGCAAATTCGTAGAGAAGGAACCTCTTGGTGACTCTTAGATGTGATTGTCCATATAACCTGTTTCTCAGAAATTTCCGTAACTGCTGATACCCAGAAGATGAGAGGCTCTGGCCAGGAGGCACTAACCTATGCTATTTCTTATCCTCCATCCATAAATATCATCTTCTGATTACAGTCTGAAATAGAGGAATCATTAACTGGGTCTATCGCCCTGCTGTTTTTGTGATCTTGTTCTCATTTGTTCCGAAGCAAAGAGTGAATGTATTGGGAAAGAAGGACTGGGAAGGAGCCATGGACAGATTGACAAAGTTGCTATGGGATAAGGAAGTAATAATTGTGGTAGATTTATGATGACCTTTATAACAGGCCTTGGAACCTTGAATTCAAGGGGGAAACCGTTAACCCTTTTGCAGAGATTAAAAATAACATCATAGGGCACTTGGAAGCTTGCAGAAATTTTCCTCCTAGTGACATGCTTTCCTCTGGGCCTGATCTGAAAAGCTGTGCATCTTCCCAGGAGCTAAGCTTCAAATAATAGATAAAGAGTACAGAGAAAGGAGCTGCTTTCACACTTCATAAAAGCAGGACGACTTTCCGCCTGGAAGCCAGCACGCGGGTCCCCTGGAAGACCTGCAGAGGTGTGTTTAAAACAAAAGTGAGGGAGGTTAAGAGAAAACTGCAGTGTTAGATCCAAGGGGCCAAGTGTTCCCTGTGTATAATCCGATTATCAGAACAGTGACATCAGCAGAGTTCTGCTGATTTATTCTGCCTGTGATTTAGCCGAGGCTTTTCTTTGTGAAACTAAAAAAAAAAAAATAAATTTACTCTACACAGCTGGTTAGCTTTCTTCTAACAAGGTATTCTCCCATTATACTTATTTTGCATTTCTGTAAAACTATCTATATTTTACATTTTAGAAATGTGGGGTCTTTGGCTTCTGAAGGGCACAAGTATGCAGCTTGGTGAGAACAGTCACAGATTTCCTTACATTTTTGTGACAGCTGTGTTCAGCCTAAAACTTTGGAGAGAAGCTGAGAATTTTTAGTTTCTTAGTATATATATAGGGGAAATGAAGCAATGAAAGATGCTAGAAGCATCTGGAGGATGTCTGTGTTAAAAAAAAAAAAAAAAAAAAAAAAAAAANCACAACCCTAGTACAGTCAGAAATTGGCAAGGCAGGACTGGGCATGTCTAATTGGTGGATAATTGGTGTCCAGCAATTCATGGATAGATACATGAGGAGATTTGGGCTCCCAAACCAGTGGTGAGGATGCTGAGCCTTCCTGAAGAAGGCTCAGCCTAGGCCCACCCTCTCCCTGGCTCGGAGTAACAGACATTAACCATGGATTTGTTTCCAAATGAAGTTATGTTTGTTGCTGACATTCAGCCTGCCCTGCGACCGCTGCGCAGTACTTGGTAGTAGAGCCTTGGGGCCCGTGAGACGCATTGTGCAGTGGTTTTCCGATGGCGGTTGTGGGTGGGAGGTTTTCATCCCCTACAACACAACATCTGGAACAGCAGTTCCCAAATGACAGGCTTTGGGAGTGCAGAAAAGGAGAACATCAGCAGAAACATGGGGATCTTCTGGTCTAAAAGATAACTTGCACTGTGTGAGGCCCTGATGACACCTTGCCCAGGAGAGGGCAGAGACAGGAGTGCTTGGAAATGCAAACTCATTCCTTTTTGTTTTACCTAAGCTTCTCAAATGTATGTATGTGGTTTACCTCCCAAAACCTCTATTCAGGAAGCTTAGAGTGCAGGGACTTTTTAGCTGCAGAACAGCTATGTCCCAAAGATGATAAATGACAATATTATCATACAGCGACTAAAACATGAGAGGAACGTAGATGTCCTGAATTCACCAACTTCACATATTTTACATGCTTTTTAACCTGCTTTTCTTGGCAAAACATTTGTGCTAAAACACACGCTGCCTCAAGGGAACTGCCGTGCTTTGCAGTTGGTGAATCTAGCTTTCCAATTTTAACCAAGCTGGTAGGACTTTCTCTTGACTCCTTGTAATTTACAGTCACTCCTCTCCACATTTAATTGTGTTTGTAAATAACTGATATATCATTCGGAGGAAACATACAAGTGCAAAGGATCCGTTACAGGATAGATTCGTAAACCAAACCTTTCTGCTACAAATGAGGGGTGGAGAGGAGGAATCCTTTCAAGTATTTATTTCCTATACAATTAAAAAGCTCTCATACTGCTGTAAGTAAAGCTCCAGCAACCATAGGATTGAGATCCCTGTTTTTCAGGCTGACCAAAATTATCCTTTTGCACTTCTCTGCCATTTACTGGCAGTGAGCCTGAGCATATTTTGTATTTGTATGGGGTGGCAACTATCTGCCCTAGGGCTGTGCAACACCCATCACAGAGATTTCCTAAGTCCAAAGAAGGTTCTGAGGACATTGCAGTGGTAAAAATATTCAGTTGCATTGGGCGGTAGGTCATTACCGTGCTGACTGCATTTGTTCTTTAAGCAGCCGGAGCGAAGCCAGTGTATCCCAATAGCTAAGAAAGGATTTGCACGCCTGGCTGGGGATCTCAGTGCTTTATCTGCTCTAGTGAACCAAGCCTCCAGCTCCCTATGAGGCAGACAGCATAGTCTCTTAGGACATCTTCCTTTGCCACTGAGTTGCAGCATCCCAGACCAAGGGAAAATTGGCTGGAAAAAGGGAGGAATATAGCCAGGGTCTTCTTGCTACCTATGCAGCATCCTGTCCAGTTTTGTAACACTAGATGATCTTTTCTCTGATTAAAAAATTCAGATATTAATGAAAATATTCTTTTCCCTATTGCATCAGTGGTTTTAGATTTTGATTAAAAACAGAAAAAAAAAAACATTCTTATCCTTGGAAGAAAATTGAGAGAGGGTACTGGGAAGAACTATGAAATCTTTATCTTCACGTGAATTTTTAGAGAGCCATCTCCTGTCACCTGGATGACCTGTAGCCATAATCAGTCTACAGGATATCCACCTCATGGGCTACGGAGGAATCCTTGCACAGCAAGTCTGTGATATCTGTAGTATAAAGCAGCTCATCTCGTTTTTCCATTTCGGTCCCTTCTCACCAGTAAGATGTTGGCAAATTGGAGGGAGTTCAGACAAGGGCCACAAAAATGATAAAGGGCCTGTGGAGAGCTGACTTATGAGGAGAGATTAAAAGAACCAAATACATATAGTTCAAGTAAAGGATGACTGAGGGGAGGGAGAAGTAGGGAAGGCAATATTTATCTCCATATTTTTGCAAGGGTGTAAATTCCAAAGCAGGAGATGAACTGCTTATGATGGTATAAAGGGAGATTTACTAAAAGTTGTAGTAGGAAATTAAGGAAAGGAAATTTTCGGCTGAATGTCAGGAGAATTTGTTAACAGTAAGATAATGATAATAAATACTTTATATAAGTATTTTAGGTGTATGCAGGGGCAAACAGTAGCAAACTGCATTCCACATCCAACTTTTGTAAGCAGTAAGGAAAGATTGTTCTTCTCCCTTGTCTTGCTGTCTGAGAAACTGCTCAGTGCAAAGAGCACTGTTCTCCCCTTGGTACATGCAAAAAGCATGCTTAAAAATCCTGGTTTAATCACACCTGGCTTTGCTGGTATTAGGCTTGGCCAGATCTTTATGGCGCTGCCTGGTAACATAACTCAGTTGTGAGGCATCTACTGCCAACATTTCCAATGGCATACAGGTTTGGTATGACTTTCTACCAGGTAAGGCCAGCGCAGGATGCGTCTGTCTCCTTGTGGTAGCAGTTTATAGGCATATCGTTCCGAATAATACTGCAGAACTTGCCATGAGCAGCTAAACCAAGGCCGGCATCTCTGCTTTCCAACCCCAGGTCAGTGCAATACACGGTTCAGTGTTAGCACTTGCTGGACTGGACAGTTCTCCTCCAAGTTTTCCTCCACTTGCCAAGAATATCCCTTGCAAAGGCCAGTCCTGTGTCGCTCTAGTAGGTGCACCTACGTCGGGAAGCACCACTCTCTTAAGTGTCTCGTATTTAATTAGTGACCCTAATCATTGGATGCACATCGCAGCCAAGCGGGAGCCTTTCACTTGACTCCGTCAAACAGTGGGGAGTCCCCAAAGGTCTTAGGATTTTTGCAGGCTGTGTTGGAGAAATATTTCACACAAGTGAAGATGAAAGCAGGGTGGGTCTCTCTCTTATTTATTTATTTTTTAGTGCGGTATTCAGTGTCTGGGACAAAAAAAAAAAGATATTGTCAGATGTGTAAATGCAAATTTAATGAGTGCTTAAAAAATCCCTTCAAATCAATGCAAAAATATTCCAGTGTGGAGTCATTTTGATTAAAAAGGGGTGGGGGGGAGCGAAAAAAGGGAGGAGGGTGCCTGAAATAAGCAAAATTTCAAGCTAATGGGAATCTCATTCATTATTTAATCCACTCCTTATCTGAAATGTACAAAAAATGGAATCTAATATGGCGTATGTATGTTGTTGTCTTAGCGAAAAGACAGGGGCAAAGGCCCGCAATTTCACTTAATATATTAAATCCTACTGCAGGCTTTGAGCCAGATTAATAACTCTAGCGAGCTAGAAAATCCCAATATATATTTTTTCTAGCTCCATGCATGATGCAGCTTGATTCATAAGCAGCTCTACCGCTGGGCTTTATTAAATACAAATAAAATATCTCTTCTATTGCAAAAGCCCACAAGGTGACAGAAAGAGGAGAAGAGACTGTCCTTGCTAGTTAAAATGTATTTCCTTTGGCTTCCTTCTCCTTACCTCAGCCCCCAAGTCCCAGCTCCCTAGAATATTTATACAGACATAACACTGTGCATAAAAACCAGGGGATCGGCTGAAAGGAAAGAATTTGTTCCCGATCACTGGGGCATGCTTGTGAAAAAGACCCGCAGGATTCCTCCCCACAAGTGGACACGACTCAGTTTTATACCTGCTCGCGAGCAGAGTTTTGGAGCCCGTTGGTGCTGCTCGTAAAACACAGCGCCAGTTTGGGAAATCCTCCCTATTTCGGACAGCCCTGCAACACATGCTGTGTGCATAGCTAAGCATGTACTTAAATGCTGCCCTGGAAAAAGATGGATTTACCCATGTGCTTATCTGCTTTCCCTAAATCTGGGCTACCCCCCTTACACGTAATGTGCAAGGCCAAGTTTTGTGGGTCACTATGGGAGGAACTGGACAGAGCTTCTCAGATAATCAGACTAAATCCTATTTTTGCTGCCTCGTTTTCTTAGGATTTTATAAAAACCACAAATGTGCGTTGGATTGGATTCTGAAAACCTCCCAGATGGAGGACCTGAAAATTATTTGGGAGCCCCAGTTTTTTTCCCTGAAGGCTGCTCTGGTGAAGTACATGCTCCAGAGAGGCTAGATCCAAAGCAGGCAAGTGAAATAGTGGAGATAGTCAGTCCCTGTTCTGCAGCGGGTGAAGAGAGCTGCCGTGGTGTAGAGCAAGCGAGGTGACACCAGCTAAAGCACTTTGGGGGATGATGGTGCCCTCTTAAGGTCTGATTCAAGCCATCACTAGATCTTTATAAAGCAAACAGAAGAATTAGATCTGATTTAATGTATTTCTCTAGAGAAGATGGAGCTTTAAGTGTACTACAACAGCATAAAATAACCTCCCCAAGGTAATTTCCCAGCTCTTTTTTTTTTTTTTTTTTTTTTTGGTTTTGCCCTTTTAAATCATAGATGACCAAGAAAAGGAGAGTTGTGTTTTTGTTTTGGTAATTAAAGGAAGTAGAAGAAATGAGGACATGAGATAACGCTGCAGGTTATCAGATATCTGGCAGTGAAATGAGGATGCAGTGGGTTTTATTGCTGCTGTTGTCTTTGGTGAGGGGGAGAGGGGAGAATGTGTGTAAAGTTATTTTTAAATCCACATTAGTTACTTGATGGATTTTTCCACTCACTCTTGGCATAGACCCAAGGATCCCAGTCTGGACTGCGCTGAGCTGATGGAAGTGGTGTGTGAGGGGACCAGGGACTTGGATATGGTGCAGGAGGAAGGGAAGTTTTCTGCCTGTTTTCTCGTGTCTCAGGCCTGTCAAACCGCTCTCATTTTACTGCCTGCAGCATCTGTGCTGTGTTTGGTGCAACAAGTGAGGAGAAGATAAGCTGGAGGCTTCCCAGGCTGGCCAGGGTGGGCCTGCACCAGGGTTACGCCAGTCCTCGGGACTATTGGAGGTGATGATTTGTTTTCACGTGCACCGCCAGGAGATAGACAGGTCCTGCTTGGGGATAAAAGACCCAGAGTGCGTAGCACTTAGCACATGCCAAATGAGAAGACGCTCCTTGACCCAGCTGCCCGGAGATGTGAGCGCACGCGAGGGCAGTGGCTGCAGCAGACAGATGGAGGGAGCGCAAGGCAGTAGCGAGCGCGCGGTTTGGTCGGGAGGCTGCGGCGGCAGCGCCAGCTGCCTCGGAAGTGTCACAGCAAAGGTGAGTTTCAAGGAGGGATCGCGAGGCGGCCTCTGTAGTAGATGCCTCTGATGTTGGCAGGTCTTTCACATCCCTGGTAAGCGAAGGTCTCTGGGCAGTAGAAACAGCTGACATAGCTTTGGGGTTAAGCCAACACCATCGTACTGTTAGGATGTTTGTCTGAACCAACCTTCACAAAAGGCTTTCCTGTGCCTACCTCAATATTAAGGACTCGGAGGCTTTTGAGGACAGAAGGTGTAATTTCTCCTGACCTTCAGGATATAATAGAGGCCGCAGAATTAGTGCGATTCCTGCTTCAGGCCCCTGGCACTTGAATCGAATCACAGTAGCTCTTTCAGAAAGACACACTCCTAACACAGAGCTTGTTTCTCGAATTTATAGGGTCTGTGTACGTGCTTGTGCCATGTGTGAAATATAGTAGGTACAGACTCTTGTATTGTTTTCTGGTTGTTTGTTAAACAGGTATAAGGGCCCTTCTGAAAAGCTCAGGGTTTTTGAGCACAATCATGTGTACTGCCGAGGCAGCAAGTGAAGGCTAATTTGAAAAATTCACGCTGGACACTGGGACAAGATGTGCCCTTTAAATGATGGTCAGTGACCCAGGAAGAATTTCCTGAGTGCAGGAGGACCTCAGTGGAATTGTTTCATGTCTGCAAGTGTGTGGCTAAGCAGTTTAAATGGAAATAGTACTAAGAGTATATTGCTTTCCATTGGCTTATGTTTTAAAGTGCTTATCCTGTGCTTCAAGTGCTTGTGATTTTACAGAAACTGAGGTTCAGCAGAAGCGTTTTCAGACTTTAAAAACAAACGTCAATAAAATTCAAATCCTTTTTTAATTTACATTTTTTTGTCCTCCTTGCACCTCAAATGCCAATTTACCTCTTCCTCTTTCATGTCTCTTATATTGCCTGTTTCATTCAACAGGGCTGTAAATTTTCGTGCTGACTGGGGGCATAAGTAATAGGATTTAGTTAAGGCAATCGCTTTCAAACTCTGTCTTTTGGTTATGCCATAGACTTGCTTGAAGAGCCCTGAGTGAGTCATGAGAACTTTATGAAAAGAAGGCCACAGGAAAGTTAAAAGATTCCCATAAACGATGGAGATAACACAACATACGGTTATTAGCAGCCTGCCTCTAAACTTTCATCCCTCCGTGCACTTCAAGTGCCTTTTTCCATTTTGACCATGTCCATCTAGTTTGTCAGTTCTGTACACCTGGTCTCCAAAAGCCTTGTTGCAGGCACTGGTAAGAAATTGTGCTATCAACAGGATGGAAAATTGATTAGTCCGTTTTCTCTGTTCCAACTTAAGAGTAAAGCAGTAAAAAGCGTTAATGTCAAAAAGTGAATTAGATTTCTAACACTGTTTCTGCTTTAATAGTTTCTTCCATTTGCTAATAGTGCAGATAATAGCAACTGCCCTTCAATAATGTGTGGGTTTTTTGTGTGTCTTTCTTCTGACAGCATCTTTTAAAAATAACATGTTACAGCTCATTCATGAAGTAGTTATCAATTCTGTGCTTGTTTGTTTCTTCAGGCAAGCTAAGTATGTCCTTGTTAACACTGGCTGTTAGGCATCGTGTACCTGCAGGCTGTGCTTAGCTTCCCCCTTTTAAGGGTCTCCCAATCAATTAAAATTGCGGATACAAATTCCAGGTATTTTGCAAAGCAGCTTTCAAATCCAAACACCGACTTCGCATACTGTTGGGAAGCCGAGCAGTGCAGGACATGGGGTGACGGCTGCTCCTTCGCGGAGCCACAGGAGCTGTAAGCAGAGATGTCCCCTGAACTCCAGTGAGACCGAGCCAAATTGGAATCTGAACTCTACAAGCAGGATTATTTTGGTATTACCTGTTCCAAAGCTGCTATCTTATTTATCTCATAAATTCCTCCTTAAGCATGCTTTACGCTCCACGCTGTTCTTTTCAAGTCTGGGTTTCTTATCACTACTGTATCTGAACACTCTCTAATAGTGTGCTAACCATTGGGGCTATTCTGTCATCTACAACTAATTTTATTTATCATCTTTTTCCCAGCAGAGAGAGGAGGCTGCTGTTTTGATCGGGTCCACTTTGTCTCTGCGATCCACATGCTGCTCTGTGTTAATATTTGGGGCGGCAGACCAAATTATTGCTTCTTGGCTAAATGAAACTAGTGGGGCTGGAATGCTCCTTGTTTCTGTACTTCTTCCAAAACACTACTTTTGTCTTGAAAATTATGGTTCCTGATTAGCTTATCATCTGTTTGAAGAAAAAGTCTATTGGACTTTAGGAGCTTGTCAAACACAATCACTAGTTTACAGCACTCTTTTTTTTGTACATGCATGGTCTAAAGAATCTTTTGATGATTAAGTGACAAACTTGTGATCTAGGATTGGCTGGTAAATTCCTTTTCTTTCATTGCACTAGTCTTTCCAGCCTACTCTGTCAGTCTGTTTTGTCCATCCATTTTGATGCCTAAATTATTAGCAAACTAAAGCAGAGATCATTTACTTCAGGGTATCTATTCACTGCTTTTCCCAAGCATCTAATCTCAGATTGGTGATTGTGGATGTTACAGTAATTTATAATTGCAATTACTGAGCGGTGACAGTTAAATGGTATGCAATAAGAGCCTTTTAGCTGCACACCACGTTTTATCCTAGTTTATTATTCACATTCACAAAGAATCCTAGTTTATCATTCACATTTCATTCAAAGAGTAAGTCTCATAAAGTTTTAGTTTTGTATATGTGGTCAGATCAAAAATGTTTGCAGAAGAGTGCTGCTTGATTGTTTCTGGCTTGGTACTGTTGGCAAAAAACCATATGGAAATAAACCAGAAATGAAACTGAATCAGATTTTTGAAATTCAGAGAAAAGCATCTGCATTAGCTTAAAGAACAGGTGAAATTGTCCTAAATTAAAAACATAAGCTGGTTTAACTGTGATATAAACTTCTAATGTATTTGGGTAGCGTAGTTCAAATCCCTATGAATAAATCCATAATTCTGTTTTTTAACTGTGTTAATTGGTTTAAGGTATGTGAATATAAATGGAGATTATTACTTTTTCGAATTCCAGAATATGCAATATTCTGAATATATCTCTTTTTCTGGAATGAAATACCCTGGTTTGAATTTGTATCTTAAAAAAATAAATAAAAAAGATTCAAGTTGGCATGGAATGTTATTCATAGAGATACTTGATGTGTGAATACTCAATACTGCATTTAGATGAGCAGATTCCTTGCTCTGTGATAGGGTTCCAAGCCTGCCCCTGAGCTCTCAGTTGTCCAAAGGAGAAGAGATCCCATGTCCTCATTGCCCCTTCACTGTGAGGGAAGTTGTGATTGCTCAACATTTTGTAAGACTGGTTTATGCTCCCAGCACACACACTTCTTACAGACAGATGCTGGCTTGCAGTAATTCTACCCTGCTCAGGTCTTTACCTCTTTCCTTGTCTAAGACTTTTTTGACTTGGGAAACTCAAAAACAAACAAACAAAAAAGTCCATCCCCAGGCTAGCAATTCCCTCCCTGTTATGAAGTGAAACTAGCAGAGCTGGCAAAAAAATGTCGGTGTGGATGAGCATGGGAGAAACTTTCTGGATTGCAAGAGGGAAGTTTGATAAATTACAGGCAAGTATATTATTTGTGGTACTGTGATTAGACAAGATATCACCATGGTTTCTTTTGACATTATTTCCTTGAGTTTAAGCAAAGCATCACAGTCCAATGGAGTTGAAGTGTATAGGAAAAGAGGTTAGAACATTCATTAAACTTTTCTGTATTTATCTTACTCTTCTTGCAAGATGATTTCTTTTAAAGCTAAAGCCAGATACTTGAATGAAAAATGACCCATCTCCTTATCCTATCCATGAAAATTGACCTCTCCTTTAGATCAGGTGATCAGTGGAGCATAACCCGAGTTTAATGGCCATCAAAGAGAAAACCAATTTAGTTTCAGCCCTTTGACAGGAGTGCATCTGCAGGACTTTGAGCAGACCAATCAGGCATTTTTTATCTGGTTGTTGTGCCAAGTCTTCGCTAAACTTCAATAATGATCTCTCACAGCCGTCCCTTTGCTGTTGGTGCTTTGCGCTAGCGATAAGTTTCTGGGTGATGCATAGGAGGTGTTGTCAAAACCTGGATTTCTGCGTGCCTGAGCACTATCATGTCACCCTCTTGTGGAAAGGTAAGAGATCCTGAGCTTTTCAAATGCTGAAGCGGCACCACTGAGCTGAAAGGCTAGGACTTTCTCAAACTGTCATCCACATCAATAACCCATTTCTATCACAAACTGAATTCTAGACTTCAATAAGACATTTCAGGTCCAGTAACTTTTTTTTCCCAGCTGACTCCAAATACTCCTGCTTCTTTTTGAAACCATTCTTTGCTAATGTGATATGGTCATGATAATGTGTTAGAACTGCAGTAAGGGAGGTTGGTTGGTTATTGGTTGTTGATTTTTCTGGTGAGGCTGGTTTAGATACATAGTCACACTTCCAAGAAAAGTGTTTGGGAACATCCAGACTGATACAATAGTGATAGATCAAGCTGATGAGGGTTGTATTTTTCCCTTGGGTTTTGATCAGCATTCTCCCTGAATAATCACTTGCCAGAGTGACATTCCAGTGCAAGGTACCTGTTAATGCAGATTAGTCTTGATCCGTAAGAGTTTCTGTTGTCCTTATTTGTTCCCTCTACTGTTGCATCTCTTTCAAATGTCCAGGTTGCTGACTAGTGACTTCTGTGCCTTTGGGACACAGTACAAGGTTAAAAAAAAAAAATGTTGTTATAATCCAGCTGGGACCTAGCCTAAATATGGTCCCCGTTCCCATTCCAGGGACCTTTGTGTCTCTCTAGACTCAGATCTGGTAGAACACATTGCCATATAATATTAGCTGACAAGAGCAATTTTTAATGCAATTCAAAATAGACTTTTAAACACAGGAAAGAAGAGAAAATGCATGGAGAAGCCGGTAAATAAGAGAAGGAATTATTTTAAGATAGAGTAATGCAAAGCTTCCAAAGTCAGGACTTAAACCAACCTTTAATGATTAGGCATTAGCAGGAAAGTTTCCATGGGAACATATTATCTCATCACTCTCTACTTCTGTGTTCCTTGTGTCCTCAATTGAAACAGCTGGAAGTGGCTAAATTATGTCATTTCATTTGTTTTCTGTTGTATGAAACTTTTTTCTATTGCCATACTAAGAAGTCAATCTCCCTTTCTCTTCCCCTCCTCCTTTCTTGGCCCAAAGAATGTTTAATTATTTATGCAAGTGGAACATCTCCAACAAAAGAGATGGAGATAGAAGGAGGGAGTAAAATGGAGAGAAATTGTTTTAGCTTTTCTGGAGTGGAGTTGATCCCAGTTTTGAAATAAATATCAGCCTTTTTGTACTTCATTATTTACCAGTTAACAAAAAAAAAAAGAGAGAGAGAGAGAGAGGGAGAAAAATCATGAACCTCTGATAAATAATTCAGGCTCCTCCATCTGTGAAAATGTTGGATTTGGCCTAATTTTTCTTATAAACAAAGATCATCATCTGCTCCAGAAAATAAAATCTGTAGAATTTAGGTTCTGAAGGGGTATTTTTTGCTGACAGGATCTGATATATTTTTCCCTCATATGCACATTAGAAAGCAAACTCAGAAAATTATAACAGAGGAAATTACACTTTCTACCTTTAGTCCCTCCTCTTGCTAGAATGACTGCCAGCTACTTCACTGAAATGCAGGTCAACAAGAAGTTTGTTTGGTTTTGCCAAATCTTGCCATTCAGTGCCTAAATCCCTTTGTCAGAAAATATTAGATGTGGATCACTGACCCAAAAAGGAGACTCCACCATCAAGGTGTGTAATGGAACTTTTGAAGGAATGCAAGAAGTTACTCCTCCTTGGTCCAGTGTAAGGTCTGTATCCCGTGTGGTGTTGTATGGACATCTCTTTCAACTTTAAAACATGATTAATAGTTTTCCCTCAGCTTTTCTTTTCAGAGATTTCGTATTTTTCACAGCCATAAAGTGATGTCTGGGTAAACATGTAAACATTATTTTTGCAGGACACCTTACATCAGTGAATTCATAGAGCCAGCTGCAGTCCTGAGCAATTCTTTCTCGGTGATTTCAGGTAGTAAAGAGTTTGAGCTGGGATTCAGCCTGACATTCAGGTGAAATGGGACCTCACTTTCATCTGTGACATCATATGGTTGATGTTTATTATATTGTCTTCTACCTCTGAAGCTTCACGTGGGAGGCAGTGGTGTGCAGATAACTTCTTTAGACACTGCAAAATTTCTTTGCTTTATAGTGGTTAAGTACCACTTAAAGGTGTGTGAGAAGCTGAGGTACAAATGGAAGGAAGATGTCCAGTGCTACAGTCTAGGAGATAGTGTTGCATCCTAATAGCAATAGCCTTGATCCATAACTTCGCAAAATGCAGTGAGAAAATATGGTTGAAGGTTTTGGGTAGAAGAGATTTTGTGATGCTGGTAAGCACATTAGAGCCATGGCAGATGCTTCTTTGCATTTGGCTTGTTCTTTTGATTTCATAGAGGTTTGGAAAAAAAAACAAGCCAAATTTGATCACAGCTTGTTTGGCAGTTATTGTATTCATGTATGCATGAAATTTCTGACGGGAACTTCTCAGGGAGAATTTGTGGCTGAATTATCATCATTTCTCTCCTAAAACTCTAAAAATGTTCATGAGAGTTGGCTCAAAAACTTGTTTTAATGTAACTTTAAAACTAAATTAGTCCAATAGAAATTTCCTGAAACTGAGGATCTCCTAAACAGAAAATGCTCATAGCAGCAGAGTAGAAGTTTTTTTCAACTTTAGCACAGTGAACTCAGCTTAGTAACATCGAAATCAAATCCAGCTATCTAGTTCTGTCAGACAGTTGGGATATATATTTAGCTGTCACTTACACATGCCTCTACTCAATAATAAACACAAAATAAGTAGAGAAGGAATCCATCATAAAGTGTTTAGGGAAAAAAGCAAACAAATAAACAGGGCTTAGTGATTCTCTTCTGGGTCCAAATCCAAAAAACAGCTACATTATGAAATGAAATAGATGTCGATTCTTGGAGTACATCCAACGTGCTGGACATTTCTTACAGTGTTGTACTTCAGCTGCAGCTTTACTTTGAAGAAAACAAGAAATCCATGTTAGTTACTGATACGCTTTCAGTGCCTTTAGGAAGTGTTTTTTCCAGTACTGAATGGGCAGGAGCGTTGATGTCCAAGCTCCAGGCTCTCATGAGGTCTGTGGTGGGATGTGCTTTGGTGGGGTGTACATAGTCTATGTGGAAAGGCTTGTCCAGAGGAGCACTGGACTGGATGAACTGGTGCCAGACATTTATCAGGCTACTGAGAAGGTCTTGATCTGTCCATGTTCTACAGCAGTGGGAAGAAGTGGAGGTGGAGGGGGACAGATGGGATTTTTGGAGAAGTTCTCCCTAACCTTTGGTTTTGACAGGCTCCCTAGCCTGTAGGTTCGCCTCTGTGCTCCCCTCTTGCTCTTGGAGGTTCAGTGAATGTTGTCTGGAGCTCTTGTACCATGAGAGGAAAGTGTTCATATCATGTGGGTTAGAGAAACAAACCTGACGGAATTCCCCAAAGGGAATGGCGAGTTCTGAAGCTTTCAAGTCCGTGTTTGAAAGACTTTTTTTCCTTTGGTGTCTTTCCTTTCGATCTTCCCTGCACTCTGAACAGCATTTTAAAGAGCATTGCACAGAATTCAGAGAAAAGGGAAGAGGAGAGACTTTCCTAGGGATATCCCTTCCACCAGAGCAGATTAGCCACTGTGCTGGTATCTTCAGTGGGGTCGAGGGATAAGATGGAGTCCCACCTTTCTTCTTTCTCTCTCTCCAAGCCTGTCCTTGCAGGGACAAAGAGAAAGAAAACGAAACTTGCTTTTGGGAAGGGTGAGTGAGATGAGGACAACTCCCTGCAGTTATTTCCAGCCCCGCATTAGCAAGGTTCTGGGAGGTGATGTCTCTGTTAAATATTTGGGCAATCAGGCTGTCCAGCCCAGCCCTGCTGGAAAACCAGCTCTTTCACAAGGATCCTATTTTTATTTCATCAGCAGCCAAGTCCCGGGGACCAGTTCAGTGCATGCGAATACGTGAGCGTGAGATAGTTATGAAAGACCAGTCTTTGACCTCCTCACTTTCAGCAGAAGGTTATTGTCTTAAATAGCACATCCAGCTTGCAATTCCCTCTTTGATCCTTTGAAACTTCAGTGTAGCCACCTGATATAATTTTCATCCCACCTCCCCCCAACTCCTTGCTATCCCTCCTTCCCCTCTACCTCCCCCCCAAACATTCTAACACATTATAGCAGGAACTAATTTTGTCTGGACTATTATTAGATCATGAGATCAGGGCAACATAGAGGTCGTAAAATGTTTCATTCTCTCTGAATGGCCATCGTGCCCCTATCAGGTACCATAACGTTAGGTTTGCTTATTGTGCAGATTGCTTGAGTTGCAAATTGCACATTATCCGGCTTAAACACCTGGCATTTACATTCATTATAACCCCAACACCCCCCTTTATGGCCTCCCGCGAGGGCCTTCCAATTGGTCAGAAACGCAAATGAATGTTTTATGATTATGATGAATAATGTGAGGGGCAAGGAGGAAAAAAAAAGAAAAAAAAAAACAGGAGATAAAAAAAGGAGGATGTTGTATAGTGCTTTGACGTTACAAACCATTCTGCCGGAGGAGCAGCAGTGAGCTGTGTGGCTGGAAACAAATTCGCAATGTCTGAAGTACTACACAGAGCTAAACTGGAGAAAAAAGGAACTCTCAGGAAGGGATAAAAATGTGTCCTGGTTGAACGAAGGGGAGGGCATTAGAGTCTGGGCCAAAGAGCCTGGGAGAGAAGTCAGGGTCCTGGTGGGATTGCTTAATTTGCTCTCTGATGTCAGGTGGATAGCGGCACATGCCTGCTTCCCCATGCTGTGGGGATATCGTGGATCTCTCCTGTTCCTTTCAGGGAGTCCTTAATGGATGGGTTTATTAAAGAGTTGGTAGCCCTGTAGCAATGCACTTGAGAGTTCTTTTCCAGGAGAGCAGGTTTTAGGGGACGGTAGATGTTCAAGGCTCTGGTGCCTTCCTAATACTCTGCTCCGCAAAAGGACTGAGGGGCATTTACCGAAGGTACCTAAATATCCTCGAGCTGTTGGGCCTTGGGAGAAGGCTTGCCTGGCACAGCACAGCAGGAGGCTGTTGCACATATAATTCTGTGAGGCGGGAAGAAACTACATCCTGGCATCCTTTGCTTGCAGAGAAAGCATCAGTTTGGAATCCAAACACTTGGAAGTGTTTGCTCCTTCTCTCCCGCCTTCCCAAACCAGGACCCTTGCTACTCCAACAGTCTCTTCCCCTAGACCTTCCAGATCTCAGACTTTCTCTGAGATAAGGGATAGGATTTGCTTGTGGCTAGAGATGGGGCTGGATGGAGCTGTGGGGAAGGTGACAGGGTAACACACAGGTAAGAACTGATCCTATAATGTTCCTGCCTCATTTGCTGGCATGCAGAAGGGTCATAGCTTTGAAAAAGGAAGTTGCAAGCCAAATAAATGAAGCTATTTGCTGCCCTGCTTCTTGAATCTCTGTTTTTTTTATTGTCTCCTCCTCTTCTGCTATCAGTGGCTAGTGGGCCAACTCTATCTCCAAAAGTCACACTGTATTTCAAAACTAGGTATTATATTTTCTGTTTTATTTCTCAGCCAAGGCCCACTTCCTCTACTGTAACACTGTTATGCCTTAAAGTGGATTTCGAAGGGCAGTAGAAGGTGGACAGAGTTGACCTCCCGTTTTTGAGCCCATCTTGGAAGCTGAGGAGTCATAACTATAATTTTGTTTTCAGGGAAGCAGTAGCAGTTTGCCATTGACTTCAGTGGAGACAGAACTTCAGGACACATCTTATAGGCTGTGGTCAGGTAGAAGAGCTCAGGAGGATAGACTATTTCCTGTGGGTCTTTCATGCCCCAGCAAGCGCCTGAAAATTGCCTCTGGCTTTGCTAGCATTTTCCTTTTACCGAAGCCAGCCCAGGATAGTGTTTGTGCCACATCTCCCCTCAGGAGGCAAGCAGAGATCATTCCAGGATGCTCCAAGCAGGCAGAAAAATAAATAAATAAATAAATCTAAATGAGACTGCACGTCTCCAGAGATTGTTTCCGTGGCTTAAATGATTTTAATTAATAAATAAATAAATGGGATTGAAAGTTGCCCGGGAGAGAGACTTGAGGTTCTGAGATATTTTTAACCCCCCAACACACTCCTCCCTCCCCTTATTTTGTTTTGCTTCGTCTGTGAGAGGGTTCTGCTGGTTGCTGGGTGGTGGTATGTCTCACTTGGACTAATGAGACCTTTCTGTAATGGAAAGCTCACGTCGAGGGCAGGGGCAGATTTGGCTCTTGTGCTCAGGGCTTTTGTGCGATGTGGGTACCAGCTGGGCAAGGGAGGGTGGTTTTAATGGCCAGATTTGTTATAGCCCTACAACACAGAAATAATCAAGTAGGATACTGATAATGAGAGGTTTTAACTGCAGTCCTGGCGGCTGTGCAGAACTGAACTGCTCATACAGTGAACTGCTGTGTTGATTTCTCTCACTTTTGTCTGCCATCATCCACTTATTTGTGACTTGCATTTCTCCTACCTAAATACATAAAGAGAAAGCAAGTCTGTCTTTGAAGACCCAAATAGGAGAGGCAGAGAGGAATATATGCAAAAAGAGCATTCAGTATGGATGGGAATGGAGGGGTTGGGGGGTCTTTTGCTTGAGCTCTTCAGAGCAAAGAGCAGTGTTTAGGAAGGCAATGAGATAGATGAGTTCTACTCTTCCATATACAGCATTTGCTTGTAGTCCTGTAATCCATGGGGATGCCTCCTCGGATTTCACTGTCCAAAAACATAAACCTTGCTTCATTGCAATGTAGGGTTTAGTTTGTTAGTAGAAGGCAGGAGCTGACTTACAAACCTAGTGGCTGATCCTCAACGAACAGATGGTGACTGAACCAGCAGGAGAGTCTGGTGCAAAGTCTCAGGTGGTTGGCAGCATATTACAGCCTTCAAATCTATATGTAGTTTAAATTTGCTGTTGAAAGCAAAAAGTCCTTTAATTGAAATATCAGCCCCTGATGAAATTATACACTTTGAGCTACCTCAGACACAAGGAGCAGATTGAACAATACTGTTGACATACAAGTTTCCTATGCAAAAGTCTTAAAAAACTCAGTAGAGATGAAATCACCACGACTTCATAGAAACAACTCTGCAAAGGTATATAATTTATTTGATAATGTTTTGATCTCTTGAATAGAAAGCTATGAATATTTTGATATATACAAAAGATGTTTTCTAATATCACCCTCAATTCAATCCTTTATATATTGTATATAGATAAAAAGTTGTATATATTCTCTCTCTGAAGTTCCGCTCTCATATATTTGTAAATGGTGTGGTTGTCTTTTATACATGGGACATATATGTAAAGAAAATAGACTAATCCAAGTGAGCACCTTATGGGCTTGTCAATGACCTGAAGATTATATACTTTGAGTTTGAAAGACTCAAAACAGAAGTTATGAGTCCATCCAGACTGATGCTCTGCTTCTACCTCCAGGTAATGCTTAACATAGGGTGCTGCAGAGTAAGCGCCAAAGTACACATAAGGAATAAACATAGAATAAACTGTTTTCTTCTTAGCTCTTATTGCTAAGTGGTTGACTTATGTCTGGAAGCGTAAGGGTTATTTCCTTAACATTTCTTATCCTAGTCAGCACAACTGTGGATGTTCTAATTATGCATATAAATGTCTAATCCTATTTGGAATTATGGTAAGGTCTTGGCTTTCATGGAACCTTGTGGCAATTTGTTGCACAAGGTAATTAGGCACTGTAGTTAAAAAATAAATAAAAATCTTTTGTCTCTTTCTAATGCCTTCTCCCTTTGAGTTTATCAAGACTCTCCCTCGAAATTATAATACAAGCAAACATAAATTCGATGCAGGGATTTTGCAGGAAGTCTGCAACACAGTGTAAGGGGTTTCTGGAGGAATGGAGACTGTATTTTGAGTGCAAGAGTGTCTTTCTCGGCACCTATTTCTACAAGTCTGAGCATATTTGTTTTCCTGAATACGGCTACCATATGAAAAAATAAATTTATGTACACATGCAGTTTATGTGGCATGATTCTGGAGTTTCAATTTAAGAAAAAAGAAGCAGAAAGGGTGTCAGCCAGGCACTGTGTCCTGGAGTATGATGGATCTTCCCTCAAAGGGGGTCTTCAGATGAAAACTAGATTGCTTTTAAATACATGCAATAACCTAGACAAACTAGAAGGACCTGATGAGGAAATTGCTGTTTGAGCTTCTCTGAGTGTGCTTTGTATAGGTCAGGCTAAAGATCACTGAAGACTAACGTATTTCCTTGTAGTCTTAATAACTCTGAAACTAGAAAAAATGCTGAAATGTTTTTTGTTCTGTTGTTAATTAATTTAGTGCGATCAATTTTATATTTATGTTTTGTTCCAAGTTGTTGCCTTGGTTTTGTCCTAGTTGTTATTGGCTTAGGAATTTATTGGTTGGTAGGTTTGGGTCATATAACGGTATTTTAAGTAAAAGCGTTGCAGAAGTTGTTGTTCAGAATAAATTCCCTTTGAACTGAGTGGGATGTTATCAAATTTTAAGTGTTCTATAGAAAATGAGTCAATAAAACTGATACCATAAAATAGAAAGTAAGATCTTTTCAGTGGGTGTTTTCACTGTCCTTATAGGACATAGAAAACCGGGTGTGAATCTCTCTTGGATTTTACTACATAGTTGAAAATATTTAGGGATAGATGGTAGTTTCCTGTCAATTTCCAATGGGTTGAGAAATGAGAAAAAGATGGGACTAGTAGAAAGAAGCAGAGGTCCATTGCCTGTACTGATTTATATTAGCTGATGTTTTGGCCTAAACTCCTCAATCATAAATCAAATTTGCAATTTCCTCTTAATCATTATTTAGAGTCATTAGCATTTGGCATGGATGAATATAGGGTATATTTCCATGATCCCAATCCTCTTTTTGAAATTTACTCTTCCTTAGCTATTTTCTATGTATTTTTCCCCTTTGGTATCTGCAAGAGACTAACGTTGTGTAAAAATATTGCTCATTGCCAGTCATAAAATGATTTTCAAACATGAGAAACAAAAATTCAATTTCCCTGTTCAAAGCTCCATCCTTAAGTTGGCATTGATGAATCTGCTCCTTATCTGGTGTCACAAAAGCCAAGTCCAGAAAGATTTCCCATTGCTTCTGGATCCATCTCTTTTCACCTGCTGTGGGGCTGGATCCCTTGCTGTTATGAATCCCGGGAAAGGGCTGCACCGGCAGGATGCAGAGCAGCCCGATGGTCCCCTTGATTATGACCAGCCATGATGGTCAAGGAGACCTCGAACCCTTGATGGACTTTGTGCTTCATGCAAAAGATCAACTCAGTTTTCTCCCAAACTTTCTTGGCAGCATCTTCCATCCTCCCGCTTCTGAAAAATATCCCAAGCTGCCAAAGTGATGGTCAGCCTCATCCCCTCCTCCTCCCTTCCCAACCTGATGGTGCTGCGAGTCTGCAAAAGTTTAGCAATAATTAGTGCCGACCTCGAGCTGCTCGCACCTTGCTGGGAATCCTGGTTGTCAGCTCCGCCTGTCAGGGAGCTGCGAGGAAATGAAGCATTCGGAGGCTCCGAGACGTGGGCAGGAGGAGGAGAGATGTCCCGGTGCTACAAAGCACATTGCTATTAAAGTGTCAGTTTTTTGGTTTACTGTTGCAGTTTGTGTGAAGAGTTTATGGATCAGCAGATAACAGTAATTATCACACAGACTTTTCAGCGAAAGTCTAATCTAACCTTTTACAGTTTTGTACTGCTGGGCCTCCTTGTCCCCCACCCCCTTCCCCATATTTCTTAAGAGCTCATCAGGTGACACTTAGTTTTTTTATGGCTACTAAATCATCAAATTTGACATCAGACAACTCCATACATAAAAGGATGCATAGATTAATTGAATGAGGGGGTGGATGGTAGAGTTTTATTAATAATACTAATCAAGAGAGTTTATTGTAGTAAAACCCAGGAATATATTAGCAGCATTGAAAAAGAAAGGAGGAGGAAAGAAATAAGGGTGACGGAAGGCAGAGTGTTAGCCAAGGTGGGTTGTTGTCCTCAATTTTAAAGCGCTTGAACATATATATAGAAAATTTATTGAATAGAATTCAGCTCTCACACATACTAGTCCAGAAGAGATGCATTTTCTCTGGATTGGAGAGCAAACAGGAGAGTTTATCCAGAAAGTGACAGAGGGAAGAAAAATTAAAAGTATCATCATCATCACAGCTAGAAGTAATTGAAAAAAATGCCAGGGGGAAACTTTTTAACATTTCTTCTCTTTTTAACAAGGAAAGGGGTTGGAACAGAATGATTGTTAAAGTTTCTTATGTTTGTCTTTTGTTGGCAATACATTTTTTTCAACGAGAATGTTTGAGATGCTTATAAAACATGTTGTGTCATTTCAACGACAAGACAAAGCCTTTCATTACTTTTATTGCTGCTGCCAGAGTTTGCTGTGCAAGCATTATAGAAAGGTCTCGATGGGGTTAAACTATTTCTCACTTTATAAGGCTTTTATTCTCTATTTCTTCCTCTCCTCTCCTCCTCTACTCCCTGCTCCCTCTTCCCCCTGTGCCCTCTCCAAAAAAGAAGGGAGAAACTAATATTGTAAGAGAGCAGGGTTGCTATTGCTTTTTCCTTCTCTCACTCCTTGTGTTCTTTCCTTTAAACAGTTTAGACCT
Source organism: Crypturellus undulatus (assembly GCA_013389825.1). Classification (NCBI taxonomy): domain Eukaryota; kingdom Metazoa; phylum Chordata; class Aves; order Tinamiformes; family Tinamidae; genus Crypturellus; species Crypturellus undulatus. Next base: position 37,051 of record VWPW01020035.1, read on the forward strand.
GTCAGAATACTTATGTATTTGTTCATAACAATCTATTTTTTTAAAAAAAGACAGACCAAAAAAGGATAGTTTTATCCCATTTCTTTGGGATTCCTTAATGTCTGGACTTTTGAAGAACCATCTCATGCCATTTCCTTTCTGATAATATTTAGAAATTGGTGGTTGTTGATCCTAAAGAAGATAGTAAGTAAAAACCCGAGTGTTGCCAGTAAAGAAATGTTGGGTAGCTAACTCATTCCCCTTGCAAAAGAAAAGAAAACAAACAAACAAATCTCTTGGCCATCCTGATTCACCAGCGCAAATACTGGGAATGAGGTTGTTTAGAGGAGAAGCTAAGGCCAAACCAAAGTGTTATGAAGACATCTGTGTGTCTAATGAAAAGCTAGTAGGCAGGAGAGAGGCACAAATCATTATGAATGAACTTAACCCAAGCCAAAAATATACAGTGTAATTCACATGAGTTGGAGTTAAAACAGTGGCATTTTAAATATAGTGGAGTGTCAGGACTGTCTCCTCACTGGACTAGCCTTTAAGAAATTACAGTATTTCATTTGCCAGTCCAAGAAGCACTTCTAGCAGAGAATCCAGAGTCTGGAGCTTTATATATTCAGATTTACAGTGGATGACTGAGGCAGTGGTGATATCTATATGTGTGTGTATGTGTGTGTGTGTATGTATTTCCATCTCCTGAATCTGTGTTTTTCTAGTGATGAAGGATATGGTTGGGTGATCACCTGTCTCTTTTATGCCATGTGTTTTAATCATGACTTAGTTCACTTCAGTTTCATCCTTCTAAACCAAGTTCCATGGCTTTGCTCTGTGGAAATTACAAAAGTCCCGTGAAGTTAGGGTACTTACCTCAGATGTGGGACACCTAGTCCCACATTCATCTTTGTGTGTAGGATTTTATATTTTAAAAATCCTCACAGAAGTATTTTGATGTCAGCACTCTAAATAAGATGGTTTGCTGTGACACACTAAGTCCATACAGTATCTCACACGTGCAGCTCCCCTATTTCCTATGATTTCGCCTCTCTCTACTCTAGCATTTAAAGCCTCTAAAGCTGTTGAGCTACAAACTACCAACTGAAGTGTAATTGCTGGCAGAGATGTCAAAGACCAGTTATGAGAGGGAAAGTGTGGTTAAGCAATACCGAGACAAACGGTAACCTTTGCAAAACCACATGGGGAAAGCTGTTTCTTTCTTTTAAAGAAATATAATGACATTGGATAGAATTCACCTTTCGGGGCATAAAACATGCAGAGGAGGACACGACAGGTATTATTGCTCCTGTGTGAGAAGCAGCGTGCACACATAGAGCCTCGCAGTGGGAACCCTGTGCTGGTGCCATCCACCCGCCGCGTCCTTCTCAAGACCTGCTCCATGGGAAACGCCAGCAAGGGGCAGTTTTCCTGGCACTTGGCACCAGGATGCAATCACCTTGGAGGAGTGTTGTGCTGGAGGGTAATATTGCCTTGGATCCAAAGACATTGCATTGTTATTTCTTTTTACCTCATCATCAAGAAACTTCTTATTTGAGAGAGAAAAAAAAAAGGAGCAAAAGACCCCCCAAACTTCTCACTCTTCCTCCTACATGAGCCCACATCTCTCCAGTAAAATGAGAGAGGAATGACAACAGCAAACATGAAATGCACAGTTCATGTAGTGGGAGAGCAGATTCCTCTTGTTTCAGATTTGTGAGAAGTCTGTGTCAAATATCAGTCTGTATCAAAGATCAGTATCACATATCAGCTCTTGCTGGATTTAGCATTGTCAGAGGATTTGGCCTGTTCTAGTCAACTGTGAAAGCAAAGTTTGCCATTTTTTGTTTTGTTCTCAACCTAAGAGAGAGACAGGAAAAAAAAATTCCAGTGTGGTTTTATTTATATCATCATTTATATTTATTTCATCTTACAGGAAAAAAATGAAAAAGGTTTTCCCCTCTTCCCCAGACACTTAAAATTACTTTTCTTTTCCCCTCTCTGAGTGCTGCAAATTTTGACACTGTTTTTCTAATCTCTGGCCCCTTCCTGTGGCCCTCAGCAATATTCACTATTGTTTATCTAAGGCCTTCCTCACTCACCTGAATCCATGTTGTAAAGATTGAATTTCTTCCCCAGAAGTAGCCCTGTTTTATTTTTCTCCTGCAACTGGAAAGAAATTGCTTCAGAGAGGGCATATGGCAGCTTGAATTGCAAAGGCTACCAGCATCTTCTCTCCCCAGCTCCACGCCATGTAGCCGGTGAGGCTGTTATTGCTACCGGTCTTTTCATTTCTGAAATTAAGCATGTAAGCAAAGGCAGCAGCTCATTTCATGGCTTTGCTGGAAAGCGAAGGAGCCAGGGACAGATATCCAAGCCTTTTTAGTTTGGCTGCAAATTGATTTTAGCTCTTGCTGTGGAGTTTGCAGCTGGCCTTTGGCATCTAGAATAGCATTTGCTGAGGAGAATCCAGGAAAAAATTAAGGCCAGTATAAACCTTGCTTTGGACCCACTCTTTGCAGCAGTGATTTTTTCTCCCAGAGAAGGAAAAGGAAGGGAGGGAGGTTGACTTCTTAGCCCTCTTGGCACTTCTTCCAAATCTCCTTGCAAGCATTTCAGCTCCACGCAGTAGCCCTTTTGGGGTATATATACTTTTAGCCTTGCTTTAGAACTGGAAATGACAAAGCTGCCTAGAGGTGATAAAAGAGATATGGCATAAATGCCTTTATTCATGGTTTGACACTTACAGGGCACCTAAAGGCCTTACTTTTGATGGTTTCAGACCTCAGAAGACCTATGGAGGTGTCTGAGTTTAAGCACTCTAGTTTGAAAATTGTGTCTGAAGAGATTTGACAAAAGTGGCACTACCATGTCCTTGGCGAAAGTGGACACAGAGGCAGCAGCCCAGCTCCCCAGAGCCCTCCCTTAACCATTGGTTAAGCAGGGGGAGATGGTCACTTTCAGTCTAGTGGCTGCAGGTTCCCAGGCCATGAGGAAGGCACTGGCCAATGCTGTGTAATCTGAGAGAAAGCTCTGGACTCTTCTGGTTTGTATAGAAAAACAAGGACCTTTCAAGCCTGGTCTGTCAAGCTAAAATTTCTGGGCTGAATTCTTTCAACAAAACAAAAAGGGAGGAGTAAAATGCTGCTTAATTCTCTTGGAAGGTGTTTTATATATGTACTTTTTTAACAATAGAGCAAAGATTTTTCCATCTCTCCACACCCCTTGATTAGTGTGGATTATCAAGACATACTGATTATCTCCATGGAATTGCTTCAAGAATTATCAGAGGTGATGTTAAATTGATTAATCTAGCAAAGCTTTTCTTGCAATTAGATTCATCCTTTTTCCAATCACCCAAGAATTTTCTCATTCATTTCTGGGGTAGAAGAGGAATCACCAGAATGTTGTTGTGATGGAGGAAATTTCACCCCTTTCCAAAGGAGTCTATTTCAGAAATAGAAAGCCACAATTCAGTGCTGAGTCTCTGCAGGTGAGATATCACTGCTGCCAGTGCCACAGCCCGCAGAGTGTCAGAAAAAAAAAAAAAAGAAGTGTCAGCTGCAAGTCAAAATTGTAGAATGTAGCCAAAGTTATGCTTTGACAAAGTTGATTAAGACATCCTAGTGCAGCTCATCCTTTTATCTTGAAATTTTTATTACTGGTAGTATGTAGTTTGGAGTCTTTTTTTTTTTTTTTAAGAGGAGTTTCATAGAGTAATCTCCACTAGGAAAATCCAAGATCCCAGTGGGCCAGTCTCTGGACTTGCTGCTTCACACATGTGGACCAGGCCTTGATGTGTTTGACACATTGGCTTGTGACTCAGGAAATTTCTGGGTTGTTCCCAGGAGAGTGATACGCAATCAACTCTTTGTGACTCTTTTACCATCTGTATGGTTAACAACCCTTTCATTCTTCGTTGATGGAAATGACTTAGATTTCACAGGAGCTCTGCTAATTTACACCAGCAGAAGGTCTGTCTTGGAAATCTTACTTTGCTGTTCTTCAATTGTGCGGGTGAAGTCTTGCTGAAAGTAGAGATGAGGGTGACTCATAGCCTTGGTAAGAGTGGACTTCTTGTGAGATGCCTCTCTCCAAAGGAGAAGAGCAAGCTGTTTTGCCACCAGCCCATGCTGTGTGTCTCGTGTATAAAGCAGGCCCTGATAGAGCGAGTTACTTATCAGCGGCAATGAAAGAAGGAGAAGAGCAGCGGAAGCAGTAGGAGGGAATCTTCACAACAGCTTTAAAGGAAACATGTTTGAAATGTAATGAAAGGTCTCATTGGACTGTTAAAAAAAAAAGAGGGAGAGAAAGCAGCAACCTACCCTGGCTGTGGCATTGTCTTGCTACCGGAGCGTCGCTGGATTTGGCTGAAGGCAGCGTCTCCCACACACCTCCCCTCGCACACATGCGACTGCCACAGCGCCCCGAGCTCTGCCCCAGATCTGCGGCGCACGCGGCGACCGGGAAGGGGGAATCGCGGAGCAGATTTTCTGGGGGAACGGAGGAGGCCGTTGCCAAGGCAGGGTTAATTGCCATGACGACAGCAACTTCCCCGGCACCTTCCCTTTTTGCTGCGAGAGGGGCCCCCCCTGCTCGTGTCCTCCTCCCCTCGCCGCATGTGTTATGTTAATCTAATTTGTTCAGCTCAGTGGCTAAACAAATAACTGCAAACCTGGTGCTTATTCAGATGCATGGCGAAAGGGGGCAGCTCTCCGAAATGACGTTTACTTGGTTATCTGATGAGGCACAAGTTGTGCAAGAAAGGGCAAGGGCTGAGACGGGAGCAGATAGGGAGCAAGGTGAGATAAAAGGAAGGAGCTCCCTAAGTGATGGTCGATTTTGTTGTGTCCTGATGTCATTTGGCAGACTGGGCTGAGCATGGTTAGTCATTGGAGTTTGACATGGAAGGCCTCTAGAACTATAGAATCATTATGCTTGGAAAAGACCTTCAAGATGATTGAGTCCAACCATACAAGGTATCTAGTGACAGGGAGCTCCACCAAAGTCATTTTGGTGTCCGAAAGTGACAAAAATGCTAGGCCTTGGGCCTAACTAGGCTAGGGCTTAGAACAACAAGATGTTCTAAGATGTGTTCCAGGAAAAGTTTGGGCCTCTCTACAACTTTATATCTGACCCGATGAAGTATTTTGGCCTTTGAAGTTTATCATTTGTTTTTTCTGGTCCATGAATTCTTCTTAGGTGACTTTTAAGTTCTCATAAATTCTCAAGAATGCTCTTCAGGTGGGCCTAAAATTTGGGAATTTCCTGAAACTGGAAGGAAAGGAAGTTGAAAGGAATAGGAAATTTCCTGCTATAAAGTACTCTGACCGAGGAGCCAGAATTGTAACCTTCTCTGTGTTCAGGCTTGCCAGGTGTGCTGCTAAGCCGGGCACTCTGAGGAACAGGGCTCATCAAAGCCCCTCTTGGCATTGCAAGTGATCTACTCATACCCTCAGCCTTCCTCCCTTCCACTTTCCGCGCATCTGTTTCTCCTCCTGGCTACGGCTTGGCAGTTTGACCACGCACAGTTTGCGGCCGGGGCTGTTTGCAGGGGATGTGCGTGCGCCAGTGTCCCAACAGGTGTTGCAACATCGCATTACTGCACTGTGAGCAGTAAGTAACAGATCCGGCCCTGCAAAATGCTGAATATCAGCTCAGCACCGTTGAGATCTGTAAGCAAGGTCTTCCTTAATTTTGTTAATGTGAAGCCTTGTCCCGTTTAAAATTCTGTCTTGTTAGTAACAGTCCATGTGTAGGTAAGATTCTCTGCCTCTCTGAGGATTAGCATGGCCATACTGTTACATCAGTCTAATATTTTAACACAAAAATCATCCCCCTGTGTCATTTTTGAGTGAAATTATTGGGCTGCAAAGCTTTTTGCCTTGAGGTTGCTTTTTTTTTTTTTTTAATTGTTTGTAGTTTTTCCAACTAGTATTGCAACTGTGCTTGCTAGGATCCCACAATCTCTGGAGCTGAGTCCTATTTATGGGGGAAGAACCCTGAGCTGGTCCTTCAGCAGCCTCTTGTTCCCCTCAGCTCTGCCTCATGGTGCATTTCCATTTTTTCCTCTTCCAGTGTTTCTCCCCTGATGAAAGATTTGGGGGAAGATACAAAAATTTCCTTTACAACACTCCTGCTCTCTTTCCACCTTTGCAGCATGGGATGCTGCTGTCTCTGGCTTCGTAAGGAGAGTGGTGACCAAAACATCAACATGCTAATCTCAGAGCCCCAGGCCATTTTTCTTTCTGTTGCTAAAGAACACAGCCCCACTGACTTTGCCCTGAAGTTCTTATAGTGAGGAACTGAAGTCTGATGCTCTCTTTCCTCTTCTCTCTCTCTCTCCCCCTTTTTTTTCTGCCTTATTTTATAATTATATTTATTTGAAATTGAATTTTAAAGGTTCAGTCCCTAAAGGCAGTGAGATGTAATTTCTGGTGGATATTAAAACTGTATAAAACTGCTCATATATCCCCCCGTGAAGAACAGCTGGTACTCAGAGAGGGGGAGAGAGAAAGAGATTGACTAACCTTCTTGCCAGCTATGCAAAAAAGCAATAATAATAAATAAAAAGTTATTCTTTTCCCTTGAAAAAATAAAGCTGAAATTACATGAAGCATAAATGCTTGTTGATGTAGATTATAAACAGGTACTCATTTGGTATAATTTAAAGTGGTACTGTTGATTTCAGTTCCATGACACTGCTTTATACTGGTGAGAAGTCTGGCTTCAAACAGCTAAACTGTTGTTAATTGTCCAAGTATGCAAGGGACAGCCAGGAATATGGGCACTCACTATGTTTTATATAAATGTGGAATAAAGTATATAATAAATGTATATTCCTATCCAGGATCCAGATTCTGATATTTATATTTAGCTTATCTTCTACAAGAAATAGAGAAATTAAAGGGTGGAGATAAAACTGTACAGGGTTAACCTACATAGATGTGGCAATAAGGCTATGAGGTATCTACGCAGAGCAGTGACAAAACAGGCAAGAAAAACAAGGCTTGGCACCATTTACAGCTGGAGGACTAAGATGCAGCTAGATCAGTGGTGGGATTCATCTCATCTACCTTCAAGTCTGTACTGTTTAGTCTTCCACAGATGAGCATCTTCCATGGCAAACAGAGAACTACTCAAGATTAGTGACTTTAGGGCTTGACTTGTGCCATCTTCAAGCAGATACCAGATTCAGAGAGGTGAATTGCACCTCAGACTCACATGGCCCTTGCTTGGATCTCTGGGGCTTTGAGGAGGACTGTGGATGAGACCTGCTTAGGCTTTATGCACTGACAATTAGTCTAACGACATAGCCTGATGGAGTCAGTGACTTCTGCTCACTATGTCACTGTGTCACTGTTTCCGCTGCAGACAAGAAATGAAACAAATGATCAGGTATTAGTCATTTGGGTGGCTGAAGAGTAGAGAAGAACATTTCTGGTGTGAAGCAGTGGAAGTGGTATTCATCCTAGGCAGATGCATAGCTTTGGCCCTTTTCCCAGCTTCTGCTGGTTCCCACCTAAACTGATGAGGTCTAATTTGCAGGCGGGCCCTGGAAAAGCAGTGGAAAACAGCGGTGGCCTCTGCAGCCACATAACCCCATTGATCTAAGGGGAGAAGCACCTCACCTGGATCAGGGGTCCATGAATGTGACTCGGAAAGGACAGATTCCTAGAGGGCTGTGCAGAGGGCTACTCACTTGATCAATAATTCATTAGGTGCAATTTGTAAATAACTGAGTGGAAAATATCCTTTCTTTCCTTGTAATCATTCCAACTAATCTGCTGATCCAGCAAACACACAGCTTGCCAGGCAATGTTATCGCATACCCCTAGTGTAGAAGGAAGAGGTGAGGCTTCTTTTTCAAGTCCTACCCACAGACTTCAGATGCATTTTTGGTCCAGTGGGTGTTTCCTGAGCCTCTCTTCCTCTGTAACCACTGCCGTGCCCTGACAAACCATTCCCAAATTGGTGTGATGAGTACTGCACATCTATTTTTATATAGTTCAGCTCCTAACTCTTATCAAGAGCCTTATAGATCCTTTGCAATCCACACAGTGCAGCTATGGGGGAGGCCTTAGCAGGTGGATGACGCAATTTTAGGGAAAGAAGAGCCTCTTTAGCATAGTGGGTGAGGGCGTATTCTACCAGCCATCCACTCTGTGACCTTAGTCATGTCTCTTAGCTCCTCTGTGCACCTCTCCCTTCCTTCATCTCTTTGAGCTATATGATCTTGAGCAACTCAGTGGGGTGTTAATCTCAGCTACCACTACTATCATGACATTGAAAATATGATCTGCCCTATATCACCCAGAAATAGCATAAGTCTTTTCCTCCTCCATGTATGTATGCACTTCCTGTTAAAATATCAATATTCTGCAGAAAAATAAACCATCTGTTTTCAGGCCAATTTTGTAGGGTTGCATAATTATAGGACAAAAGGGAGGGAAAATAAGGAAGTTCCAGATCTTGTTGTTTGGAGAGTTAAGAGGGAAGTGCGGATAAGGATTTTGCACTTCAGTGCTGAAGACAACTGGTCAGATGTTGGACAGAGGGTACTAGTCACAGCTTAGCCCAGAAGAGAGTAATAGTCTTTTCAAGATTATGCCTTTCAGGAAGATGCCTGACATTTACGCTGTTGGAGAGCTGTTTTTTTCCTCCATGTTTGGGGCCAGATTGGAGGTGCAAAGCAGTGTGAAATCCCATCTCCTATTCTCCACTACCAAACAAGCAAGACCTAACAGAATATAATGTGTATTTATTTAAATATCTGTGTGTATTTCCATACACTTGAGTGTGTGTATAGTAATACAGATGAGGCCCTGTTTGCTCTTTCAGTTCTGGTCTCCTGACCCTCTTTTTTCCCTTCTATTGACCTATAAATACAAAATATTATTTAATTAGAATACATAGAGAAGAGACCACTTTCAACATCAACAATAATACTAATAATATCAACTCGCTTCTTTATTCCCTTTGTTTTCTCAGAGTAGTTAAACAGTAAATTAAGTCTGATTTAGCTTCTTGCGAGCAACTTTGCCACGATGCAGATTTCAAGTTGACCCAAAGCAGCTCGCGTTGCTTGAACTCTGCAGTGCCCAGTAGAAAATGTTTAATTACCTTGATTTTGCCAAAAGCCGATCTGTTTATCCTGCAGTCCTTCGGGGGTCTCTTGGACTCCCTCTGGTGGCTGATGTAGCACAGTGTGAAGGGAAGGAAAAAAAAGAAGTTTGCTCGATGTGTTACATCTGGGTGCTGTTGGTGCTGCCGCTGTGTTTTGCATTAATCCGTGTTAGTGTTTCCTAGGGCTGCGTCACCCCTTCTCCCGCTAGCGCTTCGCAGCTGGAACACTGCAAGGGTGCGATCCGCTCAAGGTATTTTAATGCCTGGTTAGTGGAAATAACAAACCTAATCTTCAATTCCCAGTAGCATTAAAAAATAAAGAAATAAATGTCAATACACACACAAACACCCAGATGTTTCCATTGGTGCCTGGGGAAATCAGCTGGGTAGTAAAGCTTTAAGGACTCCAGGTTAGTCTTGCGCTATCTAAACGATCACTCACTGCTGTTGTCCACAGCATGGTGCTCCATGGCTCTGAAGTTTAAATCCCAAATGTTAATCCCAGCGTTACCCATGCACTTGAATGTGGGATTTCATCTTGGGGCAGACAAATACATTTTTCTTCTTGATTTCTTATTTTTATATTTTATTAAAGTTTCTGTGGGAAGGCAAACAAAAATAATGTGTTATTTACAGCACAGCTGTTCTGCTTTGTGTGGTATTTCTTCCTTCCTGGTTTTTAAGTCAGCTTTTTTTTTTTTCCATTTGTCTTCTTGCTTGGTTGGTTTTGCTTTTCCTTTTGGTTGGTTTCACATGAAACTAGATCCAGGATTCCTTCGAACTCATCCTGCGTTCTGTGCCTGAGCCCAGATGTCAAAGAACCTGCCAGGCTCCCGAGTCAGCGTGTGCAGAGAGAGATTTAAATATTCTGGTGATAATTTCCCTTCAAATCTTCGAATGTCACTTTAGTCTCAGCCATGATAGCAGCCTTTGCACATCCGAGAAATGAGCAATATTTATACCTGGTGTGGACACAGACACACCACTGACTCTGCTGTCCCATCCGTGAGCACGGCCGGTGCTCGGGACTCGCTGCGGTGGCTGCTGCTGCACCGCAGCACATCCTCTGCTTTTGAATTTGATATCACTGTCTTGACACCCTCTTTGGTCAATGGATGGAATGAGAGGCCTGTTGGTCCCTGAGACACCATAAGACAGAGGTCCCTAAGGCAGAGTCCAACAGGCAATCCGTGTTGCCTGGGATGGTCTGACTGTCTCAGGTGGCAGCTTGAGGTAGCTGCAGCCGTGTATCTAGGTGGCTGCTGATGTTCCTGTTTAGGAGAAAAAGTGACTCCTGCCTTTTGATTCAGGATGAATGTGAAGCATAAAATGCATTTTTTTATGACCAAATCTTCTGGATAGTTGCAGGATTTTGGCATTATACAATCCATCCTCATTGACAGTATGGGCATGTGTTGGTGTACAAGAGTACAGAGGAATGGACCTGCTCAGAGTGCAGCCCCCTTTAATAGTCCACTTAGCAAGTCTGTGATAGCACCTTAAGTGCTGAAGAGGGGTAAGAGCTGCTGGAAGGGGCTGTCATAGCTCCCCAGGGACTCCGTGTCAGGTCCCAGACTAGCTCACCCAGTAACCGTGATATCCTTGTGACTTTTGATCTGTGCTGTAAAGGGGTTGTTAATTGTATGCGCTTTCCTTAAAATAGATGTTGAGTATGCTTTTGCATATTGACACCAGCATACAAATCCTTCTGACTTGAACAACCTGTGGCTTATTTGGTTACATTTATGCGAGTGTATTGCAATATATTGCTTGTAACCATAGAAATATATGCGAATAAAGTTTACTTGTAGTTTTGAATTAACTTTGTTGTAATCAAAAGAACTTCCTGGAGGATATTGCAGGATACAGTGATGGCTCAGCAGAGGTTGCAGTCCTGGCGCTGCAGTTTTATTGCGTTATTACAGGGAATACTGTTTTCCTCTATTAGCAGAGCTCCTGAAATAAGTCTCAATTAACGGAGCTCGGCCTCGCTCCGTGGAAGTCGGAGCAGTGGCGCTGATTCATCCCCCCTAAGAATGCAGTCTGCCAACCGCGTGGAAGATGACTCGTTAGGGACCCGATCCTGAGGCTTCTGAAGAGCCTTTCCATTGACTTCAGCGGGCTTGAATCAGGGCCTCGTTAAGGTGATAAATAAGGCTGGAAACACTCAGCCAGGGCAAGTTTCTTCCTTTGAGCGAGCAGGAATATGTGCAAGATGGAGGAGCAGAGGGAGATTGGGAAGAGGGTTGAGGTTAGTGCCCTCGATTACTGATGCTGATGATCCAGCGTCCCTTTCCGTTATCACAGCAAACTTTGCAATGGGGTGTCTCCTCTCGGAGAGAACAACCTCCCTCCGGTCAAGGGAAATAGCGGTGGAGGGAGGGCACGGAGCGCGTTTTTCATTTGTAATCTCCAGCTAGAGAAAGGCGTTTCTGTGGAACACAGGGCGAACAATTAAAGTGTTGGAGTCAGCTGGAAAGCTGCTTGCAGTGGTCGCTGATAGCTGGCCAGTGGGTGGGTTGCTAATCGCCTACACAGCAGAGGGTTTACCCAGTGCAGGGCTCCCTCCCTCCCGGCGGGAGGGCCAGGGAGCGAGCCCAGCTCCCTCTCCCCAGGATCTGCATAACAATTGTCCAGATATATGGAAATGCCCAAATTGCACATGCAGATGCAATCCCTGGGAGCAGGCCTGGGGAGCACGGGAAGCCGTACGGAGCAGCCACCCTCTCCGCCCCACTGTCTGCTACACGGCAGACCTTGCCTGGTGAATTTTAAAGCTTCTACTGCCTTCGGAGAGGGAGACGTGAGGGGATTATTTTTCCCCATTTTCCTTTGCTTTTGGATTCTCTTGAAGGCAGTGAAAAAGGTTTGCCTGGATACTCACAGAAGAGACATTCCCAGGGGACTTTCCCCATGACACATGCCAGTGTGTGAGGTGGCTTTACACACCTCCCTGTTAGTGCAATGCAAGGCAACTCCTTGAAGAATGGGGCTAAATCAAGAATAAGGCACTCAGTCTTTTCCTGTGTAGTTATCAGAAAGAAAAAAGATGGGTAAAATACCAGTAACTTTGTTGGTGGAGGCACTGAGTGATCCTTGGCCAAGCGAGGCGTATAAAGAATGTGTCTCATTGTAGAAATTACTGAGTTAAATTGTACTACTGGAGAGGAAAAGCAGATCATCAAAACGGTCAGTTCTGGCTTGTAACGCCAGGGACCCACAGGCGCGTGGACATTAGACATGTAAGATCACAGCATATTCTCTGTGCAGGGCTCTTAGGATCATTCTTTACCAGGTTTTGTCTGTGCATTTTTTTGCATCTTTATTTTAATCTGAGGTTCAAATGATCCCTCTATCCCTTCTCTTTCAAGTCTTCAAAAAAGCTTACAATTCCTCCAGTATAAATATAAGCCCTGCAGTCTGTTCAAACTTCACTGAAAATATTTGTCTATCTTTTAACACATATGGCTTCCCTCCCAGCCTCTAAGACACTCTCCTCTCCCCCACAATAAGTGAGATTGTCACAGCCTTAAACCGTCTTGCATGTATTTCATTGCTGCTTGCATTACAGAGAGAATTACAAAGGTCTTTAGATACCTTTAGGATGAATGTCAGTGGTAATTCAGGCATGCAATTCACACAGGCTCCAAGCAGGATATTTGGAAGTATTTAATTGTGTCTTTGGAGAACTGCTCATTTGCATGTATCCCATCCACACCCACGTGAAGCAGCATTTCCTAGCACGGGCCAACTTTTCCTGCTCCTGTGAGCTGTGTTTGAGTGCCAAGAATCCCAGACCACACAGCTCCTCTGAGAGTTTGGGTGCACAGAAACCAGGGAAATGGAAGAGTCAGTCCCTTCCAAGGATCCCTCTGCGCTGGTCAAGGACAGAGCACAGCCCAGGGGTTGTTTCAGGCAAGATGGACTCAGCTTGGTCCCTTGGCAGGGAATGTCAGGAAGTCCCAGAATGGGGCTCTTGAGCTGTTCATGGCTCTCAAGCAATGGCACAGCTGAAGCCAGACTGCTTTTTGCCTGTATCAAAGCATGTTTCAGAGAACTTGGGGAAAATAAATTGACTTTTAATACACCTTGGAAGAGCAGTGGGACGCTGGAAGCCTCCTCTGTGCCTCTGCACAGAGGTGAGCACGGGGGAAGCTTATTGAATGCTTGGATTTCTGCATCTGAAGGGTGTCTCCATAATTCATCCCGTCCTTCCCGAGCAACTCTGTCACTACATATACGCAGCCACAAGCCTGTTTATCCACTACGTGCCCTTCTCTCCTTCTTTCTGGGGCAAACATATGCGCGTTTACGTGCTCTGCTTTCCCGCATCCTCCTCAGAGCCCCTGCCCTCCCTCACACCCACACACTATAAAAATCTGCCTCGGATCCCGTTAGTAAAAGGTGACTTTTTCCTGCCATCTGGGTGTTCGGTGGCACAGATTCTCTTGGCCTGCCCACACACACTGGCGGGTGCACGGCCCCCTCCTCCCTCGCCCTCTTCCTCCTCCTCTTCCTCCTCTCCCCCTCCCACGAGCAGGCAGCAAAAACAAAAGGGAAATCTTCAAAACCACGTCAGCTGCCTGTGTCAGCGTGGGTTGAGAGGACGATCACAGCGCGCTCGTCTCCCAGTAGGCAAAGGGGACGGTATTTCAATAAATTTACATACTACAGAAGAGTCTGTAAGCGGTTGCTTTGGGGAGCTCTCTGCTGAGCTGCCGTGGGGACGCCGAGCCCTTGACTTGCTCAGCAATGGTTTGATGCCACCTGCTCTCACGCACTCATCTTCTCCACATCCTTCGCGTTTCGATACCTGTGTCCGTTGTTTGCTTCATGGCGTGATTTTGTTTTCTCCCGCTTTGGAGGGAAGACTGATCTAGAAACGTTGGCCGTGGCTTACTCAGAAGTGCAGCGCTAGCCCTGCTCTGTGCAGCGCCAGAGCAGCCTTTGCCACAAGGCCCTGCTTGGGCCTCCCTTGAAAACCATGATCTGTGTTGAGTGTCTCTTTCCTTCTCAGGGCCTTTAGTCCTTTGCTTCTTTTCTGACTAATTCCAGTGGAAATATTCTACCTTAGACAAACAATTCATGGAAAATATAGGGTTTTATTAAAAACAGCACTTCATATGTTCATTTAACTTTTCATGAACATTATATATATATTTTGTGAAACACTTTTAGCAACTATTTTTTTATTTCTTTTTTTTCAGTACAGTCTTAGTCTTTATTATACATTTCTGGATTGGGTATTTCCACAGAACATGAGGGTTTTTTTTTTTTTTTGGTCTGTTTTTTTTTTTTTTTCTTTTTATCTTGAGGGTTTTTTTTTTTTTGGTCTGTTTTTTTTTTTTTTTTGGGTTTTGGAGATGGGGCAGCTGCAGAAATGGCAGAATTTCCTGTGTTTCCATTTTCTGAGTGCTTGCACTCCTCTTGAAAGGTTGCTTCCACAAGGAGCTTTGCCGGACTGATGGTTGGCCTAAATCCCAGCACCGAGCTGCACGCGGAAGAGGGGCTCTCTTCCAGATGGCTGCTGCTGCTTCTTGGAGGGCGCCAGTGCAGCTCCCAGAGCTATTGCAGTCAACACTTCTAGGTAGCTCAGCAATGACCATGACTATGCAGGCTGCTGAAGGGTAAGTGACCTTTCAGTATAGGACAGACCTTCTCCGGGTTGTTACCGCTCCAGTTGATGTCATGGAAGAGCCATCCTGGCACACTTTCTAAGCAGACGAAGAGAACTTTCAACTTCCTTGGAATTTAGTGCCAGGAGAAGAAGGTCAGTTTGAGGAACATAAGGAGAGAGGAGCTAGTCACCGTTTCATATGCCCAACATGAAAGAGGTGGCTTCAAACTCCCTCTTATTCATGGTTTCCCATGTGACAAGTCACTTAGCCTCTTGGTGGCTCGCTTCTCCATCCGTAACACGAGGATATAGCATGCAGAAGAGAGCAGGGAAACCAAAGCGCGTGAAGACTTGAGACACATGGCTGCTGTGGGGAAGGGGAGCGCGCACGTTGCTGAAACAAGGCAGAATAGGGGTGAAAAAGAACTACATGAAACCCATCATCAGGCAGGAGTGACCTGCTGCTCCAGCGTTTCCCCATCTCCAAGAAAAGTGTCACCGTGTGAGGCCGAGGAGCAGGAGGCTCTGAGCTGGGTCCTTTGAACAGTTTCTGGCAGAGGAACATTCACATAACGCAGAGAGGGCAGAGCCACGCGGCTGCACTCAGAAAGCAACGCCGTAATCTATTACGGGGCCCGGGCCCCCGTTGATCAATACGGCAAAGTCAATAATGGCTTTTGATTCCGGCATATTAGGCTGACTGTCAGATTCATGTTTATTGGAAGTTTTTACAAATAAGTCAAGCATATGACTTGAAGAATAGTGAATATGGAGTTGAAATTCCAGGTGGAAGGCTAATTCTTTTTCCTAGGCTTCTGTTTAAAGAGCAGCATATTTTTGTAAGGGAGAGAAGACTTCCTATCTATGTGCTGAAATGCAAATAAAATCCATTAAAAAAATGTTTTCAAGTTAAGGAGGATGGAAAGAGGATTATCAGAGTTAAACTCATAATTAACTGATGCCTTGTGATATATTTGATTTTTTCCTGAAATTTCCATCTCTTTATATCACCTGATTCTATTAGAATATCAAATTACTTGAAAAGGAAGAGAACCAAAAATATTATAGGTATTTAAATAACATTGAAGGACTCTGATAATTTTGACCTTTTTTTTCCCCTAAATCTTCAGAAAATGGGAGACCATCATATGAAAAATAATAGGAATATATGAAAACATGTTATAAATAGGAAATCTAAAATCCTTTTTAGATCCACATTGTGATTTTCTGTCTGATATGGTTAAAATAATGGACTTACTTAAAAATTTTGTACTGAAATAAAAATAATACTGAGATGCTAATTATATAAATACTCCAGGCATTATAGATACTGGTGGAGAAAAGTGGAAGTACCAAGATAGAAACACAGGGTTCCTTGAAATTAATCTCTTTTTGAACCAAGCACATCCCAAAATACTTCCTAGAGTTAAAAAGCAAGACAGGTACAGAGCCAGTGAACTAAAGAGAAAGGGGAATTAAAGTATGTAAAAAAAGAAAAAAAAAAAAAAAAAAGAGGAATA
>VWPW01020035.1:53326-142997 GCA_013389825.1 Crypturellus undulatus
AAAAAAAAAAAAAAAAAAAAAAAAAAAAAAAAAAAACAGAAGGTTATACCTGGCATCAGGAAAATGCATAGACTCTTTCTATATATATATACGTACAGTGGAAAGATTATTTTGGAAAAACACACAAAAGGCCTGTCCTGGATGAAACCAGTGTGAACTGAGGCAAGTAAGGTTTGTGTGACTGGCTGGGAAATGCATATAGCAGCATTTTGATTTTAGTTCTGATTTTTTTTTCAATAATCAACAAAGTTCAGTATAATAAAACCTCTCCAATAAAGGAGAAACAGCTCTTGAATGAACAAAGAGGCTAGCAGACCTGTTGGAGATTTGGCGAGGCTGTGCATCACTGTACTAAAGTTCAGCCCCAAAGGAATATATGAGAGTTACTTGTGTCCTTATCTGAGTCTCCTCTGAGATGTTAGTACATCCGATGCATTTTAAAATTTGATGGATTTTTTTGTGGGCCTTATCTTCTTTGTTCCGCTGGCGCTTTGCCCTTCTGCTTTCCTTTCATCGTTGCTTCAGATCAGTTTTGTATAATATTACTAGGACAGAGTGTGTAGGCCACCTTGCTAGGTGATGACCCAGCAAGAGTGGCACAAGGACAATTACATGGACAAGAGCCTAACAAGAGTTGCAGAATGAATAGGTTTATCATAATTTATGAACACGCACAGAGGCTTGAAAAATCACAGCTCCGGTATTGTATCCATGCTTTCAGCATGTAATCCACTAGATTCAGTCATTTTGATATGATCTGATGGGAATGGAGCTTGAATGACATCCCACAAAATACCCAAGGAAACCAAGATACACTCTCCCTTTGTGCTAAATAGGGTATTAGTCAAGGCTCTTTTGCTGTACAAAGAGTAGTATTTGCAGGCTGTCCACTCTTCACTCATTCTTATGACAGAGATTGGTAGACTGGTAGTGGCTGAAATCTGAGGCTTTTCCGATTAATTCAGCAACTTTTTGCTTCTGAAGGCTTCAGAATATACAAAGCATCTGAAAGCTTCAGAAACAAAACCCTGGGAAGTTTTTGAAACCGCTGATTGCTACAAGCAGAAGATCGCTGTATAATTGCCGATTTTGATATACCTTCCCCAAGTATTTGTTACAAGTTACTGTCAGAAAGTGGTTACTTTTAATCTGACCTGGGATGACAGTTTTTATATTGACATTACTAGCATTAATCCAACATCACCCACACAATTCCCATACACTTTGTTGTCTGATTTTCAGTTCTTACCTCCCACGAAGCCCAAGGTAGGGGGCACTGCAAAGAAAATTCCCCTTTCACTTGCAGTGCATTCCCAAAGAAGTATCCTTAAATCCAACCCAGTCTACCAGTTTATCCTTTCTTATCCTTTAAATATTGCCCTATTCTCATTCATTTGCTCCAAAGCAGAGATTTTTGCTGGTTGAAACCCAAGTGATGGACAGGATGGTGGTCAATCCGTCAACTGAGCAGTACATGGAGGCTGGAACAGCATTGCAGCACATACTGTTTTCAGTCTTATGTTGTCATCATAGCAATCTTTAGCAAAGCATAATTTCTTTTCCTTTAAGGAAAACAGAGAAATATGTTATTTTTCAGGCTGCCAAAAACATGTACTGAAGACAGGGAAGAGAACACATTCATAACCTTGCGATCGTTACTAGGGTACAACAAATATTTTCATACGGGAAGAAGAGTTTGTATCTAACCCTATTGCTGAAGCAAGAGCAGGATGTTTTCAAGTGCATACCTTGTAGATATTAAACTGTGTTCTGTAAAATCAGTGAGACAAAGGGGTTATTTTGTGATTCAAACAGAAGTGGTATCAACATTTGAAGTACACATATGAACTCCAAGGCAAATCTTTCCTATTTTAGTCTTTCAAAATGATGAACAGAAATAGTCGAGGTGCTACACCATGCTGTAAAGCAAGATCTGTGCTTTTAAAATTTGTTTTAGTTCCAATACTTTTCAACCTTATATGGAGAGAAAGCAGAAGGAACATGAGTTTTTAAATAGTTGATGATGTTGATAAGTGATTGGCTTATGTTCATATGCCCTTTCCTTCTTTCCTCTGAATTTACACCCTTCTACATGGAGAATGGCTTTTTTAGAGCATTTGTTTGTCTTCTTCAGCATGAAACACACTCTGTTTAAGGTCCCCAACTATCCGCCTCTGGGCAGGAATGGGAGAGTCCTTCTTAGTGGTAACTAACTCTCTATATAATGAGCCCCTTGCAAATTCTCCTTGCATACTTACCGACACCCCCGCAGTTACTTAAATGGGCATTATTGGTCACTGGGTCCCAAGGTCATCCAACAGAATGGGGTTGTTAAAAATAGGAATGAGGGTTCAAGGCACAGGGTCAAGAGAGATTAATTGAAAAATCTTCCGCAGGCCTGACATCATCTGTGCAATGGCAGTGCCCAGACACCTCCAGCTGCTGTTGGGTTCCCTGCGAATGTAAATGAATGGCTTCCTTTGTGGCAGCTGGGTGGTTTCCAGGCTGGGGTGGGTGATTTTCTTTATCTTCTGTTCCTTTTTATTTTTTTTTTGTCTTCTCCACCCCAGTCCTTCTTCTTCAGAAATCATTCTCTGAGTGTCCATTAGTCTTCCTTTCTGTGTTGTCCTCAACTGCAACCTTTGAACTTGTTGGTCATTTTCAATTAAATATGAAGTTGTGAGTAGCTCTGTGAAACTAGGCACCCTGGCAGAGGAAATGGAGTTTATTTTACTTCTCCAATGTATGAAAAGGATCCCTTAGTAGTTGGTGGGAAATGCACACTGTTGCTCAGCCTTAAAACAAAAATTCACAAGAAATCAAATTTGTCTTACTTCCTTTGTAGACATAGAATTACTCCTTTCTTGTGAGTGTACGTGTGTTATTCTACAGAAAATAAACTTGTTGCCTTAAAGAGTCAATAAATCTACATTTTTTCATCAGACCCATCTTATTCCTATTCTATCTCAGCTCTTGCAAGTTATGGCAAAAAACTGGGCTCTCGGAGGAGTTTCCATAGGTCAGTAAGGGTCCCATATGTTGAAATAACCAGCAGTCCAAGTGTGGAAATACGACCAAACTCTAGGGGCTTTCAGGAGTGTCACTTCCACAGAGGAGCACAACTTGAGATGCATTGCGGAACATGTATAATGAATAGGTATCTGACCTAATTGCCTAAACTTCATACACAAGTCAGTGGAGGGAAACAGGCAATTCCAGAGAGTGATTCTCCTGACATCTACATTTGGATGAAATGGATCATGCTCTAGAATTGACTATTTCTTTTTGTGGGCTGTGAAGGTGACCTAGATAACTATCTGAGATGTAAATGCCAATAGTGTAGATGACTAAATTCGTCCTGATGAATCTACTCCCAGAGTTCGGATGAAGATACGCCAGTACTGAACCGCTTACGGGTATGTATGCTTTAGAAGTGCATGAGATCAGGGACTGACCTGTCGAGAGCAAAACCCCTCCCAAAGTTATTCTTGTATAAAGAACATGTCTTTTCAACAAAGCGGGGTTAAATTATGGTCCCATCCAATGTCACTTTGAGAAATGGGGGCAGAAGTGGTAAGCAGGTCCAAGTATCCAGAATCTTACTTTAGTACCTTAGCCTCAAAATCAGCCATTTTCTGTAGTTTGGTGCATGAGTTGTGCAAATACAGTTTGGAGTCAGGATCAATTTAATTTAAGGCTGCTCACAATTGGGCAGATTTTAGGAAATGACAGCTTTCAGAGGCACTGAATGTATTCAAGATTTTTACAGGGCAGAACTTCCATAACATCACCCTGAGTTCCAGACTCCTATCTAACTAGGTTAGAGAGCTAAATCCTGTAGTCCCAGCTTCTAGCAGTCTCCCCCTTCTGCCCTGATCTGCTGCGGAAGATCACACTCTCTCTTTTCTTTCTTTCTTTCTTTTTTTCTTTTAAAGAAAAAAAAACATTATTAGGCTTTGAGGACCTAAAATGTTGCTGCCTGCACATCGCTAAAAATAATATAAATCAGTGCCGAGGGACCACTTGTATTTTGGTTGCATGAGGAAGTTTAGCAGCAAAAGAAAAAGGGGAAAACTCATCAGCACATAGATCTCAAAAACTAGGATGCTGTGTCTGCAGCCTCTCAGAAAGTTCAGAATTCCATTAAAAAGTTTATTTTTTCTTTGCCTTTTCTCCCTGGTAAACTACTCTGCCTTAACACAGCTCTCATTCATGCTTTTCACTAGACTTGTAATATAGCAAATAGGACCATTATTCTGAATGTTTCTCTAGAAATAGGTTTAAGATAACTCTAGGAATGGATGGTTAGGATTTTAATTCTTTGAACTCTTGTTCTCACCAGGCACAGTTTACAATTTCAGTGTATAGAAGGCAGCAGTACATGAATGACCAAGAGGTGTGTGGGGTGGGAATCTGCATCTAACAAGGAATATGAAAAAGGGGGTTAAGGGGAATAGGGAAAGGCCTGAGGGGTGGGAAGGAACAAGGGAAGTCAGCACCATCAGGATATGAAGTGTTAAACAGAGGTCCTTTAGTTTCAGACTTGGCCTCTTCAACTCTGCAGTTTACTCTGCAGGTTACAGGACCCCTGAAATTCACCTGGAAGAACTGAAAGGCTCTTGTAGGTATTTTCTTTTGAGTAGCATTTGTAAATACACATTTTAAAATTTATGCTACTGTTTTTTTTGATGAGATGCTTGATGAGGCAGCAAAGACTTTAAAGAGTTTGAAATACTCCTCTGTCAAAGTCCAACATCCTCCTCAGATTAAATTATTGGCATTCAGGGTCAAATTTAACTCTGCATCTCCATGGTCAGAATTTATCAGAGGCAACTGTTGAACCAAGTCATCATAACTGCCATGCCAACTAAATCAAGAAAAGAAAACATTTAGCTTGTGCACACTCATCTAGCCACCAAAGTACAGAAAATGTTCTCTCACACACAAGCTGGAGATGTACAGACAGTGATACTGATAAGCTAAACAGTTCCCCAAGGTCAGATAGTCAAAAAGTGGAAGGAGTAAGAACAATATGCAGGTCCTCCTGACTCCTCACCCCCCGTTTTACCTGCAAAATAGACGTACTGACTTGATTTAGAGAGCAAAGCCCCTTGGAGAGGTTCTTAGAGCTGTCTTAGAAAAGGAAAACACAGTTTCTGAGTAGCTTTCTCATGGCTCCTTAAACATCCCCCCTTCATCTTTTTTTTATTCAAACACACAGACTGTAAATCTGTTTAAGTAACATGATAATGACTGACAGAATGGTTATGATGTCACTAAAATGAGCAATATATAACCAACCTAGTGTATTAGTGGGAACGTACAAGACAGGGATATAGCAGAAGAGAGAAGGAGAAAAAGTACTTGAAGTTAAATACAGATGTTTATTAGCTCCCTGCTCAAAAGCACTTCTTAAAAGATAGCTGATCCATTCCTTTGCAGTTCTGCTGCCCCTCCACCTTCCATTGCTGATGTAAGAGAAGTTTAATTTTGATAGCAGAAGTATTTCCCCCCACCTCCCGTTCGGTTTACACTAGGGACCTACACTGCCTGATCTGTTTCACTGACATAGCACAATGGAGATGCTGCTAAGAGATATTAAAGTCGGGTATTATCAGCTCAGTAGCGTAATATTATTTCCATCTCATCCTCAATAGATTGTCCCTGTAGTGACATGCTGCCAAAGTGAAATGAATGAATGAACCTGGAGAGGTTCATTGCACGCTGAGCACAGGAAATGAAATAAATAAAGGGGAGAGAGAGACAATGTCAAGTAGGAACAGGGACATGGCATTTGGGCAGGTTGCCTCCTCCCTTCTGCTGGAGATTGATGTGGCGACTGTATGGGATGGGGTTTGTAGGCAGGGGTGCAGGGCAGGAGTTAAATTTCCCCCATGTGGTGGGGCTGGTCCTGTGCAATGGATGAATTATGAGAGAAAAGTGATGGCCCTGCTGATGCTTTAATCCATCACTTGAAAATATGCTGATTTAGTTGGGAGGGAAATGAAACAAAATCCTAAACACAACCCTCAAATAGCTGCAGGATTACACCAATGTATTACAAGCACCTAGTCATCTCAATTTAAAGGATGGGATATTACCTAAAGTAGGGGATAAAGGTTGTTTATGCTATAGCTTTTTTTGTTGCTTGAACTACTCCTTTAACCCCTTTTCTCTCCATTCTCTTTCTGCCAGTTAGGGATAAAATCCAGTCACTTCACTGGTGAGGCTGTGAAATTTTTACTGTTTGCCAGGGTCTCAAAAACGTGGTGGAGCACAGCTTGCTTCTATAGCTTCTGCCTGGGCAGTGGCGTCAGACTCTCAGAGAGGGCCAGTTGTTGAGGCAGAGGCTAAGCAGGAACAGCCGTGATAACTGGGCTTGTCTCAACCTGCTCCCTGGGCAAACGGTGTCACTCTGCATGGAGATCCTTAAGCAATGCAGACCCTGGCTGGAATTGTTAGTCTGATTTCCACGGAAATTAAGACTACCTGATCCATGTATGTGCTGTCCTTCAAAATAACTTTTGAACCTTCTGCTGATTTCAATTAAATTAAGCAGTGAGGCCAAAAGGGCTCAAACAGATTCTGTTCTAAGATGAATTTTGGAGACAGGTAGACTGTTGAGGAAAAGGCACTATCAGAACTCTCATTGCCAGAAATGATAATTGACCTCACGCTGTATAAGACATCAGAGCATCCACTCATCAGTAAGCCATTGGCAAATAGGCCTCATTAATTCGCAAAGCCTGGAATTACTTGCCTTGTTTAAGAACTAGGTTACAGTATTGAGGAAGGAGCTTAACGTTTGTGCCTGTCATAGTCATACTTAAGCTTACGTGCACTACAGAAAATCAGCAGCATTAACGGTCAAAGTTTTGCTAGTGATCAGCCTCAAAGACAGATCATTCTTGCGTCCATAGGTGTTCCCTCAAGGCTAGCTTTGCATATGTACTTGATGATACATTTGTGATGGATCCAGGTTGAAGATTCCCACTTCAAAGCATTTCCGACCTTTCCTTCTGCCCTCCTCTCCATCTCTTTTCACACAACCCCCACAGCTCATTTGAGAGAGCTGCCCCTGGTTCAGGTAGCTGCACTCAGCCAGGATCAATGCAAACCAGTCCCATTTCCTCGTCATTTGCACAGTCCAGTCTGTTGTGCACCTGCTGTCCTCAGCTGGAGAAAGTCATATATCTGTAGACCACAGACTTGCTGCTACAACTGAAACCTGGCAGGAGTAACTCATTAAAGATGCATCTAGTGAAACTTGCACTCAGAGAGGTGCCAACTGGTGCTTCATCCGTTCTCTACAGGTCTTGAACCTCATCAGCCAGGCAGGGAAACCAGCAGAGAAAGGACCCACTTATCTGATTAAGTCTTCATGAGCTGCACTACAGGCTTCTGACAAAAAAGTCTTTTTCTTATAATCCACCCAAAACAAAGTAAGTAAATAAACAACATTTTGTTCAACTTTTTTTCCATACCTTTTCAACCTAGTTTCCTCTAAGACAATTCAGATTTATATTGTTCATTTTTGTCACAGACGTAGAACTAGTAAATATCCCAGAGTGCTCCCCAGGTCTCCATGAGAAACTCATCTCTACTTCTTTTTCATTTGACTGCTGGAGATGGAGCAGAGATGATAACAAAACTGCTCTCACTCTGTAACCTGTTTATGATGATCCTGGGTTGGAAACAGCTGAGCTTCAGTGAGCAGTAAAATTTTCTTTTGCCTTATGGTGATTTGTTAAGGTTGCTTTGGAATTCAGTATGTTTTGATAGGGAAGAGAGCCTTCTTTCAAACATAAGTGTCTGCAGATGATGCACTAGCAGTCCAGTACGGGTGTTCACATCTTTCCTGGTCAGCCAACACACTCCTCCTGTGGCAATTTTGGACTCTTCCTTAGAGTCTGATTTTGACCAGAGAAAACGGATTCGAGCAGATAACAGATTTGTGAGGGTTCAGGGGCTAAGATATCACTTACAGTTACCTGTCACCAGAAAAAGAAAACAAAAATCCTCCCATACAGCAGAGATTGAATGCTTGATGCCACTGGATTGTTACATTTGCTTAGGTGAGGGTAAAATCTCTCTGCTCCTCCTCATTTGGTGAAGAAGGATTTGAGCCTGTGCCCTCAGTGCTCCTAAAGGAGTCTCCCAATGGCAAAGCTCTCATGCCCAGCCCCTCCCAAGGGAGCGCTTCATTATTTATAGAAGATGAAATGTTTCCAGCTGTAGAGACTGACAGAGTAAGGTGCATAGGATGTTAGGCTCTCAGGCAAAAGTTTCTGTTTTGTCTGCTGCAGAGGCTAGAGCTCAGGCCTGCCACGTGAGTATCATCTCACCCATCTGCCTCCTCAAGGTCTCCGACTGCCATCCATTTGTTCTGCAATGAATGAAAGCAAATGAGGCATCAGACACCAAATACAAAAATCCCAGGGAATTTAAAAACAAAACAATACCTGACTGATTTTAGACATTTGTGTTTTTCTTCTCTAAGTTATTGAAGGTGGGGAAGGAGGAACTGTTTGCTTTTTAATCAATCCTATTGACTGTGACAGAAAATTAAAAGTCTGCTGAATTCTATACTGCAGACTCCAAAGTACATGCACATGTCATGTCTTAAAGAATAAGGACTGGCTTTAATAGCTTAAACTTTTAGTTTTTTTTTTTTAATGTGTGATTGCACTCTTCAAAATAAGAAAGGATTAAAAAAAAAAAAAGTTGCAACCATTTGTTAAATGTTATAGATATTTTCCATAAGGTTAAAGGACAGATTCCAGTTGTTTGAACCTTTCAAGTCTATGGAGATGTGCCAATGGGAGCTATTTTTGTACTACAGGAGTTTGTCCTAGAATAAGAAAGACTAGAATAAGACTCTGTAACTTTGTTCATTCTTGTTGCCTACTGCATTATTGATGCTGATCTGGGAAACTGTAAGAAAGAAGTGGGGAGTTAAATAGGGAGGTATCAGTTCATTCTGTTTTCTTTCAGCCTGTCTTTCTGTCTAGGACTTTCAGCATCAGACGCACACTTTCAAAGGGTTTCAGAGCTCTTTTCAAGGGCACCCTACCCACTGGATAATTAAAAAAATACTACTACTATTCAGCACTTTTAGTAGACTTCTGGAGTCACAGTACTTCTAGGAAGTCGTTGGATAAATTGAATTATGTTCCATTCTGCAGACAAAGCAAATACATATTTTCACACTGACAGAACCAGCTAGAATCGGTGATACACCGGTGCCTGCTGAAGTACTTCTTTCTCCAGAGCCAAAATTCTTCTAGCACTTGGGAATCTCGGAGTTGGAATTGCAAGTAGCTTGTTCTTGATCCTAGTAAGGTGAAGTACCCAGATAAAAGGCTAAATTCTCACATTTCTCAGGGGCTGAAACAATCAAGTCTGATGCAAGTCAGAAAGTGTCAGTGGAGGAATAATAATAATAATAATAATAATAAATACCTCTTCCTTCTCCCAGAACTCGCTATTCCGTAGGAGCTCGTTGGGAAAGTGAGTGGGAAGGGGGTAGTCTGAATGCAGCTGGTTAAAAGCAGAGACTTCTGCCAGTTGCTGATCGTCTGATGGGGCTGATAGAACATTGGCTTGAGGCTCTGCCCTCGCTGTGTTCATTAGCATTCACACCACTCACTGGCCACCCCCTTGCACCAAAGACATTTTCGGAGCTTGCTAATTTTCATGAAAGCAAGTGGGGTCACTTTTCACCTTTTTTCCTCATCTTGACAAGGCTCGTCCCCTAGAGAGCTGAGAAGAAAGGCGCTTTCTTGTTGTCATCTGTGCAATTATCAGCTTTGAACACGATGGCAATTTGTTGTTGTTGTTGATTTCCTTTGTTATGCAAATGCACCAGCTCATTCTCTGAGTGCTTTCTTCCCCCCCCCATACAGCATAAAAAGGAATATTACACATTTAATTTCATGTTATCATTTGTTTCCCTCTGAGATTTCCTCCAGCCATTTTTTGGTCTTTTTCAGGCTAACAGGAGCTAAGCAGTGGCATTTTGAATTCTGACTTTGTCACTTCTATTTACTTTTTATCATAAAGGGGTATTGTCAATAGGTCTTATGTGGCTCCTATAAAACCCATTTAGGAATTTAAATCTCTACTAAAACACAGAATTTATGCTTCCTTTTATGATTTATGAGTCTAGAAGCCTAAATTCTGCTTTTAATAGTCTATGCATTTATATTCAAAGCAATCAGCTTACATTCTGCACGAGCCTTAAAGTTGTTAGTGCACAGCTAAAGAGAATAAAAGCAGGAGGATGTAGACAGAGGCCTAAGCCAGGAATTTCAGAACAGAATCCAAATGAGGCTTTCTCTATACCTTTAAGACATCCTAGCTCTCTGGCCCTTGTTAGGGTCCAACTCCTGTACGCATCCTATATTTTGCCCTTTGGGAAGAAAAGCAATATTTGAAATCAAAAAGGAGGAGGAATCTCATTTTTGATCACACAGCCAAACCTCAGCTGGTTCACTCACAAGTCTAAACCACTCAGGAAGTTGAACTCTTCTCTAACTGAATTATTCAAACTTACCAGCCCGTACAGCTGAGTTGAAAACTGGTCCAAACGGACTTAGGACTTCTGCATTTTTCCATCTTTGGCCAAATTTAATGGGAATAACACCTAACTTTAATGATTTTAAGTCAAAGTTAGCAGTAACACTGGTAAGATGTATCTGTAATAGTGCCTAGGATAAATGAAAGACACTCACAAACACAAGTTTTTTTTCTCTCCAATTTATTTATTTTTGATTTGTTACTTTTCTTTCCTCTGAACTATTAAAAAGACTAAATGGAATGGGGAAGAGCTCTTACCTTGTCTGACAGTTTGTGCCTATCAATAAGCACAGATTCCTATCCTTGATTTATATATTTGGAAGGCTGTTTGTCAGAGGTCAGTTTAATTCTTCTTCCTTTTGATCTTGCTGAAATAAATCTAGAAGTCTTCAGCTAAATGAATGATTCCAGATTCACACTATCATAACAAACAGCAAAATCCATGTAAGGTATACGTAAAAAGCAAACAAGCAAAAAAAATAAAAGTAAAAGCAGGTACCTTAAAGGTTTAGAAAAACGGTTCTTCTAGTGACCTGACATCCTGTGCTTTTGATACTACCATCACTGCATGCAGAGGCAACCTCATAGATTGTGCATTGCGAGTAGGACCCAAGACTTAGTAGTTATTCTAGAATGCTTTTTGTTGAGGGACTCTCTGTATGTGTGCAATAGTCTGGTTGATTATCTTTTAATTTTAAGCATATACAGAGTAGAAATATGTACCAAGGTAATCCCCTAGGTTCCCTTTAAGCTCTCTGCATTTCAGGCCTTTCTTATAAACTACAGAAAAACTGGTGCATGGAATGATCATATGGACAGAGTCAGATACCCTTGTGCTGTTTATTGTTCATTGCATCATCCTATGTGTGCTTTATTCTGGAGTGAGCAATGAAGTCTGTAGGGAAATGAATGTTTTGTCTCATTCATGCCTTTTAGTCCTTTGTTTACGCCGTTTGTCCTTTAAACAGATTTCTTTTTGGGGAAGAAGAGATGCTAGAACTACCTTTCCCTGCAGAACTGTTAGTGCGCATGGATCACAAGAGACTTTGAGTTCTGATTCCTCAGATGTAGTAATGGTGAATAAGCCAAACAAAAGCTGGTATTTCTGAAAAGACAAATGCAAGGTGTGTATCAAAGTCTTGCAGTTCCCCTGCAAGTCTATGTGGAGGAAGGTAGGACAGGATATGCCCAGGTCCAACCTAAATTATTCTACAGTTGCATGTGGAGGAACCTTTGTAGCATTTTTCCATGCATGGAAACTGATCTACTGCCTCACCTGCTTGAATTTGCACAAGACCCAGTGGTGTTTTTATGGCTTCAGCTCAACATAATTTTCTGAAATTGCCCTGTTTTGTCTGGAAAAATGGCCCAGTGACCACTCTAAAGTCTTGAGGGGAAAGGATAGTAAAGAGGGGCCTGCCCATAGTGCAGCTAGCACAGGATCAAAGCAATTCTTGTCTCCATAAATTACAAGACTGCAGCTGTGGACAGACTTCCACCTGATGGGTAGGTGCCTTGTACCACAAAACCTTTCACTACCAGTAGCAGATAAAAATCCCATCCCTTTTCCAGATGTAAAAACTAAAGGCACTGCATAGTGCCAAACACATTGAATGGGTAATTCTGTTCTCAGCTGAAAGGTTTTTCACTGGGATTGTGCCACATATTACTTTAGCCCAAGCGCAAAGTGTGAAGAGATCCTCTCTGTTGTATCCACTCCTCTACCATCCCAAGCTAGACCCCACTCCATGGCTGTAATGGAACAAGGCTAGGGCTCCTTCTGTCAAGGACTCATGAAGGAGTAGATGAGGCCAGGATTTTACCCAATTCCTACTGTCCAGTGGTGTGCACAATACATGCTGATTACCAAAGGCTAGTCTGTCTGGCAAAAAATATTTTCTAAAACCATACTCAGTATTTCCCTGGTGAATCCTTGCTCTGGACCTACACAGTTGCACTTCCCACTATGAATGCTAGAGTAAAATGTCTTCATAAACTATTCCCCAAGCATATCTCCAGTATCATTTAGACTCTGGTGTCCTTGCTGACTAGGTTTATCAAAATGACAGCTGCAGGTTTTCTCCATCTCTTGTGAGCACAGATCAGAGTTAAGTTGTTGCTTGTAAGGGAACTTTTTTTTTCTCCTATTATGTTCAGGGTAATAAACCCACTTTTGAAATATTTATACCACTGGCTCATAGATGGTATAAGAGAACCAGAAAATAAGTAATGAACTTCAATGTTCTGAAATATATACCCCAACCAGAAGTTATTTTATATCACTCTAGTGTCTTACATGTCCACAGTAAAATGACTCCCTTAGGCCTCCTTCTGTCCTGTAGACACACATGCAAGACATGACAAGTGTCTGTGTTTTGTGAAAGATTGTATGAAAACTCTCCTGAAATAGGGACAGGAGACTGGGGTTAACGAAGTGTTAACTAAAGCTTTCTAAGTGGAAATGTAACAAGGTATTTGGGAGAGAATCATAGAATCATAGAATCACAGAATGCCTAAGGTTGGAAGGGACCTCTAGAGGTCATCTAGTCCAACCCCCCTGCACACACAGGGCCACCTAGAGCACGTGGCACAGGGCTGCATCCAAGCGGGTCTTGAAGATCTCCAGAGAAGGAGACTCCACAACCTCTCTGGGCAGCCTGTGCCAGTGCTCTGTCACCCTCACTGTCTAGAAGTTCTTCCTTAAGTTCCCGTGGAACTTTTTATGCTTCAGTTTGTGGCCATTTCCTCTGGTTCTGTCAGTGACCACCACTGAAAAGAGCCAGGAATTTAACTTGGTATTTATTAGGGATGTTACAAGGAGGATCTCTTGGCTGGTCCTTTTGATCCTTTTTTTGTGGATATGTTGTCCGCAAATTTATCTATTCTCAGTATAAACTGGCTGTTGGACGTCCATACAATCTCCTCTGGTAGCAAGTTCTGTAAGATTATCGCTAGTATTTTCCTGGCTTCTTCAGCTACCACTGTACATTGACCCAAAAAATTTAGGCAAATGTCCACACCAAAGCCCAGATTTCTCACCTGAACTGCAACTGCTGGTTTTGTGTTCCTCACCGTGCAGCAGTAGTTTAGATTTTATTTTTCCCCACAAGTTCACTGTCTTGAGTTTATCTACACTGAAGCTCATTTGCCAACTCACTGTCCACATTTTCTTCAGATCTCTCCAAAGTTTCTTGTCAACATCAAGGCATTTTGACTTCCTGAAGGAGGTCATCATCTGCAAGTTGGATATTTCTCTGCTAGTTTCTTCTGAAGGTCATTGATAAAGACATTTCATAAAATTGCTCCTGGACCAATCCCTACTGACTTTTCCCTTGAAGAGACTATTCTTTTGAATTTTGATTGCCTTTTAGTCATGTGCTTACTGACACACTGCTATAACTCCATTAGATTACTGAGGTAGGGTTTCCCTTTACAGGAGCCTGCTTCCTTTTTCCCAACAGAAAGTACAATTCATGTGCTCTATGATCTTATTGTTTATTATGGACTCTGTCATTTTACCAGGGATGGAAGTCAGGCTCACTAGTCTGTAGTTTCCAGGATTTTCCTTGGAGTCCTATATCATCTGAGTGAGGTCAATCTTTGATTATAACTTATATCCTGTCAGTATTGGTTTTGATGGCTGGGTTAGGAATCTTCTCCCTTGGAATTTCTTGCATAGTTGGCAGCAGAGAGAGAGAGAAATACCTGAAAAATGCATTTGGGGAAAAATGCTCTTACCCAATGGTTTTGAATGTGCGGAATATTACACCAGAACTCATTTTACCACTAAAATAGAGTGAAACGAATGCAGCTTTTATGCCACGCAAAAAGCATAGAGGAAAAACACTCTGGTCATTCTCCAGAATATGTTACAACTGATTCTGCCCTAGAAATAGTATAGCTGCAGCTCTTAGGCTCTTAACACAAAAATCATCCCTCTAATAAGCAGTTATGAAATACGAGTCTTTGCCACTGATTACCTCACTCATCTTTCCTAATTTCTGGATGGGTGAAGAGCTAGGACAGTCCAGTAAGACTGAGATGTACTGGTCCTTTGCTAACTATCTCATTTTGCTGATTCAAATGTCGCTGTAGTCAGGGTTGTTTGAACAGAATCAAATTTACTTGTAATGAGGCATATAGTGATTCTCTTGTCCCTTTTTTTTCTCCCCTCTTCACATTAATTTCCACAAGAAAAAAGCACATCTGATTTTGTAATGAGCCAAGCAACTGTTTCTCAATTACACCAAATTTTACTGCTCCTCAGTTGAAGTTTAAAGGCATGGCAACTTTAATATTATCAACAGATCTTCTCACAATAAAAATCTTCAGTAATTCTTTACCAGTTTCATGAAACTTTGGAATACTAATTTGCTCTTTGCTAAGGAAGTGTTTCAGCCAAATTCTTAGAAGAGTTTCTGGAATATCACAGATTCATGGCAGTGAAATCTAAACTGGACAAAAGGGTCAACTCTGCTGCATACAGGTAAGCTCTTTTTTGCAGATTTGCTCTTTCTGATTCATTTTTTTAATACAAGTGCCTTGATGTGTACCTTGGAAAATATACTATATTTTGTAAGTAAGTGGTGTACATGTCTTTGGGCTTAACTAAATCAATACTAGGATATTGGAGGTCCAAGGAGATAAATGCTAAAATAGAAACTACTTTATTTCTGAATGTTTTTGAGAAAGGTGTGTTGTTCTTTCTTTCGGTTTTCCTGTAACCTGTGTCCTTTCTGAAGCAGTTGTTTTGGGTCTCTCTCTTTTTCCTTGCCCCCTTTTGTCTGCCCAGGGCTCGGTATGTGTCTTTTGCGGCCAGATCATTCCAGTTTCTAAATTTCTCTGTCCTGCCCTCAACCCCCTGCAGCGATATTTCCATATGTATGAAGGACAGAACTTTATTCCTATGGTCTCCTTATTATGCTTTTTGAGAATCTGGGCTAGGAACTTTTTCCATTCTGAGGGACAAAGAAGTCTTCCAAGCACCCTGAGAAGCTTGTACAGGAACCTTTGGGCATGTTAATGCTCAAAGACTTGAGAAGCGAGTGTGTGAGGGGATCCCATACCATTTCATAAACTAGAGAGAGAAAAAAAAAAGGCTAATGTGTAAAGATCCTAACATGTCATTGATTAGTAGAGACAGTAGAGATTATCTAGTCAGATTTCTGTGCACTACAGACCAGAGCTGTATGTCCTGGTTCCTGCAGCAGCCTGAACTGTAGGCAATCCCCAAGGAGCAGCCTCTACCTTTGGGAACTGCTTTGTCCTTGTACTTATCATCATCTATGGTAACAGTCACAGATGACTTACTTACTTCTTTCTCCTCGCTCCAGAAAACACCTCCATCCTGAGTTAGATTAGTTATCTTGGTCTTGAAGCCAAAGGGCAAGATGTTCTAAGATCTTATAGACATGGTTTTCTTGCACCTCTGAGTTTCTTCTCTCAGCTGGAAGGGAATGTTGCAGGCAGCCCTAGATTCTTATGCTTGTAGCCTGCTATAATGCCAGCCACCACCTCATAGTTCCCTTCCCTTCTCCTTTTCCTAATCTCTTCATTATGATAAAATGAAGAGGTACAGATATCCGACATGCCCCAAACAGGCAACAGTGTGAGGAGCTATTCCTTGACATTCAAGGTCAAAGCAAGAAATTTTTAATCGCAAAATCTTCCCAAATGCCACCAGCCATTCATCATCTGTCCTGTGGCAGAACCACTGGCATGAATCTCCACAGTTGGCTGAGTGCTGTGCAGTATTCAGTTATGCTGGGTCTTAAATTGGTTTTCAACACAGCTCTGTGAAATGTCGATAGCTGATGAATCAAAAGTTTCTGTTGGAAATACCAAGAAAAAGAAACCTGAGCTTGACACAATTTTTGTTTATTTATTGGGGGGCTAAATTCAGGAGAGACTTGGATTCTCTAGCTTGCAGCCGAGACATGTTTGAAAATAGTTTACAAACTTCCCCCGGCCTTTTCTGTGACTGAAAGGGAGTTGGTGAACAACATCAGTACCTGATTCGCTCTAGGCAGAAATTAAAATCCTGTGAAGCTGCCACAGTGGAAGACATTTGTCAGTAGAAATACAAATATAAGGATACAGCTTTTTGCTGCTCCTGGACACATAGCCCAACTCAGCTGTCACATGAATAACCAGTGCAATGAGGTGAAATTCGTATTTCTCTGCGTAGACTGAATGATGAGAAAGCAGATTCCTAAGAATTTTCTATACTAAGAATTTGGTATAACCTCTCAGTGTTTAGATGGTACCTCTAGTGCAGTTGAATTCACCAGTGCTGAGGCTTCTTTTCGAGATAACAACAGGAACTTTCCATATTAGCACTCTTCTACAGACCTTATGTGTGAATGTCTGACAACTTTGTGGCCATCCAGGCTCTGTTTAAGATGTAACTTTGGAGTCATGACAGTGTAAATGACCATTCTGACCTTCCTTCAGTTACTCATTCTTCTTTTCAGAGCTCTTTTCTTCCAGTTTTGCTGAAGTAGTTTTTCTTTTGGCTTAATTATTTTAATGTTGTGCAATATGTCAGTTGTCTAGAGATGAGTCTTTTAGAAAATTATATGTACCTTACAAAGATGAGATCTGCAGCAAATCATTCATTGTAGAACTAAATGCAGGATTCCAAGCCTTGTCCAGAGGAACAGGCAATGTGATGATTTTCACTTCCTCTCTAATCCATAAAGAAGGTGTCATCTTGATAGAGTTGATGCCTGGAGGAGTTGTGACCTTTCCGTGCATTTTCTTAGCTAAATATGTGATGGGAGGCAGTCCTTATTTAAAAAAAAAAAAAAAAAGACGGCACAGTATGTTTTATCAACAGTGCAGTAAAGGAGGTGATCGGGAAGTGACAGTGTGGACCTTTTTTAACTTGAGCAGAGCATAGGCAGGATAGGCAAAGCTGATGACAAAAAAATTTATGTGATGGAAGGTGAGGTGGGATTGGGCAGACAGGACTAGTAAAGGTGTCTCAGAGCTGGGTATGAAGGTGCTGGATGCATTGCAAGTGTGAAGCAAAGGTCTTAGCTGATGTTCTGTAGCCTAAAATGTTTCTATTTTCTTTGGTTGGTTTTGTTTTCTTTTTAACCAGCCTTAGATCTGCCCACTGCTTCCCTGTTTGCTGCTCGAACAATCTTACGGAATACCACTTGCTTAGCTGCATGAGGGTCATACCCAGCAAAGCTGAAAAGTGCTAATGGGATGGAAGAATGGATGGAAAGAGAAAGATAGTCACATCCTTGCAGATGTTTGCTCAGTTGGTGCAGTTACACTAGGGCTTATGTAGGGCCACCTCTTAGAAGTCAAAAGGACTCATTTGAATAGTGCAAATTCAATCAGCATCTGCTCCCATACACATGTGTTTTTCTTGAAGTTTTCTCCTAAACTAGTAACTTTTCAGGAGTAGTAACTTTTCAAAGTAGACAGAATGTCTAATCAAGAGAAATGTCATGGGAAATGCTGAGTTGGAGACTCACTGTCGCACAGCTTAGGTAATCAACTATTCCTGCGCAAAGCAGAGGCTAAATGGCAAAAGGATAATGATGGTCAACTTGGATTGGGATATATGGAACAGGGAATGGAACTTAACCTTTTGTTAATTCAAGGGAAAATTGCAAGGCCTCACCCAACCAAATTCCCATTTACTTCTCTCATTAGAGCAGGTGCTTCCCTACAGGAAAAAAAAATTAGAACTTCTGAGCAGACCGGACACCTCTCAACACTTAAAACAATCTCCTTGATGTACCAAAAAATTGCATGGCAACCTGAAGAATTCTTGTCCATCCTGAGAATGCCTCAATGTTTCCTGACAGCTGACAAACTAAAAAGGACGAGGCTGTCAAATGCAAAGAACGGGTCCCCTCCTTTTGGCTGCTGTCCCTCTGGTCTATTCAATTAGGATTGATCAAACTATGTCAAAGGTTCCTCCTCTGTTTCAATGGTCACTGAGAGCTTTCATGATGACTAATGATAGGCTATCCTTAAAAAGAAAGGGGGAAGACATAGAAAGGATAATACAAGGGTTTCTTTATTTTTTTTTCTTTCTTCTATCCTTATGTTTCAATTAGCCACATTAGCTTTATGACCTACTAAATGAAATTTAATTTTCATTGGTCAGTGATATATCAGCCCCTTTTGCCTTCCAACATCTGTTTCTTGAGACAGAAATAATACTCAACTTGAGCAAAACAAAAAATTTAAACATGTTTCGGTAGGAGAGACTAGGTAGAGGGGGTCCCCCTCCAAACCCCAGGAAAACATCTCAACTACTGGAATATGGACCAGGAAGGGAGATGGGGTAGCACTGCTGTTGGGAAGGCCATGGTGCAGGTTTGGCAGCATCCCCCATCCTCGGGACCAGCAGGAAGCCCTTGCAGGGACTTGTGGCCTATTGGGTCAAAGTTGGTACTTCTGCCCTATCTGACTGTTACTAACATAGCTGTGGGTACAGTTTAGGTTTGAAGGTATTATTACACATATATATCTTCAGACTGTGGTAGCATTTCCAAAACTTCCATCAATCCCCGGTGCAGCTCAGAGCTGTAGCGGGTGCTCCTCAAATCCTGGTAGGGCCATCACCAGAGAGGTAGCTCCATCTTTGCAAAAAGAGTTACAGTTACGTGAGGGGGAAAGCATGACGCTGTGGGCAGAACATGGGTTTATTTTGGTGAAAACTCCTGCCACAGCCGTGTAAAATTCTGTGTGGTTATCCTAGAAGAAGGACAGGCCTTCCAGCAGACACAGGTGAGGAGCAGCGCGGGGGGCCTCCACCCAGCTATAAACCCTTCATCTTTTTCCTTTGGATGGGGTGAATCCCCCCCTTACCGCAAGGCGGAGCCGCGGAGCCGCCGCGGCCGCCCCTGCGCAGGCGCGTGACCGCCCTGCGCGCCACCGCGCCCCGCGGCCGCTTGGTGACATGCGCACGGCGCGGCCGTTGGGCGGCCGTTGGGCGACCTTTGGGCAGCCGTTGAGCGCCCTGACGGGCGTTGCCCTAGGCGCGGGCGGCCCCGGCGGTGCTGAGTCCCTCAGGAGCTGCCTCGGGACGCGCTCATTACTGGCTGCTCCGCTCCTTTTTCCCCTTTTCCTCGAGCCCCTCGGACCACCGCAGAAACAGTCCCCACAGAAACACTTAAAAGACATGAAGATGCCAAAACACCAACATATTCTTAATATGGTAGACAGGCTGTGTTTGGACAACGGTAGGAAGTGGTCACTACTGCTCTCGAAAGGCATTTGATTCCAGAAAGTTCACTTGAAGCTGCAAAGCTTTACTGCAGTGAACTGAAAGAAGACAAACTGAGGTTACAAGAGAAACTGAACAGAGTTAAAGGCAAGTTGCAGGAGTCAGAACAACAGCGTATACAGTCTGAGCGTTATGTCCAGGGTTTGAAGACGACCCTGAAAAACAAGCAAAGAGAAGCCATAATTTCTTCACAAAAACTGTGTGACCTTCTGGAAACCACTTTGGGAACTGTTAATCTAAAACAACAGGAAGAACAAGTGGGATAACTTGAGATTGAAAATGCTAGACTGGAAGGCAGAGCCCAACAACAGCTAGTTAGAATCCAAGGTCTAGATTCAGAACACTTGCTTTCAGAAGAACACCAAAATGAGCAGCGGAAGAGCAAAAAAAAATCATTGAAGACACTGGCAGAATGTACACAAACAACAGAAACCCATCTGGAGCAGGAAATGGTGAGAAACTTTGAACTACATAAAGAATGCAACACATCCAAGAATCCTCTGGAACAAGCTATGAAGAATCTGAGGGTGTATGAGAGGCAAGAGAGAATCCCAGCTGAATTTTCAGGATGAAATGGAGGGTACGTGTTCTAGAAAGGGCAGGGAAGTTAGCAGCCTGAGAACAAAGGTCTTTGAACTTTCCCACTGGCTCGAGGCAGAGCAGAAAAACTCAAGGCATCTAGAAAAATCAAATGAAGGTTTGCATCAAGACTTGACTTTGAGGCGTGGGAACTTGGAAAAACTACAGAAGAGAAAGAGGCAGCTGGATGAAGAGGTGGTTTTCCTCAGATGTCAGTTAAATGCCAAGATGATGGATCACAGACAGAGAGAACAATATAAAAGGGAGAGCGAACAAAGGACTGGGCAAGAGTTACAGCAAAAACTACAGGAAGTCAATCTGTTTCTGCACATGCAGGCAGCCGCCCACGACAGAATAGAACAAGTAAGAGCTGCTACTCAGGCTTCCATAGTAGACTGACTGCAGCGGAGAATTAGGGATTTAGAACTGGAGCTGTTTCTCAGAAAACAG
The DNA here is from genome assembly GCA_013389825.1 of Crypturellus undulatus. Taxonomy (NCBI): domain Eukaryota; kingdom Metazoa; phylum Chordata; class Aves; order Tinamiformes; family Tinamidae; genus Crypturellus; species Crypturellus undulatus. The sequence continues at coordinate 74,190 of VWPW01020035.1, forward strand.
ATGCGTTGAGAGAGAGCTAGTGAGGGACTGGCAGAAGCCAGTGCCACACACCTTCCTGAGCCACCTCATGAAGACGCTCTGTGCTGAGGAATTGGTAGGGTTTGGAGCCAGCCTGAAAGCTCACATGGCTGAGATGCAATGAGAATGTTCATAAAGGTCTCTAAAGAACCAGTCATTGCTCAACTGGAAGTGGGATCTATTGGAGCTTATTGCTGTGCATCTAGTGAATAAACTTCAGCAAACATAGACCAGAATCCAGTTTCTAGGGCAATGGAAGAGCACCATGATATTCTGATCAAAAATCATATGACTTGATTTGAATAAAAGTACTAGGGAGTATCTGTGGGAAAGTATCTTGTTTGCATAGTGTGCCAATGGTTTCCCATCCAGCAGTGTGAGAAACCCCTGTCACTGGAAGGCCTGAAGCTACTGCAAGAGAGTCAAGCTCTGTCAGTGCTCATGGCTAATGATGTGGCAGCTAGTCTTGATGAAGGGTAGGGTTGTGGGTCCTTTGCATCAGAACACATGCAGCTTGCCCTAGCTTGAGGAGTTATCCTCCATTGGAAGAGAGACATTTGTCATTTCTGGGAGAAATGAGGAACCCCCCCACAAAAAAAAGTGCTTTCTACCAAATTTCAAATGACCGAGAGACTTGCATTACTAGGCAAAGCAACCATTTTCATAGAAGCACAATAGGAGCACAAGAATGGTGTATAGATAATCATAGGCTGTACTTAACAGAAAATAGTCAGTTTTGTTTTTTCATTAAAAAAATTGCTCAATTTAGTCCCTGGTGAAGGGATAGAGTGCACCTCGACAAGGTGATGATGCTGATGATACAGAACTTGGAGGGGTGGCAGGTGTATCAGATTCAGAGGGACCTGGAGAGATGGGCAGAGGGGGCTGTCATTCAGCTCAGTAAAAGGAAGTACAGAGCAGGCTGGGGACTGATGTGCTGGAAAGCAGCCTTGTAGGGACGGACCTGGGAGACCCAGTGGACAAAAAAAAAAAATGTCCATGAGCCAGTAATGTGCCCTGGGGCCAAAAAGCCCAAGCCTAAGAGAGATCTGCACTCCTAGAGTGAGTCCAGCAAAGGACTACAAGTGGATGAAGGGATTGGAGCATCCCTTATATGAGGTATTGTATTCTGTTTCTGTAGTAATGCACCATCTGCTCTTATACTGAACGTTCTAAATCAAGGATTCAAAACCATGATAGAAACATGCTGACTTTGGTCTTCTTAGTCTTGGAGTAGGACCTGTTAGAATTGTTCATCCTATGAGAAACTGAGGAAGAGACAGACTGGATTAATCCAGGTTCACAGAGTCAGAAATGATTCTGGCAATTTTGATAATCAGAGGCTACAGATATAATGTGGAGAAGGGTCTCAGATAGATAGGTGAGGGGGAGGGACAGCTACCTAATTACTTCCATAGGTCCTCACTTAAATCACTTACTGTAATTGTTACCGGACCCCAAGAAGTCATAAGAGCCCATCTCATAGACCTTGCAGTCTGAATTGTTGGTTCCTGATGTTGAAATATAGCTTCCTGACATTAAAAATAAATTTCAGAATCCAAGCTCTTAAGATTTGTATCCTTAATGACACAACTTCCTCAAGGAAGCAGGATTAGCAGCCCCACTAGTGTGAACTGAGGAGTTAGTGTTGCAAGGACAGCAGGTTTGGGGAGCAGCGAGGAGTTGGAGAGTCCGCGGGGAGGAGGAGGAGGAGAAGATAATGGTAGGGAGGTCCATTTTAAGAGGAAAGTGGAGAACAACATGTCCAAATGCTCCAACAGCTGAGGAGTGGGAGGGGGAACGGAGACAGAGGGAAGGGATTGAGTACCGTTACATGATTACAAGCGTTGTTTTGCCACTGAACAAATTGCTGCCACCCTGTTGAGACATTGACAGCATGGTGAGCTGGCTGCTTTGCAGAACAGGCATCACATGGAAAGTCTGAGCTGAAGGTTCCTGCACAATTCGGCCATGATTTGAAACATATTGTAGTGAATTGCTAGGTTGTGACCACATGGTCAACCTTCAGAAAGAAGGAAATACCAGGTAATAAAAGACTTGAAGCTCAGGGGGAAAACATAGCAAGAAGCAAAGGGCAGAAATTAAAATTAGAAATCAGACAAATGGAATTTTTTTTTTGGGTTCCTCCCCCCTTCAATAGTGAGGATGACTGGCTGTTGAAAAGGAAATATTTTCTATGTATTAGCTTCTTAAAAAAAAAAGAAAGAAAAAGTGGAGGACTCTTTGGTAAGATAAATTTCAATTTAAAAAGCCATTCTGCTTAATAAAGAGATAATGGGGAAATTCTGTGGCCTGTGCTATGTAGAAGGTCAGACGAAAGCAGTGATGGAGAACTGTTGGCATTGGTGCTGGGTCTGGCACTGATGGAGATCTGGGCTGTTACCAACTGGTCTGCACTACAGTGTTTTATTAAGTAAATTTGGCATGAGGCACCTAAAAGTTTTGCCATTGCTGGACTTAAGGATCTGTAGGTCTTCAGAATTTCTGAATGAATGCACTTACTTTCTGGAAACATAACTGGTTCTGCTTTTTGTTTAGTTCTGCTTTTTGAGACAGTGAGGGAGGAGCAGCAGACCTTAATAACAGCCCGACATACTGCACACCATAAATCTTAACCCAGTTCATTTGTAATTATAGCTGATAAATCCCATCTGAAGGTTTAAGCTATTTTTATGTGTCTATTATACAACTGTCTGGAAACATTTGTTTCTAACTACCGCCTGTCCTGGGAAGTAACTCGGAGGTTCACCTTTTGTAAATAAGCAACACTGTCTTTTATGGGAGTTAACTGCTTTTATCTGGGCTTACTTTTCCTTTTCTGTGTCATGAATTGCACTTTTAATATTGCCAAATGCCACTAATGTACATGTCAGAAGACTGCATATCTGTTAAGATTTCTAATCTTTGCTGGTGTGAATCAACTTTTCATCACACAGAAACCAATTGTGATCTCTTCTTCCTCTAGGTATTATACTATACGGGTGGAAAGGCTCCAAGTCTCTGCTGTTTAATGGCAAATTGGCTCAGGGCAGCAGCAGTACTAGTTCTAAAATCATTAAGTGAGCTGCCGCCAATGCATCTCTCACAGTCAAGCTGTAGATAAATGGAAAGTGAGATTGTCAAGGATGGGGTTCAAAGTCGTCCATAAGTCCTGTTCTCACATTTTTTCTTTTTGGAGAATAATATTTTCTTTGTGAACTATGTCCATTTTGCAAGTAGAAGAGGGAGGGAGAGCTGTAAGAGAAAAATCAGAAAATATTTTTTTTTTGGTAAAACAATCCAGTCCTCTCCCTATTCCACCTTCCCCATGAACAAAATCCTTTAGGAGTTTGCTTATGGAGAGGAGTTAGATTTGTAATGACTTCAAGGATGAGAAGAAAGAAGACCTAAAAAGAAAAATGATGTGTGCATTTAGTGAAGAGAGGGTTGGAGGGCAGAAATTTGTGGCACCAACAATATCATCCTGAGGAAGAGGTACCCCTCAGATTTTTTTTTAAATCTAAATTGTGCCAAAGAACCATCCAACTTTTCAGGATATGAAGTTAAACTGTCAGGTGACTTTTAGCGTGATGCTTTCTCATCGAGCCTTTGGAATACTGAATATTTGAGCCACATGGTTTCATTATGTTGTATTTTATTTTAAACTGTCCTTACTCTTAACTGTAAGATGTTGTTAGAATGGCAGATTCATGTCCTCTTTCTCTAGTCAGCTCTGCCTATGCTGAGCAAACAAGTGACTTTTCTTTTACAAGAAGATTAAATTATGATAGGTGAAATGTGAGGAATAACTGAATTAGTGTCATCATGACAATGTAAATTTCAGTTAGAAAAAATATATTTCCATTGTAATAAAGTCTGGAAATAAAATTTGAAAATCATGCATTTTTGAAGCCATAGATTTCTTTGCTCATGCAATATCCATCAGTGAGAGCCTGAGCAAATGAAGGGGCTCCATTCATAGAGAAACAAAGAGAGGCGGTGGAGGGGGAAGGGGAAACAAAAAAGAAATTGTCCTGTAAATGGGATAAGGGTTTTAGCAATCAAGTTAAAAGATAAATGATGCCCTGCTTCCCTGGCTTGTGCCTCTGTTAAGTCAAGGTGGTTATTTTTATGTGACAACGAGAAAAGTAGGATGCTATAGGTCTGTGCTGCCTGCAGTGTGTCCATCTCATCTGATTAGATCATACACTCCAAAAAGTATGAGAAAGTAACAAATTTTGCAAATGCTGATAGTCCAAAACCAGAACTAGTTTAGAACATTGTTTAAAAGTATCAAAGCAATGTGAGTACCTGTGTGCTGAAAGGTATCCAGCTGGTGTGAAGCCGATCTCAGCAAGTTGCCCATTCTTACAGGCAGTGTCTTTACCCATGACAGGAGTTACTATCTGCAAAGACATGATATGACCACTGTGTTGTCAGGCTCAGATATTTATCTCCAGTGCATGTGACTCATGAGTAGTGGCAGTTCTACTCATATGTTTGGCTATGAAATTCCATCAACAAAATACCAGAAGTGCAGTTATATTTTTCCATAGAACAGCCAGAGAGCCTCCTGCTAGGAACTTAGCTCAGAGGGGAGCAAACAGCAGAGACTTTTTTTTTTTTTTAATTTTCTGTATTTTTTCAGAAATACTTTAGCTGGAGAAAAGCCCATTGTACACTTAGGATGTCCTCGTGTTGCTTCATCATCTGTGATGAAAATGAATGGGGTTTTGTCACCTTCAGTTGGCAGGTACAGAAGGGAAGGACAGAAGAATTTTGCACGACTTGCCATACATCTGACAGTCACGGAATGGTTGCGTATCTGCAAGGAGCTATCTCAATTCAGGCCTATGCTTTTAGAACTGTCCAGCATTTTGGGAAGCCCTGCATGGCAGGGCACAGCATCCCTGGAGAGGCCCTGTCTGTCTCCCGGCAGAGGACGTGGCCAGGCTGTCCCCCCTGTTGCCACTGTGCAAACACTCAGTGCAGCCCCAGTCTTGCCGGGAATAAGTGTTGCTAGTACCTCTTATTAGTGTTTATTATCATAACTGCTCATTGTATTGCCCATTATGTTAATGAATTAGAACAACAGACCTAAATGTTTGTTGTTGTATAAAGCTCATTAGTCTCTGAGAGGAACTCAATGCAACATGAAGGTTGAGGAGCTGGGTTGCAGGAATATTACCAATTAAGTCCTATATGAACATGCAATTAGGTAGGATGACATGCTTGATTTACATTGCTTTATGGCTAAGCAGGATAAACAGCGCAGCACTGGAGCCTGGAAGCCTGCTCCCCCTTTTGCTTTCCTCCACCCTGCTGTAGCTTATTCTAATGTTCCCAGTGGGAGTGCAGCGCACGGGAATGGCTGGGCAAGGTTGTTGGTGCTGTCTTGAAGCATATTTAACACTCTGTTGAGGTGTAACAGGATGCAGGCAGCGCGTTTTCGTATTAGGGAGCTTGTTAGTCACTCACCCCTTCTCACTGTTTTTGGTCTTCCTGGAGCATCTCTCTTCAGCACCTCGTGCAGCTTTCTAGTCATGGATGGTTTACAGAAGTGTTGGCTTCATATTGTACTTCATCAAATGGAGAAGGAGATTTAACTCAGAGCTCTGAGGTGAGCCTCAGTTCAGTCCTTTCCTTCAGTGAGAACTTAAACATTCATTTCGTGCTATTATGGTGTATATCTTTTGGTATATGAGTACGCACTGTGGTCCTGTGCTTCTGTCTGAGTTCCGTCACATTTTCTGAACTTCTTTGCTCCGAAATATATTTATTTGTATCAATACCTTTATGAGAACTGAGGGGAGTTACAATTGAAAGTCACTTTGAGAAGTTTTCACCTCCAGCTTCTGAGCCATAAATTGTTACCTCCCAACTGAGACTTGGTAACTGATCATATGAGCACTTTTAATTGTTTCATAGCAAGGTGAAACTTCAATAATGAATTAAACCATGGAATCAACAACCATTAAATAGCGGCATGTTGATCTTTTTTTTTTTTTTTTTTCTAAGTGTAAGGCATTTTGTTGCCAAAATTAGAGGTTACATGTTCAGGTAGTTACCCAACAAGAGCCAGGAGACACTGCCACTGAAACATGCACGGTTGATCATCACTGTCTTGCTTCCGTGTGAGGCACTTGTCTCTCACAAATGTGTCTTCGAAGACACTGTGTCTCCCAGCTCTTCTGGCTTGCTCCATGCCGTCTTTGGCACCTACACAATCAGTTATTGACCTCTGTCAATGAAGCTGGCTGTCACTGAAACAAAGTCTGGTGAGATGCAACTGCGAGATGGTTTAAGATGCTGTCCATTAGCTCCTGAATCATTGCAGCCAGGAGGTTTATGGAGCTTGTCCCTCCAGATAACCTCAGTTTGCATTGCAAAGTTCCATCATTCTAGCTGACCTTCTAATCAAGTTAGGTCTTGCCACATACTAGGGCATTTGTTGTGTGGATAGCCAGGGTCTCACAAATCTAGCACTGAATGTCCTTACTACCAGCACAATGTAAACATGCCCTGAGGCTGCTTTGAGTGAAAGAATAGATAACTGCACCCTTTTTGCACCTAAGTGTTCCTGCCTGTACAGCAGTAATGCCCATTTGCTGTTCCCACTGTATGGTGTTCTAGAGCTTGTCCATTACATCTTTTTGTTAAAAGTGGAATAAAAGAATGAAAGTCCTGCCCTTCTCTGAATCCCTCATTGGTGTTACAGTCTCTCATAGTCTTTTCCCGCATTCAGCACAGAGAACTGTGCAGCTTCCTCTATTGCATTATTTTAAAGTGCAAAATTTTGACATTTCTGCTGGAATAATAATACTTAAAAAAAAAAAAAAAAAGAAAAAAAGAACCTTGAAAGCATAAATGGAGAAGAGATTCTGCTTTAGAAACAAAGCTAGCAACTGACTTGAAAATGGAGTGAAGACTTAAAAAGAAATCTGAGAGGCACAATATGTCAGTCCTGGATGGAAGGGAGAAGTGGGTGTTAAGGGGAGATCAGAAGTTTCTTTTATTTTTGAAAAAAGAAATGTCAAAGCTAGAGGGGATGGAGGGGACCCACAGTTGGAGGAGTAAAGGGGAAAGAGTTGAAAAAACGACTAGTGACAGGCAGCCCTGATGCAATAGCGTATTCAGAGAACCCCTTCCACTGTCTTTTGTGGTGCTAGCCTGGAGGCAGAGAAAGAGGGCACTGACAGGAGGCATTTGGTGTCACCTGCATTTGACACCTACACTATTGCTGTAGGGATTTCTAAGGAAAATTCTGATATTGTCCCACCTATCACTTTCCTACCTGAGTATGTGTTGGTTGGTGAATGGTGTGGGATCTTCAGTCCTGGAGACTGAGATTCTCAGATCTACATGGATGACATTAGTATTTCTTCATCTTTTCCTTTTTCAGGTTGTCATACACTAGCATTACAGTTATCCAGTCATCTTCTCATGTTTGCCCAGTACATTCTTGGTGCAAAAAAACAGATGCTAGGTGGTGTGATCCGTTTGGACTACAGGTAACTTGAGAGCTTTTCCTTGGAAAATAAGTGAAATTTCTTGCAGATGAGCCACCTTAACATACCTCTGGGCTCTTTTGGTCATCTTAAGTTGGATTAGAGCAAGTGATGCATCACTATAAGGTTCGTAACAACCTTTAAATATTCCAAGATTCCCTGCATTTTTCTCTGCTTACACAGAAATTTTCTAATGCAAGAAAGCTCAAGTGGAAAGACCCTTCTCTGATGCTTTAGGCAAAAGTGATGAAAAGTGAGAGAGAGGGGTATTAGTGAGAATGAAGAAAGATCTTTTTATTTTTTCTTTCTCTCTCTCCACTGAGACTTTGCTGGAAGGATTTTTCCAATCTCGCCCTGTGGATGCTGGATCAACTGTCCTATTCCATCTGCCTCTGTTGTTTTCTCTTGATTGAATGGACTGAGGGTGAGAAACCTCTAATGTGGCTGATGAGAGTGGAGCTGGCACTGTGCAGCAGTGGGAGGAAGCTGGCAGCTCTACTTTTTCAAACCTGTCTGAGAACATTGCTCTGCTTAGTTTAGTTTTTAACCTTCAGTTCCAAAGACGAGATAAACGGTGAGTAAAGGGGTAAAGGTGTTTAAGGGCTAATTTTGCACCAGTGAGCTTCATCAGCATGAGTTACAGTAATCTTCATAAACAAAACATTTACTGTTGGGTGTGTTTCAAAATAGAGTTTGTCTCTTCTGAGGATAAGAGAAAATCTTAAAAAAAAAAAAAAAAAAAAGGTTGTCCCTCTCCCCAATTCTGGAAGGCACCACACCATGGCTATGTAAAGGGAGAGGAGTTTCCACCCTCTGGCTCATCCAGCTTTGAAATGAGAGCATCTGCTATGTGCCCTTGATTTCAAACCTTGTCATTCTTGCAAACTTGCTGTGAAAAGTTTTGGGCCTGGCATTTGTCAGCGTTGAGTTTTCATGGTCTTTCTTCTGAGCTGTCCGTAGGTCAGCATTTTGGCAAAGTTGAGGCCTCGCTATTTGGTCGAACTGAAGATCCGCAGTCAATACCTGCTGTCCTTGTTAAGGGAATTGCCTCCAGTTTTCTAGGACAAAGGCTCCAAGGCAGGACTAAGACCAATTTGGATTGGAGTCAAGCTGTTTGCAAAATCTGCTTAATTATCATGAGGAAGGAGGAGCAAGGTGATTATTACCAGGTGCTTACTAGCAAATTTGATGTGAAAAAGAAGTGAATGACTTGGAGATCCAAGAGAGTCCTGACTATTACAACTGATGTCACAGCTAGTGAACTCCAGGATTTCCTGTCTTCTGGAAGTCAGGGTCATTTGAGCTGCCATTTTGGACTGCCAGCTGGAGCTATGACTTCGATACAACCCTCCTAGCCTTAAACACTTACCCAAAAAGCTTATATTACGTACTGCCCAACTGAAGGTGGGAGGGTAGCATTTCAAGAGTGAATGGAACCACTTCTTGATATTTGAATTGTATTTTTTTTCCTTCTCTAAGTATAGTGATAGCTTAGAACTGCTGGACTCCATGTCTTAGCATCTTAGTGAAGTTACGTGAAGGGATCTGAGCTGCTGTATCCAGTTAAATCACTCACAAACCTAGATGGAACTATTCACCTTGACTGTAATTCAGAGTCAGGACGAATCAAAATCTGTTAAGAATTGTATGGGAAAACAGTTGGTGTAGTTGATTGTGGTGTGTTTTTTTGTCCTTTTTTTTTTTCTCTCTCTCTTCTCTGAACTGGGCTGCATAACAGAATCTTCTGAGATGACTGACTACCCATTAAGTAGTAAGGTGAGAAGCTACCTTCTCTAGTAGTGTCTGAAGTTCCCTTCTAGTCATGGGATAGATATCTAGTGGTGAAATAGAACAGCTTAAAAGGAAGGGTTAGCTTCTTCAAAACCAAAATAACGTGGAGCAAACTCAGTGCCTTAATGCATGCCGATTAAAAGGAAATCAGGATGGGTAATTAACTCTGGTCTCAAGTGTTTGTACATTTCACTTCTTCTCTGCTACATTTCCTGAGCACTCCTGGTGCTGAGCTCTGAAGATGTTGAATAATGACTTAGACCGCTGAGTTAAAAGTTTATTTTCTTAAAAGATCTGTTCTCCCATTCAGTCCATTTCACACTCTGGCCTGTACCAAGTAGTACAATAAAATGAACTATAACCATAAATCTGTGGGTGTTTTGAGGTACCCCATTCATAGTTCCTCACACTAACAATATGACTCAGCTTGCAGTATCAGGGGAGATGTTAAATTTATGATGTTAAATTTTCAGCCGTACCTCTATAGCTTCTCTGAAACCTCCATTCTCTGTATAACACAGCTTGCTAATCCTTTTTTTTTGCTGTTTATTTTATTTCAAACACGATCTTTTTGCCTCCTACACCATTCAGCATCCCACCCACCTCCCATCCCCCTCTGACTTTCCCAAAGCAAACAGCGCGTTCATATCGAACCAGATTGACAGGTGTGTGACAGATGGATGGACAGAAAACTGGATCAGTCCAAACTCCTTGGCACTTGAAAAATTGACAACACAACCAAAGCAGCGTAACGGGGAGAGATAGATTGGCAAATGGAATAAATGGTCCCCAGAAAGTTTGCGATTAATCTTTGCCCTGTCAAGTAATGGCCTGATAATGCAGGAATTTAATGGGAATGACTTCTGCGAGTTCGGAGGCATCCATTAGTGTGGAGCAAAGCAGGAGACAGTAATGGCATTGTTCCTGTTCTGAGCCCTTGCAAATGAGGGAAGACTATTAAAGATGCACCAACTGTACCCCGGCCCTGTTTTCCCACATGACAAGTTCACACCTTTCTACTCGTCAGTTCATAAGAGGTGCATCTCCCATCCTAGAAATGCACTTGTTCTGTTTGATCCATTGCAAACTTTACCTCTCCAACAGGAACTCTGAGTTATCTAATGAAACTGGCGCTGAGAAAGACTGCCACTTCAAAGTCATATGCTTTTCCAAAAGTGAATTGCTCTCCTGCTTGAATAAGACAGGATTTCCTAGTTTGGTGCATCATTTAGCTTTGCCTCAGTTTTCCCATATATAGACGATATTGCTGCTGTGTAGCAGGAGCACAGAATGCAGGATTCTGCTAGGCAGCCAGGCAGGTATCATTTGGTGACAGAATAAACTTTTAGTCTCTTCTCATTATTTTGATGTTTGTGAGATTTCAGTGTTGTTTGTATTATGTTAACTTAAGAGTAGGTCTGACTCGGGTATGATCATAGATGAGTCTAGCCTAGTATCACATTTTTAAGGATGATCAGCTGAAGGTGCCTGGAGACAGAGTAGTCTTTCCCCTGTCACATAGCTCCCATTCTCCTGACGTTAATGGTGTAAGGACTTCCTCATCTGAAGTCATTGTGTTCAGTGTCTGTTGTTGGACTGGTGCATTTATCTAAATTGTCTTTCTGAAGTTCTTTCTGTTGCTGGTTCCTTCAGTATCTCCTGCAACAAGTTCCATCATTTAATTCTGCGCCATGTGAAAAAGAACTTTTCTTCAACTTGCTTCTCTGCTGGCTTCACTACCTTCAAGTATTTGGAACAGGTGGTGGCACTCCATCCTCAGCCCTCCAATTCTAGCTGAGGGGCTCCTTGCATATGATGTCAAGAGAGGGAGGAAAAAGAGCTGTTGGACAAAGGAGCCCAGCAGAAGCAGCAGGCAACTATGTTGCATTTGTGGCATCATGTTTGCCATCTAAGCAGCCTGGTTGTGGACTAAGATAGCGAGGCCTAAAGGATGCGAGTAACTGAGTCACCTTCACATACGCAAGGCTCGTGTGGCCTGGCTAAGGAGCAGAGAGGGGAGCCCAGGTCTCTGCCACATCAGTGCAGCTGCAGCACTGGGGGAGGGAGGATGCAGGGGAGAGGAAGGAAGCTCATTATAACTGATAACTAGAGGGCTCCTGTTGTCAGCAATGTCATTGTGTTCACCTTTTTCACAGTCCCCCCTTTCCAGCTGTGTAATTAATTAATGGATTGGAAGTGTTTAGTTTCCAGTGATCTACAGGTTGACCTTGCACCTTCCTTTGCTTGTCTGACTTTGTTATCAATGGGTCCTGGCTTTGACCAAAGTTACCTTCTTCCCTACCACCTCTGCATCAGCCTGTGTGATTTCAAGAGTGGATCCTTTACTGTTTTCCATATTCTCATTTTTGTAGTACTCACTAAAACCAAACACCATCTTTTCATCTTTGATAGGATTTTACACTGGCTTTGCACTAAGATGAATGCTGGCACAAGGAGAAAATCACCATAAGTGTGGGTCCAACAGGGGCCTAAAGTGAGAATGAAGATCACAACCACCTTATCCCCTGGATGCTCATATCATGACATTTTAGACAGGTTAGAATTATGTAGGTGGTACAAACTAACCGTTCCGACTTCTTCTGCAGTTAATGGCATGAAAGGTGTCTCACCCATTTTGGATAACTGTCTCCGAATGGGGTGAATCTCCTCCAGAAAAGGGGTCTGTCTTTACTCAAGGAGGAGTGTGAGGAGGTTAAAGTAAATGCTTATTTTTCAGATGGTTTAAAATGGGTAAGATCACCTACTCAACTGAGACAAGTAGATCCATTTCTCTACCTCTTAGTTATAACTTCACACAGATAACATGGCAACAGTTTACCAGAGAATTGCAATTGGTGATGGAGAATGAAAAACCTATATCACCATGGATTTCATGGCTTCAGACAGTTACAGAACCCCCTCCTCCCCCTTTTTAACAGATGAATAAAATCTCACTAGCTTTACAATCAAAATCAGGAGTGAAGGTCTGCATGAACACAGTTGGTGCCCTGGCTGGTAAATCTCCATGACAATTTTGCAAAACAGACTTGGGCTATTGATCAAATTGGCTGGAAATGATCCTTTCACCTCAGGGTCACTGGACTCCATTTGACTCATGGCAGAAGAGACCAAAATGACTGTTACCAAAAGATAAGAGCAAGCTGAAGGTCTCAACCTGGTCTTGAGGGGAAGAAGTTCAGGGTATGGAGATCTCAATCAATTTAAGTTATACTGGGGATAGATTACCAAGTTCTTATCTCAAAAGCATTCTCCAGCTGTGTAGAGCTGAACATATAAGAATACAATTATTTCTTCTCCCAGTCTGATCTAAGATCTGAGGGGAAAGTTCTGAAAGACCATTACAAAATCTGTCAGTCTTCTGCTTTGCTACTTCAGTTTCCTTGTAAAATCAAATGTTCTGTTAACAAAACATTTTCCAGCCTTAATAGTCTACAGCATTTAGCTGTCGTAATGAAATGTAGTGCCTAAATTAGGACTCTATTCCATAGCCTTGCCTTGACCAAGAGGAAATACGCCATACCTCGGAGAAAGATTTACCTAAGCAATTTGCAAGATTCTGCCCATAATTACAGGGTCAGCCACATTATGACTTGAATGTTCAGCTCACAAGATTACGTAGAGGTTTTGTCTCCTATAAAATTGCCTAAGTAAAAGACCATCTCTTATAGGAACAGATTTACTAACTCAGACCAGTAGTTTCCCCAGTAGCTTTCTCTCTAGCATTGGTTACAAATGGGTGTTTTGGAAAGGATGTAGAGGCAGCCAGAAACATCCTGGTAGGTGCTGACAGTGTTCTGTAAGGAGACCAAGGCTTGGGCATTTCTTCGTAGTTAGGAGCGCATGGGGGGCTCTGCTCTCTCCTTTGGACTTGTGTCTGCATTTCGTGGCAAGGAGTTCCACAGACTGTGTAAATACTGTGTAAATCATTAACCCCTTTTCTGTATTTGCAACCTTCGGCATGCTACTTTCATGTGATAGTCCCTGATTCTTGTACTGGGAGGGACAATGAACATTCACTGATCACCTGCTCCGTGTTGCTCGCTTTCTTGCTGCTACTCACAGTTTTACAGATCTCTATTACTTTCTGCATCAACTGTGACTTTCCTGGGTTGATGAAGGGCTCATTCTGCTATAACCAGATTTTAAAGAGAAAGCTAATCTTCTAAGAATCTTGAAACAGAAAAAAAAAATCTTTTTTCTTTTTTTTTTTTTTTTGCCTCTGATCTACAGTCTATAGGAAAAACCATCCCAGGAGCCAACCAGCGCACAGGGAACAAAAATCCCTCCACAACAGAAAACAATCATAACTGCAAAGCCACTTTTTTAGACTAATTTCATTACGGTGCTGCCTTCTTTGCAGCCTGCAATTATGGGATTTGGGGGAGAAGCATCTGGCAGGAGCTTCTCCTACCCGCTCCGTTCTCCCTCTGCCCTGTTCTTCGCATCTGAGTTAGCTGTTTGCATTTCTCCTCTTCAAATGGGCATCAGCATTTCAAATGAAACTTTGGACCACCGTGGCAGCCTTTTAAAAGGATCCAGCGTGAGATTCCTGTGTCTCCTCTCCTCTGTCGGAGAGCAAAGGCAAACCAGAAGAGGGATATTAATGTGCAAATTAGCGCAACCTGACTGGCTCCAGATTGCTACTTAAAATTTGCATATTAATAAATGTTTTTGTGACAGCGTTTAGCAGATCAAGAAGGGCAGAGATTAAAAAAAAGTCAACAAGATTTTTAATCTTTTCCCTTACATTTTCCTGTTCTCCCACTCTCTCATATGTATCTATATCTCTTTATACCGTATCCATAGGTGCTTAGGTTGCATATCTATAGGTCAATGCATGTAAATCTGCCCGGCTCTTGACAGATGTGAGATTTGCAGAACTGCCCTGCATGAAGGTAGACAAACAGTTGTGTGCTGGCGGGAGTGCGGGCGGCTTTGCTGTGTGCGTGTTAGGATGAGTGTGTATTTTATACACACACGGGCACACAGGGTTAGGAAGACAGATAGATGGAGGCACTGGACAGCCTCCTTTCCCCCCCCAATCTTTTTCCAACAGGCGCTTTTATCCCATTCAGCTGAATAAATTGGGACTCTTGAAACTGTGATCTTGACAGATGTGAGCTTTTTTTTTCTGAGCTACATTGGAAAAAGATAGATAGTGAAAACCTCCAGGGCATTTGAGCTTAGTGGAGCCAGTGAAGAGGGTTATTTCGAAGTGTGCTGAATAATGCATCCCTCTGAATTCCTTAGTTCTCTCTTTCTGTCCTCCTTTCCGTCTTTCTCTTTCTTTCCTTTTCTTTAAATGCTCTGAGGATGAAATGCTGAGTGCCACAGCAAAGCTGCGATCGCAGTTTTCCCTAGGGATGGGCTTTCTGAGGGCCTCGTGCAAGTGCTTGGGTGGTCAGAGAAAGAGGGGAGAAAAATGATATGTAAACAGGGCAACTTATACATAACTGCTGAATTAAAGATATATCCCCCATCTCAGTTAATTACTTGTCACATCAGTCTTAAGGAGCGAAACTGGCTGATAGCCAGACTATTTTATTTCAGGAATCTCTCTGTCAAGAATGTATGTTCAAAGAGTCTCTCACCCCTATTAGATTTGTCTTCCTAGTTTACTTTTGTGTATCCATGATTGGGGGGTGAGGGGATGGAAAAGCAACTTGAAATCATCAGCCCTTTCTTTTGCTCTCATCAATCTCCCTTGTGCATTCCCAGGTAGAGCTTGGATTTTCTGTTGAGTGTTCAGAGGAGAAGTAGACAGTGGAGAGTGCAGAAAGCCCTGATTTCAGTCTGAGTATATATTATAGGGATGAAGATAAGGAAAAAAAGTATTTCTTCCAGTGGCCAACTGAAATCCTTTGGTTTTGCCTTGTTTCATTTGGGGCAGGTAATAGGAAATTATGTAATTATTGATATTTTTTAATGGCCCCATTTTGCACCCACTGTAAAGAGAATCTCTTTTTTAACAAAGGCATTTTGAAAAGAAAAGCCCAGCTTCCAAATACAAAGGTTTTGTTTTGTTTTTGTTTTTCCTTTGGCATTTCCACCACGAAGCACTTTGTCTCTGACTACACTGAAATGCAGTGTTTTGACATTTTCCTCTGTGGATGTAGGCCTAAGTGTCTTGCCTGAAGCCACAGAGGGAATTAAAACCACATCTCTTGAGCCTTCAGTTAGCCCTTAACCACCAGTCCGTCTTTCCCGCTAGCAGCCTTTAGGAGGTTTTGAGTAGAACTGAAACCATTGACACCATGGAGAGCGACATGTCCTTTTATCAGAGGCCTGTGAGCGCAGGGGACCCTGAGTGAGAGGCGAGGGGAAGAGGGGCCATCAGCTACCCCCCTGCCAGAGTTGGCATTGTCTGTCTTTCCTCTCTGCTTCCACTAAAAAAAAAAAAAACAAAGATTTAAGAGAAGCACAACAGTGGCACACACCCCCCGGGCTACACATCAGTGAGTTTGCTGGCGAGAGCAAAGCCGCCGTGTCTATGCAATGTTTGTGTCAGGATTATCTGACTCCCAGTCAAGGCGCAAACAAACCTGAGGTCCTCTGTCAATAGCAGAGTGTGAGCTGAGAATCCCAATGTCTTCTGAAGGAAACTTTGGGAGTTCTTCTAATGAAAAAGGGGAAAAGAAAGCTGACTTTCTGCACCTATGGGAGTTAATACAGTGTCTGGGACACTGAGGAAAATGTGAGAGTTTCCTGGTGTTTCACTTAGCTTAGAATTTAACATGCTAAGTAGCCTTCCTCGCTTCTCTCAGGAGGCTAACAAGTGGTATGATTCCTCCCACTGGCAGGACTGACCCCAGATACTGAGCCTCTATGGTTCTCTTTTTTAATGTCATTCCATTAGTCCTTGAAAGAATCCATTTTTGAAAATTACTCCAGAACAGCAATTCTGGGTTTCTTTGTGAGTAACATTTGCGTGACAAGGCTCTAGCATCTCATATTTGTCCTGAAATCCAAAATTCTTTTTCAGCTGTCTGTCTGCTTCATTCCAGTGTCTGCTTTCTACTTTTCTTCTGCTCAGGTGTCCTGGCTTCCTTTGTTGCCACAGAATTTCCCTGTCCCCAACTGGGGTTGCCTCCAGAAGGCAGAGGATGTATTTTTCTCTCAGGTCAATACAGATTTTTCGCAGCCAATCTGATTGCTTCCTTCTGTGCTGCACATGGTCACAGAGAGCAGCAAAGGGTCTGTAGTAGGACGGGACGACAAGAAATCTTTTCCTCGTCTCTCTGGAAGGTTCTGGGAGCAGAAAGCTCTTTCAGTGCCACTCTTGTCAGCAGCTTTTCATGCAGTGCAGCTGGGAAAATAAATGCATGGGTTAGCGTGTGTGTCTTGTTGAAGGCTACTTGCCTCCATCTCATTCATGTTAGTCAATGCCACGTACATAAAAGCTGTACCTGATCAGAGATGATACCTCTGGCCATGGCCAGTAGTGGATGCTTAACTAATGGTCCAGTTGGGTGGCAGGAATCCTCTCAGTCTCATGGTGAGAATCGGGCAGCAGGCACTGGTGCCCTGAGCTCCTCCCTGGCTTGATGACCGGTGGCAACTTTGTAATTTTTCTTAATGGGTAGGTCACAGGGGCATGGGCAGGTGGAAGCTGCACTTCACCCCTGCAGACCTTTTCTTCTTGATGTTCAGGGCATCACCAGGGAGATACCATGAAAGGGTTCAGAATTTGAAGGCCAGGAACCACCACTACCACCTTGTGCTGATGCACCACTTCCTGCAGCGTCGTCTGACAGCGTAATATAAATACAAATCCCCAAGAGAAATCCCACTATTTTTGTTCCAATTGCCCTTCACCAGCCTATCTTCCTCCTCAGCAGCCCTCCAAAAAAAAATCTTAAAATCTTCAGAGCAAAACCGTTTCTTTCCACACATGCTTCTCCCTTGGGGGTGGGTTGGCAGAAGAGCGGGCGCATGCAGCGTGTGTGACAGACATCAGTTACGTCACTTATGTGTGCCTGAAAGGTGCTTAAGTGCTGGTGACAAAAATAACCTTTCTTTGTGCAGGGGAAAGAATAAAACCTGGTTTTCAGTGTCATCCAGTCTCCCTCCTCTCTCTCTTTACACTGTCTCTGTGGATTGTACTGTGTCTAATATAAAGAGGTGCACATACTTCAGCTTCTTCTCAAAAGAGCTTTTGGAAGGTTTCCTCCACTCAGCTGTCTGGTTTCATAAACTTCTTAGCAATGTAATGTCTTTTTTGTCTCAGAGAATTTTCCTTCTCTAGCAGATTTGGTTAAAACTGTGCCATGCCTAAAAAACAATATTGTCAGGGAAACAATGGGACAAGGAAAGAGGTATTAAGCAGAGCATCATGATGCAGGCCCCATTTCCTTAGGAAAACTGGATAGAATAGGATATGATTCCTGCTGATTCCATGCTGGGCTTGTCCACTGTCTCTGTTGACCCCTCCTATAGAGGGCAGGTGGCCGAGGTGGCCTTTGGAAACGATCATGGCCATTGTGCCTCCTGCACAGCTTCATTCCATCTGCATGGTCTGAAGGCAACATCACAAAGTCATGTAGTCTTTTTCTTCAGTTAAGTCTTTCCTCTTACATTTTCCAAATCATAGTATGTCGGTTCTCCTGCTAGAGTACGGTCTTGATGAGCAATGGGAACCACTGCACTCATTTTATTCCTTCCATCTCCTATAGCACGTGAATGCGGCAGGAAGGAGGGGCTGTGTGAAGAGGCCAGCCAGGGCCATCTATAAAAGGGACAACTGTATAATCCCTGCATTCCCACCTTGTCCAACCCCACTTTCACCTCTTTTTGTCTCCCTCCATCCTCACACTGTCAGCTTCTCCTTCTCGCCTCGCTCTCATGTTTGTCAATAAATATTCAATTAATGTTTTCCTATGATAAAGATCTATGGGTGTCAGATAAGAACATCTTCACAGGATGAATGGTGCTGCTAAGTCTTGCAGCTAATTCTATGCAGATGCACAAAGTTTGCTTGAAGTGACTTTACAAAATGGAGTGCTCAGGCATCCCTACTTTATTTTTAATGCAGATGAGAATTTAAAAGCTTGTGTTTTCTACAATTAATTTTATGTACTATTCTTTTCAATTATTTATGTTCCCTGAATGATAAATTGGCCAGTGAAGAAGGAAAAAAGCAGGAATCTTGGGAAGAATACTTTTTCTTATTATTTGTTTATTTATTTATTTTACACTAGAATATAAGCTGCTCTGAAAATTAAGAGAACCTGGGCTCTGGATGCTGGTGGAAGAGACCAGTCTATCACTAAGTAAGGCTCAGAGAAAAAACAATACTATATAATGGAGCTTTAGTTCTGATTTTGCTCTGGATTTGTTTAAAACCCCTTTAATATTCCACTTGTGAATAGGAGCACATAGCATTTTTGTTGCAAAATAACAATGGAAAGCACAAATAAAACACAAAATCTGTGGCTGGTGTAAATGCATACCCTTCTTGGATCTAGCTAAGCTCTTCTCAGGTATATCCGTGTGGATCTTGCTCCAGGTAAAAGCTGCATTCAGTAAGAATCAGGCTTATTTAAAGCCAGAAAAATAGCACTTTTTCGAGTCGCAGGTGGGAAAGGAATACTTTCTGCCTTCCTGTAGTGTCTTTGGACAGCACTGAGGAGAAGTACGAATGTGTTGAGCAAAACAACCTTCTATTGTAAAGCAGTGCTGGCCTGAACCAAGGGCGTTGGAAACCACTGGAGAGCGAGCCTGACTCTCTCTGGTTTCCAGGCCATTTCCAAGGGCTTGGGAGAAGCAACAGGAGGGCATTTGGGGCCTTTGAGAAATTGATTCTAAAGATATACAAGGGTTATTTTAGAGCAGAAGGGAGGAGACCCCATTAAAATAGCACCAAAATGGAAAGGAAAGGGAGCAAATGGAGATATGTTAGGCAGAGGGTTGTTTGAACTGAGACATTCAGATATTGATTGTTTTTTGTACCATACTTAACCTATATCAGATCCTTAAAAAACGAGCAAAACCATCTTCCTCACCCACCCCAAAAACAACAAAAACAACAACAATCACAAACTAGAGAGTTATTTTAGGACTGAGAATAACAGCCAGGATTTTCCTTCCGCACATCCTGCTCCCCAAAATAGTAATGCTTGCTTGTAAGAGGGACATCTTGGCAGTAATGGATATTATTTTCTTTCAAGTTTGTTTTTAAGGTTAAATTTAGAAGGTTTGTGAAGGGTTTTTTTTTTCCTTCCACTTTCTAAATTTATTTTAGTACAAAAGAGATGTGTTGGAAAGAAAATTGAAAGAAAACAATGGAGACAAAATTCTGTGTTGGAAAAGTTTAGATATAGAGCCAGTTGAAAAATTGCCAGCTTTCAGAGGAAAAAATCATTCTCTTCAGAATTTCCAAGCAATTGTGTAAATATATTTTTATTTAATGCCATCCTGTTATGTTTTCTTGGTCCTCCTAGAAGAGCAAGGCTTTGAGAAAGCGCACTCTGAGAAAGACCTGGTAATCAGCTTGATCAATTTTAAAGAAATTGGGCTTTGTGAAACTTATGCTTAGAAAAATCAGTTAGCAGTTGACAGCCCTAATATAAATGTGAACTGGCTAGTCCTCAGGCTGAATCCACACGAGTTGTTTCTATAGGGAAACCCATGTGCAAGGCATGGACCATGACCTCAGACCTGCCAGAAATATGGCCTTTTATATCCCCAGAAGAGTTGTTACAGAGGAAAATAAACATAAATAAATAAATAAATAAATGAAAGAGAAACAAAAAATTAATGTGAACATGTGACTACTTGTGGAAGAAATGTTATTTTTGTCATGGAGGCTGTTAAATTAGTTCAGCTTCCATAATCTATTTATTGCCTTCAATGGGACAGTCATTAAGTGAACGAGATACTTTCTGTACATATGCTAGGGTGGATCTACACTGCTGGCACCAACCTATTGCCTTCTGAACCACAGTCATGTATCCATTTCATTGTCTGTCTACAGAAGAGGAGCTGTTGGGACATGGAGGAAAGGGAATGATTTCTTACCTAGTGTAGATGTGCTCCACCATCACTGGAAAATGCCAGCTAGAAAGAAACTGGTGTCTTTTTCCACGCTTTCCTCCTTTATGAGCTCACCTGCACAGTTGTCAGTTCACTTTGTGAGTTTGGTGTTGGGGAAAACTTGGGAGAAAGAAATCAAGCTGAATCTCTGAGTTCATTTTTTATCATGGAAATCCAAACATGCTAAAAAAGTGCTCTCTTTTTCTGCTTGTCCCAGTAGCTGAAAAGAATATACATCATGGAACTGCCTGAAGAGCTTGTGTTCTTTGAAGGCGCTATCATTTTCTAGTGAAATAATAATTTGGCAGATAAAAAAAAGACATAAAACAACTTTGAAGATTTTTTTCAGTAAATATTTTAAACTTTAAGGTAAAGGAGACCTCAGATCTGAACAGAACTTGGACATAGCTTAGATCTGAATACACCACTCAAATGACTTTTGACACTGGGTTTTTCCTTTTCTCAAGGTGTTCTTTCTTTTTGTTTGTGTTCATTTGGCTTTTTTTAATGCATATATATATATTTTTCATTTATTTTGTTCCTCTGGTAAAAAGGGATGAGAAAATATCCACCTCCTAGAAACTGGTTTGACCCAACACTTTCTGCTAGGTGATTAGATGTTTTGATGATGAGAAAACATATACACTGTCAGACAAAGCAGCATCCAAAGCACAACATGGGCAGGTGTGAAAATATGTGACTGATGAGCCTTTAGTTTTATTCTCATCTTTTTTTGAGAAACAGTGGCTTTCGAGCTTGCATGGATACCAACTAGGCATGGGTGCTGTTTGAGAATGAGAGGTGCTGGACAAAACTGTCCAACTTAAACATTGTATTTAGAAGGTCCATGCCACCTTTTTATTCAACATTAAAGCCTCCAAAGAGCGTATTTGTTGAGCTAAAACTATCAGGACAAGAGCTACTACAGCTGCTGTGATTCATCCAAAGGAGGTGAAGTTAGAAATGTGATTATGTCCTCAGTTCACACTACATTTGGGCAGGTCATTGCAGTCAGAACCCTATGGGATCTTGGGCTTGGGCCTCGCATAGGGAAGAGATGACGTGTGTGACTTGGTGGTTCTTACCTCAGACCCAGGAATGTGGACTGAAAAGTTTATGATGTTGTGATTTTCTTTTCTCCACATGTGGTATGTCTGGCCTTAATTCACTGCTTAGTAGTAAGCGTGAGGCAGGAGGAGCCCTACAACAGGAGCCTCTCGTTTTTCTGCTGAACGGCAACAGGCGGTGGAGTGGACACAGCTTTTTCCTGGATGTGGCAAAAGGTTTCTTTCAGCCCCTAATTTGCAGTGTCAGAGTAACCCATTATCAAGACGATTAAATTTAAAGAGACTGCAGTAAATGCTAGCATACAGAAGACATCAAGCATCATTAAAATGTAATTGGAAGCAAAGCTTAATGAGGTAAAAGGAAAAAAACACCCAGAATCCTTTTGGGTGGCTGCCCCCCTCCCCTCGCTTGCTTTGCCTGAGCCAGCAACTACTGTATTGAAAATGAGACTTTGCGCCGCTTTATTATTTGGCAATGCTGGCAGCGGGTAGGAAGATACACGGTGCTTTAGCAGAGCCTCCTAGCGAGGGCAGGAGGACATGCTTGCTGTAACGCCAGAGCAAAGGCAGGGGTGCGGTTGATGGGTTGTGGTCTGCAGTTTCCAATAGGAGTTAAGCAGAGCCCGTTTTGTTCATGGTGAGCAGACAACCAGGGCCAAATGGAAGCAGTTACCCACGGCTTTGCACTGATGAGACAGTGCTGGGCTGTGAAACTGCAGTGTCTGGGGTTCCCCCTCTCCTGAGAAAAGCAGGGACAATGAAGACAGGGAGTACAAAAGCGGAGAAGTGCTGAGAGGACCCTAGTGGAGCAGAATCCATTGCACATAGTGAGCACAGATGGAATAGCAAAGCCTCTGGAAGGGCTGTGGATGGGAAATGTGATGTTTATATAATAGGTAATGGCTCAATAAGCCAGCGGGCTGCCTTCCCAGGGCCTTAAAGTCTACCTGCTACAGAGCATCTGCAGCTTAGCTGATACCATTGCGATGCACATTGCTGGTGCCCCTGGAGAGGAAGCTGCTCTGTTCATCTGTCTCATGGGGAGGTTGAGAAGACCAAGCCTGAATTTTGCAAAGGCTCATCTGGTGTGGGTCCAGCTTCCTTTTCTCCTTTCTTTTGCTTTATTTTTCCTCTGAGGCACCACATTTTTTTTTTCTGGAAGAAAAATGGACCAGCTCAGAAAAAGACATTACATATCACCACCCTGAGCTTGCACCTAGTGATTCCTGTTCTTGCACATAACTTCGGGATCATGATTGCAGCACATGAAAAAGCCTGCACAGAAAACTCCAGATAAAACAAGCATTTCTCCCAAGCAACCCAATATAGCTAAGGCCAGGACACGGCCCATAAACAAGATAGTCTAGGCAAATATCCTAGTCTCAGGTGGATCTATTGTAGGTTTTCTTTTTTTGTTTTTGTTTTGTTTTGTTTTGTTTTTAAAATCGGTGGTCTGCAGTGGTGCCTTGAACTGTGATTCTCTACCTTTGCTAAACAGCAAAATCTTGAAGTTTGTAGAAAGTTTTCTGGGCTACCAGTGCTGCAGGTTGCAGTTCAACCTACTAATAACATTAGAAATGCAAAGTTTTATCGACAAAAGTTAAAAAAAAAGAAATGAAACCATTTAAAAAAGTGTTTTCCCCCTTTTCCCCTAAAACTTTGGCCCAGCATATTGACAGTCTTCATCCTACTGATTCTGTCAGGATGCTGCTAGACAGCCTTATGCACTGTTTTTGAATCTGGCTTTCAAAAGCCACAAAGTGACCTCAGAGCTCCAGACTCGTTTCCAAGTGAGAGCTGCACTGGAGTGAGCTCTGAGGTACAAATGCCTGGACTAGGCTGGAGCCAGCAGATAGATCCACACAGCAGCTACCCAGCTGTCCGGTCTCCTGAGCCAGAATTAATGTTTGCACCAAACTCTACTGCATTCACCAGTTAAATGAAACAGGTTCTGAAAGCTTCTAGTGTCTGAGTCCTTTCTGAATATGGTGCCCTTCAACTTTTCTGTGTGCCTCTTCTCCATCATATCTGTTTTGATTTCAATCATCTGAACACCACACACTGTTTCTGGAGCTTGTATATTGCTTAAAACAGGAGAACTCAAATCTTATGCACTCTAGGATCATACTTCCAGAAAACTGAAGAAAGGACTTTTGTCAGAACATCAGTAGAAACTTGGCAGAATAGCCCTCACCGCTACAGGATGCCCGATGCAGGAGATTACAAATGAATCTATACTTTGTTCATTGAATGGCTTCTTGTTTCTTTGCTTTCTCCCATTTATGTCTGATTGTAGGTGGAGTGTGAATTTAATTCATTAAGGGAAAGCATTAGCAGAATGCAACCTGCAACAAGTGTCTGGGTAGAGGGCTCTTAAGGATCATTAGCTGGGCTGCAGTGGGTTGACCAAACTGATCAACCTCACTAAGCTACAGATGAATCCTGCTGGCTTCAACGTAGAGATGAAGAATTTGGATAAGTTTGCAGAGTGAATTTTCATTTCACCTTTAGAGTTGTTCCTATTGGCAAACTATTCTACACTGCTTACAAATGTAAATCTTCAGATCTCCAGCTGCTCAAACAAGACCTTTTACTGACATTGTGCTGTCTTTAGATTGAGAAAAATGCAAAATTGCAGGGTGCTGATCATTGAACATTTCATTTTCCTGAATTCACCAAAAGAACATTTCCCTAAAAATATAGAAATACGGGGGGAAAAAAGTAGTAACCTACATTTCTGTTTTAGTGGGAAGCGTGGTTTCATTGTGATGGTGAATATAATCTTTCTGGTAGCCCGAAAGCCTTTGAGTAATGTCTACATACTGCACGTCAGTGACGCAGAAGCGCTGTTCCCAATACTGAGCCTTTGAGACCAAACAGATCTATGGGAGACTGAGTCAAGCTTTTCATTTTCTGCTCCTTCTGTGATGATGTTTTCATCTAAATTGTTAACTGCGAGAAAAAGCAAGTCTGTCTTACAGGATGGAGGAGAATGGAAAGAAAAAGCTTTTTTTTTTTTTTTTTTTTNGTGTGTGTGTGTGTGTGTGTGTGTGTGTGCATGTTTTGGTGAAAGTCTCCTCAAAGTTCGTATTTGTGATACTCCACACATAAACAAGGTTTTTGATTTGGATAATATGTCTTTGGATAATATTAAAAGGTGAAAGAGGAAGAGATGGGTTCTTTATTTTCATTGGCTGCACAGGTCTCTGTTACTGAGAGTTTTATAGAAAATATCATGTGCTCCATGCTTCAAATTGAATGTGCTTTTGATGCACATAGCTGAAAGAAGACTCTCCTTTCTTATACAAATGAGATCCAGAGCATCTCTGCAGACAGCATGGCAAAGTGCTGCGTCTTGATGTTCTGATTATTTTAGTGCACGTCATGCTCAGCTTTGTAGGGCAACCCTCACTCTACTACGTTTCTTACTAAAAATAGGAGTGTTGCGTACTAGAGAACAGTAGTTAATATTTTTTTCCCATCAAAAATGTATTTAACCTTTTAGATGGGGAAATTGAGGGAGGGAGATGCTGTTTTTTGAGGGCACCTGAGACACTTTGCAATATTCAATTTCTTTTTTTTTTTTTTAAGCTTTTATCAGAAAGAGGAATGGAGGGAAAGAGAGTTGTTACTTTTTAACAACCCATATGACAGGGTAACCTATATGGAATTTAACTGTGTAGATGCCTGCTAAAGTAGGTTTCCATGTAGTACTACCACTTACTGATTTCTGAAAACATAGATACTGGCAGATTTTGGATGTAATCTGAAAAATGATTTGGTTTCATACTGTAACATTTTACAATTTTGTGGGGAGAACTTCTGCGTTTCAATTTCAGTCAGTATGTATCTGTAGGAACATTTAGAGGGTGAAATCATTTTACTCCTGGAATTTGGAATCAGATGTTTTACTGTAGTTTGAAAGCCCTCTGGGATGAATTGTGATTTTCCTTTTACCAGGCCAGTTCTTTACAAAGATTAACTGTACTTTACTCATCACTTTGCAATGGTAGCACAGAGCCTTGCACAAGCCAGATGTAGACAAAGTCTCAGCCCCCAGCACTGGGAGGTCAGAACTGGAGTGCAGTAACACCTGGGGCTCTCAGTAGATCCTCTGGAAATATTTAGGAGAAAGATCAGAGGTGAGGGAGAGGAAAGGGGATGACTATTAAGCATCAATCCCTTTTCCTCCACCTTCCCACCAAAAGAAGATAAAAGCTCTGTATACACATTATCATAGAAATGGGTTGCCCTGCAGCTGCTCCACTCCAGATATATTAACAGCTCTGGGATTCAAGAAACCATTGGACAAGTCTAAGCTTAAAGCTAGCAGAGTGACCGCCATAGACTTTTTCATAGCAATGGGACCACAGAGAAAAGGTTTAGTCAGGTGGAACAATTAAAAAGCAAGAGACTGCAGCAAAAGGGCGTGAGAGTCCCACTCTTTCTCCACTGTCTTGGGAAGACTCTCTTCCTCTTTCTGTCTCTCTTTCTGTTTTCATCCTCCTCTCTTCTGTGCCATTCTCCTCCAAGGCTCCCAACAGGCTAGCATTACATCTTGCCTTGAATTAGCATTCCCTTTCCCCAGGGAGGGCTGCTGCGGTGATGACTAAGGGAAGGGGTGATAAATGTTAACAGAAACACTTTTGCAGAGTGCTGATTTTTCTGTTTGTAAAGCACGCACCTGCACAAAAGATGCCGAGTGAGAGAAAATAGCTCCATCTCGATGGGAGCCCAGTGCACTCGGAGACCTGAACTTACTTCTCATGCATTGCAGGAATGCCTTGGAGTAGAGTCACCCCAGGGGCTGGATGGCAGAGGAGGAGGGCGAGAGGGAAGAAAGAGGAGAGCGTGGGAGAGACAGGATGTTTGGTTTGGGGTTCAGGCTGTAGGTTGGGTCTTGGCACACCGTGGACCTCTCCATCAGCACTTTGTGCATGCACGTCACTCCCTTGCCCAGTGCCTCAGCTTTCCTCCATGGTGGGATCCCTCAAGTGGAGAAAGGCAGCTGGACTAAGGGAGTTTCAATTCCTACCCTCTGAGTATCAGTCTCACTCTGCTGGCACCATTTATATTTCAAGAACTGTGCAGCTCCTTTCTGAATCCGCTAATTTTACAGGTGAGATTTAGGGAGCCATAGGCAGCCCACAGGTGATAAAATAAAAACTGGAGCGATGCCAGTTCCCTGGGCCTTAGATATGGAGATGAATATGAGCAGTGTAGAGGCTTCACCTATCTGAAACTCCACAGTCTTGTCCTGGTTCTTTCTGTGTGCTCAAAAGGGATATTTCAGGATGCTGGGGTCCCGATCATGCGCCCTGGGTGAGGAATGGAAGGGCAGGAGGAATGGAAGGGCAGGTCTTGGCTCTGCTGCTTTTGTGCAGGGGTGTGTTCATCTTTGGAGAACAACTCTGCTACAGAAATCGTTACTTTCTTTTTTCTTATAAACACAATAGGTTCTGCTTTGCTATTGAAATAAAAATGGTAAATATGAGCAGTGCATCCACATTTGATGAATTGCAGGGCTAAATGTTCTCATGCATATGTCTGCACCACTTCCTGAGTCACCCATTCTTGGCAACATTGGCTTTGGGCTCTGTTATTCACGGCCATACTATATTTGCAGCATTTTTAGCTGAATGAGCAAAGCAGAGGGAGCTTTGGGCATTTCCTGAGGGAAAGGTCCGAGCACTCCCCATGTCATAGATTGAAAAAAGAGTAGCAAACATGTTCATGCCACTGATGGATACTCAGAAACTTGGGAGAGGTGTAGGTTGTTTGTCATTATATATCCATGCAAAGGATTTGATCCAGGGATGGTACAATGTAGGAGAGTACCAGGATGCCTCAAACTTCAGATTGTCTTGAAAACCTCTGATGGTGATGGGTTTTTATGATGCTACTGGATTTTGTTCTCTTTCTGGGGTTGATACTGTAAGCCACTACCATGTAGTGGGGAAAATAATGGATTTTTTGTGTGTGTGTGTGCATTAACCAGACACAGTACTAATAAGCCTATGGAGAAAAAAAGGTGGATTTACCAAATAACCACTGTGAAAGTGGAAAAGGTGGAAGTTGCCATTCACTCCATTCTTTCACAGGATGCCCTCTGGGCTTGCTTCTTTACAGCACTTTGGCAGAGCTAAAGGGAATGGCCTAATCCTGATCTCCTTTTGTGAGGACTCAGCTCCTCAGTGTGGTTAAAGGGCTTGGAGAAGGAAGGAGAATATTTGGACTCTGTTAGCAATCTCCTCAGGGAATCACAAGCCTGGTCCTGTGGCAATGATGGACACAGAATAACAAGTCAAGGTTATGACAGCAAAGAACTGATCTCTTGCTGTCTAAAGCAGAGGGCTTACTCTCCGTTTGGGTTATACAGTTCAGAGTAATATCTGGCGTTTTGTTTTTCTTATTTTGAAAAATTAGGATGGAAGACCAAATTCAGAGCAAGCATTAAATCTTTGTAATGACCCCGCCAGTTTGCTTTAGGATCCTTAATGATTATATTTATCACGTTTCTTCAGAAGCTCTTGGAGCACTGTACATGGGCAGGTGTTTTAAGAAGAGATGGGTTCATCTGATAACCAAGTCCTTGGCTTTCAGTGTATCCGGAAAAGAGCAGCCTCATGTCCAACCTCTGGGCTGCAAAGCATAGACTTTGCTGTTATGAGATACTGGGAAAGACTTCTACACACACTGCTCAGAAGGCTTCAGCTCTTGACAAATAGCAAGCACTTGGAGCCAGCAAAGCCACTGACTTCATCCAGAAAGGGGAGGGGAAGAGAGGCAAAGGCAATGTTTAATTAGGAAGCTAATTTCATGACATCATGCCTCCTGGCCTTTATTCCATTAATGAAGCTGAAAGTAGGCCACAAACTACAGGGATTTATTCTTCCCTGTTGGGACCATGTTATATCTGTCTGTCTGCTTGCATGGAAAATGCAACATCATTCCCAGTTGTTAAGTTATTCCATAAACATTCACCATCTACTCTGCTTTTCCTGTAGCCTCATTTATACTGCATGCCTAATGCCCTATATAAATTGGCTTTCTCTGTATACTAATGTGAGTATATTTTTATTATTATTTCTTTAAAGCAGTGGGCACAGGCAGTGCAGGTAGAGCCACCTCTGAGGATTTACTTGTGGGCTGGTCTCAGTGCAAGGGCTGCATCCCAAGGCACCCAGAGCTCCTGAAATAGAAATGGGGAAGCAGGAGAGCAAAGAATTAATGTTGGCTTCACTGCAGGATGAATTCCGAGGTCTTCATAACTCAGTCCTTCCTTACGGGGAAGAGGGTCCTGAAAATAAGCTGTACCCATGCGTGGATAAGTGCAATTTGAACGACTTGGAGATGTGGCCCCTGCTCTGGCTCATGGTTGCTGGTGTCTTAAGAAAGAGAATCCGTGGCAGTCCCTGTCTCACCATCTCCGCAGCACCCAGTGCTGCCCGTGACAGGCAGTGGAGCAGGTGGCCCATCAGCTCCTGATGCTACGGGGTTGTACATGTGCCACACAGCAGCTCCAATTCCTCCTGGCCCTGGCCCCGGCTGAGCCCTTTCCTCCGCCACCGCTGTGGAGGCACTCGCCTAGTTCAAAGGCAGGGTATGGCTGAAGTCAGCCTGGCATAAATCACTCGAACTCCTAAGGCAGTGCATCGGGACCGTGCTTGGATGAGCTAAGGAAATAGCTCTGATGGCGAGCTGCCACCAAAAAGGCAGTGCCATTTCCTGCCCTCAGCCCTGCATGTGTGCTCTCTTGCACCAGCCTAGTGCTCATCAGCCTTGAGGTGACCGAGCTGATGGGGCCTGGTTCGGAGCTAGCACTGCCTCAGACAAACACTAGTGTCCACATAAGCAAAGAGATGGGAGAAAGGTTTTAACTCTTGCTGTCAGCAGAAGCTCTCCCAAGAACCTATGACAGCTGAGGTGCCACAGACTGCACGGAAATCAGCTGAAGGCCAGGCAAGTAAGAGCACTGGAGCCTGACCGTGGCGTCTCAGGCCTGAAAAGCTGTAGCTAAAAGTTCCCGTTTTCTTAACTCAGTCATGTGCCCATCCTCGAAATCTGCAATGTATAAGCACTCCTGTCTATACGTTCAAAGGCCTGCTCAGGAATCAGCTGGGTATATCCATAGATGGGAAAACCCTGAGGACTGCTGCGGTAATCTGCCATGACCTACATAACATGGGCTGCAGAAACTCACCCGGTAATTCAGAGTGAAAGGAATTGTTCTTCCCAGAGTAATTTGACTCAAATTAGGACTGAGTTGATTGTGTGCGTGTTCGTGTACGTGTGTGTTTGGCTATACATTATGATGTGCCCTTTTTAATTCATTCCTCATCTCCCATTAACTGTCTTTTCCCTTTCTGTGAACACTTAAGCCCTTGAGGATCTAGCAGGAGTATTCAAAGAATGTAAAATTCAAAGCAGTGCAGGTGATACTTTGAAATAGCACTACAAAAATTTCTCCCCTTCATCCCATGAGAGCAGACCTGTAATGACATGCACCGTACCCTGACAAATCACAGTGAAAAGTTGCGGTTTGAATTTCAGACCTTCATTTTCAGAACTGGTTAAATAAAATTGCTGCTGTTTGGCACCGCCTGCTTAGAAGCACCAAACAAACAACACTGTCAAAGTCAGCAGTGCTCTTCTCTGGCAGGGATTCACTTCGTGCTGCAAAAAGGTGTGTTTCCAGTTCGCTTCTGAACACAGCCAGCCCTATCATTTTTTACCATGAGATTCCTTCATGTCAGGCATGTGTGAGTACAAGGCACTTCCTCCATCTGTCCTGCTCTGATTGTGGCATCAGCTGTCCCATGCTCACATGCAGGATTCAATCCAGTGACTCCATATCTGGGAAACCTCTGTGTCTTCTGAGCTGGCAGGGACCGAAGGGATGTATTAAGGCTGCAGCGAAAAATATATCAGTTTGTTCAGACTTTTACCATGGAGGCTGTGTGAGGGATCCTTGCAAATTGTACTTGATATTCGTGGGGAGGAGAATCTTCCTGCTTTGCAAAGATGTTATTTGTCTTGAGAGATGATGAGTGGGGTGGAGCTATGAGGAAAGACTTGCTGCAGGCTGCAGGTAAAATCCCAATGGGATGAAAATCTCTAGGGAGGAACAGTAGCTCCTTAGTGCCGAGGCATTTACTTGCACTGTGTAGTTTGGGAGAAAGATCCTTTTGTATTTAAGCTATAGTGTAGGACTATATCCTGTTTTCCTTCATTGCGCCCAAACTACCTCTTAGATTTACAAACACTCGTTCATAATGATATAGAGTTGGTTTGCTGCATTGAGCTGGACTGCATCTTCTCTATTCCTCGTTCCTGGACTTGCAGTACTCAGTGGAGGTGTTTGATGAACACACGATTCACTGAGGAGGCTCTGATGTCCCAGAGCAGGAGAGGTGATGTGAGATGTTACAGCTTCTGGGGAGGGTTCTTGAGCTGAAAAGACACCAGCTTGTAAACAGAGATCCTTGGTCCCATGATACTCTGTGGCATCCTCTGCCTGTGCATGGACGCAGAATTCAAAAGATACCTCGTGTGCATCCAAGTGGATGCTCTACCCACCCTCTGAGGGTTCTCTCTTTTCCTGTTCTCCCCTTTCCTCAGCTCCGGGCTCTGCTGCAGCCTCTTGGTGCTCTGCTCTGTTCTTCGGGAGGAAACTGTGAGGATGAGGAATCCAATAGGGGCCCTTCTGCTCAGCAATGCAGAGCGCCATGGCAGGGTCAAGCAGCCTGGCCCTTATGTGCTGTTTTATAAATACATCCTCCAGTCAGCGGGTCAGCTGCATAAAGACTCCGTTCTGAAATATGGGAGCCTGACAAGTGCTTAGCAGACGGCCCGACATCCTGAATCCGGTCTCTGCGAGATTCTCCACTCAGCAGCGCCGGCACACGCTGTTCTCATGGTGCCGTGCCAAGTGACTTCTGGGTCAGTGCTGATCTTTGGAAATAAGTCTCAGTGGGGGATTGATGACAGAGTTCTTCTGACCTGAGGGGAATCGGTAGGAGGAAGGCACCAGACGTGGAGATGGTCGGCACGAGGGGGGAGTGGGAGGCGGTGGGGAGAGGATGGAAGACAAGCGACTTGAATATTAAATCCTCTTGAGCCATGGAGCACAGTGAGAGCCTTTAGCTCTCTTCCTTGCAGGCTGTTTTCCAGGGAAGGGAAACAGCTTTAATCTGCTAGTAGAATCCCAATTTGTGTTTGAAAGCATATGTTTGCGTTGGGAATCCAGCAAACGGCACTGCAGTGCTTAGCTAGTAGGTCAATGCCTTGGATTGGGAATTTAGTTCTGCCTTCAGTGTGTGCAGGGTTTATCTCCCCGGATTGGTGCTGCTGTGGTGGTAACCAGGAGCGGGGCCTCTGCTGAGGCGGTCACTGCCTTTCTGGAAGGTGGCCTCAGACCTGCCCCTCGTGCTGCCTGGTTGGAAGGATACACTCTGGCTCTTGCAGCTTTTACTGGGGAACTGGTTTTGTCTGAAATGCAGGATTCCCTTGTGCTTTTCCCTGAGGACAGAGACTACGTTCAGGTCTAACGTTAAAGAGCTATTTGCTAAATGGGTGAAATGGGTGCAGTCTGATAACAGTATGAGCAACTGTGCCCTCAGGCTGGAGCCTACACCCATACCCCCAAGTTACCAACAGCCGGGTAGATTGATTGCTGTGTTGATGTCTGAAGAGTCTCCGTTATGAGGGATCTGGATCTTGTACTGCTTATTCCTGGAGAACCATGGGGTCCTTGGGAGGGAAAAGGGTACAACAGGATGGGACCCTGCTATGCATACGCTAGGGATGAAAACTTCTTGCAATCATGGTGTGACAGGCAAAGTCTAAGATCCCTTCATCCAACTGCCACGCTGCCTCGTGCGGTTCCCTGCCCCTGACTTTGTCTTTGAACATTTGTCCTCTTTCCTACATATCAGCTCAGTTCTTTACCCTAGTATTTCATGTGGATCAGGATGGCTGTGAATTGTGTAACATCACCCTTGACAGAAAGGGTCAGTTGTACTTCCCCCCACCTCCTATGCAAAAATACACACTGCTGCAATACAGCAGTGTGTGTAGTAAAGTAGTTACTTTTTATTCGTCTTCTATTCTCCAAATCATCCCTAACTTTTGCCCAAAATAGAGTCCAGTCCGGTGTTTAAAAGTGTGCATAGAGGAGCAGATTCTCAGCATTTCTTAAAAATTGCCTTGATACATACAGCGTGCTGCAGGCAAGAACAGGAATAGGTTGTTCTCTCCTTCCTTATCTTATTTGCCCAGCTACTTGTCTGCATAAGATGAGACAAGGAGGAAGTTTCTATCACCTCTCACAGTAGGGAGAGAGCATGAATCCCCTGAGAAAGAGCTTGTGGTCCATCTCTAGCCTTTGCTTCTCAAATATTCCCCAAGGATGTGCTGGGCAAGACCTGGTAGGACTATCATCCATCCTCTGGCAGGAGGGAGCTCTGTCCTATTCCTTGGTCACATCAGCAGGAGAGTAAAGCAGAACATCTCTGATGGAGGGGCACAAAATCCAGAGTGATGTTGCAGGACCTCTCCAAGACCTCAGGCAGTCATGGTGCTTTGGGATACTTGGCAACCAAATTCAGTCTTAGGTTTCCATCAAGTGGAGAGTTCAGGTTTAATCTCCTCAATCTCCTTAGCCGCGTGGTGGGTTTTAAAGAGTCCAGGCCAATCCCATGGCAGAGTGGGAATGTGTAAAATAACAGCTAGGGAGGGAGGATTAATCCCAAAGTTCCAAGGCCCAGCAGTGCCTACTGCCAATCCAGACCTGGGGTTGCTGCCGTTCAGCATTAGGGAGGGTACACGGAGACCTCGTGGCCACCTTCTCACTCCATCCCATAACGGGAGAACAGGGGGTGACTTGGTGAAATTAATGGCTGGTAAATTTAGAATAAATAAAAAGCACCACTCTGCTGCGTGCCAATCCCTCTGTGGGATTTACAGCCACAGGAGGTCATCGAGACAAATACTGTGGCTGTATTATTAAAACAGGCTAGATAATTTTATTACCTTTATTAACGTTTACAATTATGTAAACTGAGATAATGAGGCTAATCAAATCTCATGCTTCAGGGTGTAAACTGATTGCCTGCAGGGGTCAGGAAGAAGTTTCTTTTTCCCCACACGCAGCACTGCACAATTGGCTGAGTGCCGGCGCCGGGGGGGCGCCTCGTCTGGGCCGCCGGCCCGGCCGGAGCAACCGCGGCGCCCGCCGCTGCCTCCTCTTGCTCCCCGTGATCCCGGGCTTGTGCCGCTGACCTCGGCTCCTCCATGCTCCCCAGCTTGTGCTGCCTCCAGACGCCTTCCCGGTGCTCTTGCCATCACCTCCGACTCCTTTCCTACCTCTCTGTCCTTGCCCACTCTTGCCTCCGAGCCCCTCTTCCGAGCGTGGCCACAAGTGCTGGCAGCCTGGCTGGGAGCCCAGGCTAATAAGCCTGGTTGGATTTGCCCGAGTCTGTCCAAAGCTGACCCTTGGTGGAGCAAGAAAATGTGCCTGTGTGCGGGCTCTGGTTCACAGCATCGGTTGTGAACCCGCGATACTTCCTGCGGTTTCTTTGCAGCTTTATTTTAATGACTTTTAGTGCGTTCCCCGATAATATTCAGCATCCTCTGCTGAAAAGCTTTTTTGTAAGCAACCTCCTGAAAGTGAGGGCGTAGTTGCTGAACGTCCATCAGACAGCATTTCCTTCTCAGTGTGTAGAAAAGGCTCTGAGCAGAAAGGGGGGGTGATGAGGAGACAGCAAAGTGATTTTGGATGTCGCTTCTGGGAAACAGGTGAAAATTATAGTCGAGTCATTGTTATATTGAGCAAGAAGGGGAAAGGAGAAGGAAGAGAGCAAGTGGCATCTAAGTCACATGCGGTGCTTTGGATCTGCAGTGATTACTCATGCAGATATCTGGGCTGGAGTCTGACAGGCAAATGAACTGTGGGCTTGCAGAGCTACGGGCAGATAAGACCAAACTCAGGGTGAGGAAGTTTGAGTTGCATCGTTATCACTTTCTTTTTTTGCCAAAGCAGCGGGTTAGAGCGGCTTGGTGGCTCTGCAGGAAGAGAGGGACATGATGGACATGAGGCTGGTACCCGGTGGTGCCAAGGCAGCTCTTCAGCAGCATGGTCCCAAATCTCTCTTACTAAAAGTAGTTACCAAGCCTGTCTTTTCATAAATGACAGGCACTTGATCTTTCATTTTAAAACGTATAAATGAGGCAGAGCAGAGCTTGCAAGAGTGTTAGGATATTAGGAAAGGACTTTTTTTTTCTGTAAGTAAGTAGGATCGTGTTGCTTCAGTTCAACTAACTCCAGGGTACGCGTTTGCTGAAAGTTGCAGCCTCTCTGTCTCTGAGCAGGGCGGATGCACATTCACGCTCTTCAGACAGAGCCACGGTGATAAATTTTCTTCCTTAAACATCCTTCCCAATTAACTAAACTCGGTGAGAAGCCGCCTCGGGCTAAATCCCTCACTCAGGTTTTGCCCCTGAAAGTGTGCAGAAGATGACAGCAAAAGGGACGTTTTCTTCCTCGGCAACGGGTGGGCCCCCCTCACCTCCGGAATTCGTATTCACCTCAAACAAATTGGGAAGCTGCCAGGCTTCGTTGAGCCCTGTGCTTGACGTAGCAGAACAACCTGTCGTGTGCACTTTGAAAGGGTCTCTAATATAGGCACAACATGGGGGTGACCTCGTCACTGAGAGAGTCTCTTACTGAACTGCTATTTATTAATGTAGACAGATGCAGAATGCACCTTCCAATACCCCTTTCTAGCTGAATGCACTGAAAATTACTAGTGCTTTATGTAACTCCACTGGGGGTCACTGAGATTTCAGTTTTGCAATTAGCTGCTATAATATATATGAATAAAAATATATTATGGAGATGGATTTTTTTCCCTCCTCCTCTTTAATTAATCCCTGTTCCCTTAGCTTTCTTTGCTCACCTGCCTCCGCTGCTTCCACAGTATGTTGCCCTCCTGTCTGGGCTCTCCTGAGTTGTGCAGCTCCCTCGGGTGGTCCTGCCAGTCCCCAAAATGTAAATTCCCAGAATCATTTGCTGGGAAAGCAGATGTGAGACATCTCCTTGTGGAAAACAGTGACAGTTTGAGGCATTATCATCCCTGTTGTCCCTATTGTCCAGAAACATCCTTGACATGGAGGTTGTTCTGAGAGCTGGTACACCTTGAAGGGTTTGATGGAAGATTGCCCTATGAGAAGCAACTATCTGATTTCATTGCTAAGGTTTTCCCACTTAACTGAGATCAGATTCAGTCTTGATGCACTGGGGCTAACTGTTAAATATTTTAAAGCTAAGCTTGTCTGGAAGAGACCTTGGTTGAAATGCCCCTTTTCCCATGTAAAATGGTGGATGTGGGATTATCTGCACTGAGAATTCGGGTGCAAAGCAGCAGGCAGCACTCAAGTTAGCATTGGGAGTCAGGAGAGATCTGTAGGGAACAATATTCTCTCTTGAGAAGCAAAAAGAAAAGGAAGTCATTTCACAGAGCCAAGGTAGACCAGCGATATACCATGAGCAGCAATAGGGTGTTATTGCCCCATTGCAACCCCTAGGTAGGCCAGCTAAACTGCTCTTTACAGCAATGGTCTTTCCTCCAATTTTCAGCTCCACTGGCGCAAAGACACCGGAGGTTGCACTGTCACAGCTGTGCTGGTGGTTGCAGAACAGATAACCTTCCTCCCCCTGTCCTCCCCAGGATGCAAAATACTTTCCTCATCTCACCTAGCAAAAGCTCTTTTTCTTGCAAAACTATCTTTTGAGAAGTTCACTGGAAGATTAAGTACCTCCTTCTGCTCCTGCCCTCCCCTCTTTATATTTTTATTGCTCTGGATGGCCCAACTTTTCCCTCTTAAAGGTGCACTCGGTGGTGATATAAAACCCAGACGAAAACACAGAAGCACCAAAGACAGCAGCCAAGTCAGAATTTAGGTTGCGTCCTCTGAGTTCTTTCTCGGAATACGGCAGACTTAATTTGTTGTTTGAGCATCTCCCATATTTATAATAATACCCTCTATTAAACAACATGCCGTTAGCCATAATTTCCTGTGTGATTTACATATTTATTATTTTTATTTTTATATATATGCAGAGGGTGATTTTGTCTCTCAAAATGTACCGCTCTCAGATGGCTGTGGTTGTTGCATTATTATTTTTTTTCCTTCCTTTACCAAGTGATTAGATGCAGATTGCATTTTTTTCCATTGCTGCTTTTTTTAATGGGGTGGCCTAGCTAAAGATGGGTAGGGTGAAAATGGGTGCAATGCAGTAAACCTGGAATCGACACAAGGAACCCAGAAGGTCTGCTAGGTTCTTGCCTCATTAAGAACTCCATATCTGCTCACTGACTAACCTTGCAAATGAGTTCACGCTCAGTAAAGGAAATTGATTACTTTCCATTGCAATTAACATCTGGTCTTGGGTCAGATCATTAGGATAATTTGTTATAGGAAAAAAAAAAAAAAAACACAAGGAAGCTCGCTACAGGGTAATAAAGTTTCTTCTGGACCCAATTAAAGATGCAGTCTCTGGCTTAATTTGTGGGACATCGGCCATCTCTTGGGGGGATTACAAGTTAGGGTACAAGCATACAGAGTGGGCACTGTGTGGTGGAATGGTGTGGGTGAGAGAGGGATGTCAGGGGAATCATTTACTCCTGCCTCTAGGAAATGCACATTCGCGGTTCCCATTTGGA
This sequence comes from Crypturellus undulatus, assembly GCA_013389825.1. NCBI lineage: Eukaryota > Metazoa > Chordata > Aves > Tinamiformes > Tinamidae > Crypturellus > Crypturellus undulatus. Next base: position 111,351 of record VWPW01020035.1, read on the forward strand.
GCCTGAGTTTCAGAAATGATAGATGACGTCTATTTGGTGAGGAATGCAGGGCTGAAGGGTTAGCAGTGACTGTGAATCTCCAGGGATTCTGTTCAGAGGAGCCTGTGTTCCAGTTTCGGACAGGTTTGTAGGAAAAAAAAATCTCACTTTGAATTTCACATCCCTATTTACTCAGAGGCTCCTCACAGTGTTCACTTTCACCAAACGAGGTTTGTCCAGTTTGAAAGGAAACTCTGAAATGGTTTGCTCAGATCTGAGACTGACCTTTTTAATCAAAATCTGAAGGTTCTAAACAAACAGGAGCCACATTTGAACCCTGCATCTTGATCAGTGAAAGAAAAAAAAACAGACCTCCACCACCCAAGAAGCCTCATGTCCATTCATTTTCTTGCAACAACAGGTTTGCATGGTTCTAGGGAAAACGTTTTAAGAGGTGTACTGCAGTTAGAGATAAAACCAATGCTGTTCATAGTCCTCGCAGCAAACACTCTTGTAACAAACCTACCAGGATGGGGGCTTCACGGTGTTTGTTACACTGTGTTCTGCAACCGCGAAGAATTTCCTGGTGACAGGGAACCTGGAAAAAAGGTCTGCGTCCCACCCAACCGCTACCCCCAGCACTGAGTTCAAGGAGAACCTTCATTAGTGGTGCCATGGCTAAATGATGCTGCACTAATTATACATCCAAAACAGGGCAGTGGCCCATCAAATCTGGACAGGAATTGTTTCTTCTTGTTGAAGAAGACTGTTTAAGTCAGCTTTTTATCTGTATGTTCTATCATGATAGAAAGTCAAATTTGTAAAAATGTGACAAAGAAATAGTTTTAAAATGCAGATTAGATCCTGTGAGTAGATTTTAAGTTCATGATTCTAAGCTGTTTATTTTGATTCTTAACTTACTATGTTTTCTGGTCTTAAAACTGCAATTTCAAAAGAAAAAGTAATTTTATAATGTTATTTCCCCAACATTTCCTGACTTGAAATTGCTGAAACATTGTTATTTTGAAATTACACAAGTGTTCTGTTATTTCCTATTTTCTTGCAATTTTCTTTGCACAGATTGGGAGATTTCATTTTTAACAAGATTTTATTTTTTAACTGGCAAACATTTTCAGTTCTAAAGTCCATTCTTTCTGACAAGCAAACCCCCGAAAAGTGAGGGGCTGGGCGGGAATCCAGTCTGATAATTACCCAGTAGGAAATATGAAGTTGAAGTGTAAGACTTTGTTATAAGCCAATCTTTAATTTACTTAGTGATATTAAACCTAAACAAACTCTCAACTACAAACTAAAAGCTCTATGTTCTTCCTGAAAATTTGAGCCAGATATTGCTAAGGGTTTGGGATTCTTTGTGTCGATCTCTTTGCAGCCCTGGATATGAGAGACCAGAGCCCATCTGAGAGCTCAGGTAGGTCTCAGGGGATGCAGAGACCTCATGATGGCTTTGTGCAGGAGATGTAAATATCGGACCCCAGTGGATTTGAAGCCTCTTGCTGATAACTCATATGACTATAGATCTATAAACCTGCTGGTTCCCATGCACCTTTGCCACAGCTATCCATGTTAATGGGAATGGGAAATGAAGCATATATTTTTCTAGTAATGGATAAACATCAGGGGGTCTAGGGACTTTGAATTCTTATTAGAGAAGACTACGCCATTTGTGAAAAGCCCTTCCAACCCTAGAGGAGTTTAGCTCTAGATTCACTGGACTCTTTATATCTGGTAGCTATTTTTCTTGTGGGTTGGAGCTTAAACTTTAAAACTGCTGAGAGCTAGAAGCAGCTTGTAGCTTTAGGATCTGTCTCTAGAAATTTTGTACTTCCACTATTGTCACAAGTACCTTAAGTTTCATAGATAGTGTCAAGATCACTGCCCCACTGGAGAGAGGAGTGGGTCAAGTCCCTGTTTTGAAAGGAGCTGAACATGGGTGGGCCGGGAGGCTCATGGCTGAGCTTATGGTAGTTTTATCGTAATCTTGGTAATTCCCTAATAAATAAGATTAATGACTTCCCTTGTCACCACCAGTCCCATTAAAGAAGATTCAAACAATTATCCTATCTCTGCATCTACTTTAGGAGACTTTCTCTTCATCTGCTCTCTGATGATATTTTCTTTTAAAGAAATGTCCGTTTAATATGTTCCTCCCAAAAAAAGTATTTGCAATTAATTCTTATCAAGGACAACAGCTGATTTGTAAGATTACTTCTAAATTGGTAATTAATTAACCTATTACCAAAGGAGGGAGGGGTGCCCTGTTTGTCAAGAGGTTGGAGCAGATAAATGATGAATGGTTTGGTTATATCAGGACCTTGGCTCCCCTCTCTGATCAGGTTGGGTGTTACCTAACCATGCATTATATTTGAACATGAATCACAGGTTCTCAGTCTTTATATTTCCAAAGCCAAAGCCTGACACACAGAACTATGGGTAGATCTCATTTATTATTGCTTAATTAAAGGCTCAATGCACAGAGACGCCTCTCGGTTCATGTTAGCTAGCCAGCAAGATCCTAATTGTACGGATGTCGAGGCCAGCTTTCTAAGTAGCTATTGGAAGTCAGTGTGAGGAAGATCCGAGCTATTCTATAGGGATTTTTACAAACAAAAGTTACATTCATAATTTTTAATTAAGAAATGAGATTTCTTTTTCCTCATTGAGCTGCACTGTGGGTTGTTTCCCTCTCTTTCCTTACATGCCTCCAAACTAAAGCATTAGAGGTGTCAAAGAAGAATTAGTTCTTCTTTTTTTACTTTTTTTTTTTTAAACTAAGCAAAAAAATAGTGTTCAGATTAAAGCGAGTGATTACTTCTGGCTCTGCTAGTAGAACAGCAAAAATGTGTTTCCTCAGCACAATCAAACTGATATTTCTGTTCACCTCTACTGTATCCTTACAGTTTTTCACTGTAAATCATTTTAGATACTATGCTAGATATTCTTTTAATAAAGAGTTTCAAAATGGCAAGTTTACATGACTCGACTCTAACGCATCTGGAGGAAACATTTCAATTCCTTCATGTTGCTATCTTTTTGTTAGTTAAAATCATTCTCTCCCCACTGGTGAAGTAGGTTCCAAAGAACAGTGCTCAAAAAGAAGCCAGCATGACGCAGAGCCAAGAGCTGGGAGCGCAGGAGAAATCCTTTCTGACTTTACAAATGCAACCTGGGATGGTCAGGAGACAGAAAGAGAAAATAAAATACGGAGCTCCCAGATGGCATTTTATACAAAGTCCATTTCCTGACTGCGAGTGCGTTTTTAGGAATTATCCTACACCTTGGGATGTCATAAATCCAACTTGATATATAGAGCAGCGCTGCTCAGCCAGCGCCTGCAATGAGCGTCCTCGGCTTTCGTTTGCTGGGACTTGGGGTTTGGTTTTGTTTTCCGACATAAAGAAATAGGAGCCCGTTTGTGCATGAAACAGCAAGAGCACAGGCAGAACCCGTGAGCTCCTTGTTTTGCCTGGCTCTGCTACACTCCCGAATAAGTGAGATATCTCCATAATGTGCAAATAATGAGAGGCCAATTATGCCTGAGGAAGGAGGGCAGGGGATAGGGGTCTGATGAATAGTAAGCAAGACTGACTTACATGGAAATCAGGCCGAAAGCTGCTTTCAGCTTTGGAAGTTATTAACTAGCGCTTCCCATCGTGGCCAGGCAGCCCTGCGCCAGGCACTGAAATGGCACAGGGGCAGGTGCTGTTCGGCGACGAGGACCGAGACGGAGAGAAATGGCACCTACCCCTAGGAACATGGCGAGCAGCAGCATTAGGATTGCCCTACTGTCAGATCCCGGGTGGCTGCCGCTGAGCTGGATTCTTCCTGCTCTCTCAGGCACTTTTGCAAAGCTCCCCAGTCAGGCGGGCAGTGACTTTGCTAGGAAAGGGATCAAGGCAACGGCGTAAGATCTGGCAGCAGCCTGCAATTATTCTCCCTCTTCAGCTCTCAATATAATCCCTGGCATGGCTTTAGGCTGTGCCAGGCTGCCCTGGACAACTCCTGGGCTTGGGCTGGCTGGTGTCGTGGGTGAACTTCTCCTCTTCTTCACTGAGAGAGAGCTTGAAGCAGCACGGTGATGTTTTATTCTCATTTCATGTCAGACAAAGGGTGTTAAAAAAACTCCGCCTGTTGATGCTGGGGTGTGAACCTGCCCTCAAATCATGAAGCTGTTGGGAAAAAGAAAGATTACCTGTGTCCTTGAGCTTATCTTTTTTTTTATCCTTCTCCCTACAAAAGGGAAGGCTCCTTCTAGCTCCATATAATTCTCCAGCCAACTAAAACCTTTGCCTGCAATTTAAAAACCTAAGCACGTGCTTTGTTTTGTGTGTATTTGGGTATAGGTGAATATGTATGCATAAGATATGCATACAGGTGCACATATACAGCTCTGTGCACATGTATGATTGTACATACATATATACATAAATATATTGAGGTATAAAACTCAGAAATTTTCATGATTTCACCTGCTAAATGCAGACAAAACATCAAGAGGAATATGTACCTAAGAGCAAATTGATCTAGTGCTTGAAAAAGGAAGTGGAACTTGTTTCTCTGTGTGACATTACAGTGCTGATTCTTCATCTGAGACATGAAACAGGAGGCCTAGTGAACTCCTAATAAAAGTAATGACAATAATAGAAGGGAAATTACTTAACTACATGGAAATTAAAGGATGCCTGTTATATTCAGATTTTATGATATTTATGTCATGAAGGGCTGACTTGTCTCTGGAGAGGCGAGCCCTGCACTGGGTCCCAAGTGAGAATGGTCCTGGCTTCCACCTTGCACCCTCCAGTGCTAATTCCACAAATCCCAGAAGATCTGCTTCGAATTTTCAGCAATCCTCCTCCCCGCCAAACAGGGCCTGTGGATGTGTGTGCTTGCCTTGGAGCCAGGTACCATAAAAGAACCTGACACCAGCTGTGTTGGCTGGGTTTGAAAGGGAGCTTCTTGGATTAGCGCACACAGTGGGACAGCATCTTTTCAAAAATCTCTTTATCTTTTTTCCCACACAAAGTGCACTTATTTTCTGCTATTATCTACTAAGCTGGTAACCAGTAGAGGACTGACACTGCTTTTAACCCACCTGGGTCCATCTCGGTAACCAGCCCTGATACCTGTAACTCGGTGCCTCTAAGCAGCGTACCAGCAGTGTCCTATGTAGGCTGGAGTTTGCAGGCAGCAGCAGTGGCAGGCTGGAGCTCCGCTCCTTTGAGCAAACCCAGTGCACATGGACATCGCACTTGCCACAGGAGCTTGTGTGTGGACACAGCAGCAGGGCATGTCTGCACGGGGCAGTGAGAGTATGGGAAGCCGCACTGGGAATTGAAACCCAGCCACTATCAGCTGCCATCTCCCAGGCACCTCCTGCCTCTGGAAGTGGAGTAAGCTGCTCCAGACAAAGTATTAACTTGAACTGAATATCCACTTGACAAATTAAGGATACATTTCCGTACCTTTTTGCTGCTCCTCGACCTTTTTAAGTTCTGGAGCAATTGAATATTTTTATGAGAACTAGTAATACATATACAATCTCATACAGTCTTGCTGCAAGGTTTCCATTTATGGACAGATAAAATTGGGCTCTGCTTGGTTTGTTCGTAACCTCTGCCTTAATCTGTATTTGTCTGCCTTGCTGTCAGGGAATGACGGTGTATTCAAAAGCTGAATGTGAACTGTTCAGTTTTGTTGTTTTGTTTTTGATGTGAGCCAGCAGTGACCAGTGGGCCAGAAGTGAGGAAACACTGCCCAGATTACCCTGAAAGATGTGGGTTCCTATTTAGACAGGCCATACGGAAAAGGAGTTTTCAGTCTGTGAGAACACCTCTACAGTCCCAAATATTGCACTCCTCCTCTCAACTAAAACCTAGCAAAGCAGGCAGTAGAACCAAGTGCCTCTAAGTAACCCTATAGTAACAAACTCTTGCGTATACTCAAGTGAGGTTGCAGTTAAAAAATATATTTCTGTTTGAAAGATTTTTGTAAGCTGTCACACACTAAGAATGCTAGTTAAAAATCCCTGAAGGCTATTTCAAAAGCAGCCCTAATGTAGTGCAAGAGGACAGCAGCCTTTGCTTTCCAAAATGTGACTGCCCAGGCTCCCCAGCAAAACATAACACATTGACCTAGTGTCCTGATTCAGTTTGAATCAGAGTATTAAGCCTTTAGAGAGTGTGGCAAGCTTAAACTGTGTCCATAGTCACCCACACTCTGTCTGTTTCATTTTCTGAAACTTGGGATAACTAACTTTATGATAGTGATGTTGAGTAGCCATTAATTCTCATTTCTTTCAGCTATTCCTCAACTCCAGCTTATGAGTTCTTCAATAAAAATCTCCCAAAGTTACCTTGGCGACTCATACGTTTGCCAAGCTGACAGATTTATGACAGTTACATATATAAATATTTATATGCTGCGGCAATGCAATTTTTAAAGACAGATATACACCCTCTCACCGAGGCTTTCAGACAAGGCAAAACGCACGCACCCAACGTGACATAACCACATCCAAGATAGCGTATGGAGGGGAAGGCCTGCACACACAGACCCACATGCTGGTAAGCACAGCGCCTTGCCGGTGAGCCCACATGCTGCATAGCCACAAGCAGCCCGCTCCAGCCACAGCGTGCTCACACATGCATAAACGCTTCAAACACAGGCATCAAACCTCTTGCTTGTTGCTGGCCAAGTGCGACTCTCGCAGGAGCAGATGCGTTGCTTTGCGCATGCAGCTTTCCCCTAGAAACGGACTTTTGTGCACAGGCACACTGCGTTGTTTCTCACGCAAGTGAGGCATCAGACATGCAAATTCTCCTGTTCAGCAACCCCAAACTCAGCTTTATATGCATGACTGTGTGGACACAGACATGCAGATGTTGCAGTTATCCTAGAGGAATTACAATAGGAAATAATTCCCCTGATTTTTTCCCGGTCACACAGACATGCAACTTCCTTCTCTTTAGACCTGACTGAACCTCTTCGTGTTGCATTGCCCTAGGCTGGTGACCAGAGCAAATCCTTGGCCTATAAATTTTGGTGATGAGTTCAGCTGTTTTATTGTCTGGCAGAATAGATGGAGATGATACAAAGTCCAAAGGAAAAAAGAGGAGGAGGCTGAAGGGAGGGGAGTCATTTATATGTAAACGACACAGCAATTTATTGGAGAAGCCAAGGATCTTTTATTTTTGTAAGGCTGAGGGCTTGCATTATCAGTATGCCATTAACCCAAAACATGCTCCAAAGGTACCATTTTACGAGCTTCATCTTTCCTTCCTTTGTCTGAAAGTCTAANAACCACTTTTTTTTTTCCTTTCTCTTCTCTTGCTTTAAAAATAGAACTCGGATGAAGTCCTCCTCCGCCCCTGCTTTTGATGGGGAAATCTCAGTGTCTGTTTAGATTTTGCTTATACATTAATAAAACATTACAGGGAGGTAGTGGGAGAGAGACCAAAACCCTAGCCTGTGACAACAAAGTATCTTTCTGTTCCACTGTTTCCTCTTGAATTCACCCGTGCTTCTTCCCATGTCCAAGAATTTTGGCTTAGTGTGAGATGGGAGATGTAGAGAGAGGATTTTACATATTCATGTACAGGGCATGGATGATGCCTCCAACCCTTCGCAGCTGCTGTGGGAGGGCGGGCGCTTGGGTCAAGTGTCATTTCTGCCCTGTGTGGCCAGGACACTAGAGACAACACAGTGACCAAAGGTGACGAGTTCTTCAGTCATCTCCCAGTCCTGGGACTTGGTTATCACCGGCTGGAGACTTGGAGCAATAACCCACAGGGTAGAATCTGACTTTGGCTGCTGCAAAGTGAGATTTTTGAGGTGGAAGGAATGGGATATAAACTGCTACCGAGTTAGACAGCAGATGTGCAGCTCTTTGCAGAGCAGTAGGAATATGAGTTTACAAAGCAGAGAAAACAGTGACTTTAAAAAGTCTTACTCCCAAAGCTTTGAATTGGCTATCCAAAACTGCAAATCCGTTTGCAAAACAAATCCTAAAAATCTATCTGTCTTGAAATACCCATCTTTAAAATGAGGATACCTTCATTCTCAAAAGAACTCACTCTCTGGAACTCACTTTCCCACTCTAAACTTCCTAATTTCCATTCTGCAAACATGGAGAGCACTGGTAAAATGTACTGTTTGCCATCCTGACTCCTGACAACAGGCCAAGGGCTTTCATAGCACGGCTGCAAGTTCAGCTACCTAGTTAATCCTCGGTGCAACCCAAACCACGTAGGACTAGAGCTCTACAATGCCGACAGTATGCATTTGTGGTCTTGCTTTTTCAGCTATATGTATATTTCCAGATAATAGAGTACTTATAGGGACTATGGCCAAAACTACTTTTGCCAGATGATCAAAACTTTCATGGTATTTTCAGCTTGCGTGTAGTTTCAAGAGCTTCAGGTATATAGAGCCAACACCTCAGTTACAGTCTTTGCAAGGTCTGTGATTCATTCATTAGCCTTCTGATTTGTTTCCCAGCTCTGGAAGCACAGGCTTTCTTAGGATCTTATCCAAAACCCTTTAATTCCAAAGAAAGGCTTCAATAGCCATGGTTTTGTACTCTCTGCCCAGAAATCTAAATAAGCTTTCTGTTCTTCTTTCCTTATCTGTAAAACTGCAGATAAGTATAACATTATATCTCTTCTTTTATATTCTCCTTCCCTTTTTAATTAGGGACAGCCAGATTCATCACTTGTCTTTTCCATTAGTGCAGTGCCATACACTGTGTATATAAGTTTTTGTGTGTGTAAATATATATATGTATATAGAAAGATGTTTTTTATATATATATATGTACATTTCACAGAGTTATGGTTCCACTGCTAACTTTGCCTAACCCCATGGTAAGGAATAGCTTCACAAATTTTATTCTACTTCATATTAAATGTGAGGCATTAATAAAGCTACAAGCCTTGCTAGTGTGTTCAAATCTAGGAACAGGACCATGTTTGAATAGTTTGTTGGAAGTCACGGTTTGGAATGTTCCTATCTTAAATCACTTTCTAGGAATTAAAAAAGATCATGTACTGTAAGTGCCCATTGTGCTTTTGAGGTAGGAAATTAAGGAAGAACAATAAATCTGCTGAATAGGGGCTATTGTTTCTTGTCTGCTTTTTCCTCAGGATAGTCAATCTTAAAATATACAGCCATGTTTGCTGAGTCTGTTTGTGTGTGTGTGTAGAGCCATTTTGAAGTAGGAACATAGAATCCTTTAGGAATTTACTGTAAGTCAGTAATGGATTTTGCTTGTTTTCAGGCCTAGTTTTAAAATGTCTTGTAAAAAAATAATATCCCCAATGCATATTGTGCAGGAATTAATGTGGAACAAGAGCAAAATTACTCTGCCTCTTATGCATTAAAAAATCCCAGTGACACTAGGTTCAAAACATTACAAAAATGTGTTTTCCTCCCCTTTCTCTCTCTCTCTCTCTCTCTAATATTTTAGCAACTCAGTATAATTCTTGATTATTGTGCTGTTTGATATATAGGAAAGGGGACCTTGAACATGGCATAAATGCTTGTAGAATAGCTCTGAGATATGTGATCTGCAATGCATAATATTACATAAGTCCAGTAGAGCAGAATGTATGTAAGCCTTAACCCAAGCAGATTTTGCCATGGTGAGGATTGAACCCAAGAATCTAGCAGAAGTTTGTATTGGTGCAGCACCCTCACCTGTGCAAGAAGGGTTGTGGAAACCCACCAACTTTGTATCTAGGGAAGATTTTTACCATTAAAACATTTAAATTCTTCCTCTTTTGTAACAATACAGCTTCAAAATAAAGGACCTGTAATTATAAAAAGCATATATTTTTAAAAGTACTGTACTCCATACATGATTATATAATATAAATATTTATATGCCAACACACAAACAGAAATTTCAGTTAGCAATCTGTATCACTTTGCTCTTTTCTTCTCCTGCCTAGACTTTCATGCCTATATGTTTCTGGGTTTGAAATGGAGAATAAGATGGTATCGGGACATTTAAGGCCCAAATCCTTTTCACTGACCACAGCACATGTTCATAAAGGAGAGTATCCTGCTCTAAGATGGTGGTGTTTTCTGTGGAGCTCGGAGCAGATAAGACCCTTTCAAACAAAATGGCTCTAAATGTGCTTTCTGACCAAGAGGTGAAAAATTGCAAGGACTTTTGCCACGGATTTGGAGATCAGTGCTGTCTTTCTGGACATAGCCTAAGCTGGCAGCCATCCAGCAGGGCAAGTCCAGTAAAAGAATCAGATGTGATTTTCTTTGGAAAATCCTCCCTCCCTCCCTCCCTCCCTCAGTTTCATAGTTGTCCTTGGTCTCGAGAGGTCTAGACTTCATCCTTGCTCTGTTACTGATTTACAGGGAGACCTTGTGCAAAGGTCTTGTAGATGCTTGGTGGAGGATGTTTTCTCATGTCTGCTTCGCTTTCTCCATCTGTAAAACAGAGCCTAGGAACAATGCCAGCTTAGAGACAACCTGATGGAAAGCATGAGACGATATTATATAGGGTCTAGTGAGTATTGAGAAAGATGCTGCACAAGGGTTATTTTTACTAGGAAATGGCATTGTCAAGACTTTAAAAACTGGACCCTTGTCACCAACAAGGTTCCCAGAAGAAGAGGAGCTTTCTGTACATATTGATCTTTTGGTTTCTTCATGCAGACATAATTTATCTCCTAGAAATACTGGAATTGTGTTAAGCAAACACAGCAGCCACTTGATGTTTCTGTGGGAGATGGTGTTTAGAGTGGGAGGATGACCAGAGGAAATAAGATTAAGTTAAGCAAGGGAAAAATAAGAGTGAACATCAGGAGAAATATCTTTCTTCAGTCTGATAGCCTGTGACTGCGATTTCGTAATCTGAGCAAAACAGTGGAAGGCGCGTGATGTTTTTGAACAGAATAACATACCAGAAGAGATGTTTTTGCTTCTATTTACTGGACTTGCTGGTACATTGTGATCTGGTCTGGCTTGAATTATGCAGCCTAATTAAAGCAGGCTCTGATTTAATGGGCTAGATACACAGAACATTTAGGTACACAAATGCTGGTATAAGCTTTGCACACAGAGGCATTAATTTGCATGCCCAGTTACAGGAGTTCTGCACAGAAATTGGTTAATTGCACCAATTGAATAGCTGATTGGGCATAATACCCTACACAATAGCCTGATTTGCATATGCATTGATGCAGCCTTGCATGTATAGTTATGTGTGCAATGGTGCTCACATTTTGTATATATAAGAGTGCATGTAAATTGCTGGTAAATCTGTCCCAAAAGATCTCTTCCATCTCTACCTTAGATCATTCTGTTTGCTAAGTAATAGATCACCCCACTCTGATACTAAAATGCATCAGCTCCAAGAGTGAATATCAATTAAATGAGTAAATAAAATACTGCCAAAGGTATATTTTTGTATTTTACCTAAAAAATCTCCTTTTTAGTAGCTATCATAAGTAAAACTGGTTTGTTTTAGGGCCCTTTTCTGGCTGTGAAAGGAAGCTTGTTCTTTCAGTAATTCACATATTTATTAGCCCCTTTTCACATACATTTATTTATCAAACTGTAAACCTGCTTCAATTCCATATAAGGCACATCCATGCTATTCTCTCTAAATTCCATAGGATATGGGTTTAATTGAGGTCAAGGCCTCACAGTATTGGGAGCTATTGAACTGAGGATGTACACCTCAAGGCAGGGATCTGGTTTGAGGCAATTATATTGTCCAGTAAGCAAGTTCTAAACTTCAGGCTCCAAAGAAAGTCAATATTATTTTTCTTGAAGCAGCAGAAACTTCTCTGTTCATCTTTCCTTTTTTTTTTTTTTTTTTAGGTAAGGTAACTGAGGCACAAAACATAAAACTCACCTAGAAGTAACTAATAACTAAACCACATCTCCCAAGGTGTTGATTCTCCTAGCTCTATCTCTCTTTCTCTAGAGCTATCTGAAACTTTTGCCTCAGCCTGTAGTGTGCAGGATGCTCTAACAAAGTGCATTCTTAATTTCACCCGTTTGCTCCTCATTTTGGATCAGGCATACAAGGTTGTAGGAGAGTCCTGATGAAAACAGAGTTGAAGCTCTGACAGGTGATTCTAAAAGGCTGGTATTAAGTATTTTAGTTTCACTGCACAGTCAACTAACTGTTGGCTTTGAAGGTCCTGCTTCTTGGGTTTACTCTCTATTCTAGTGTTTAGAAATAGGAGATCATATAGAAGAGGAAGGGTAGGATTAAACCCTTTTCTTTTCCAGTTTCTTGGCACTAGGTTGGAATATGCCTGCGGATATCTCAGAACCAACCCCAGGTTGGTTCTAACTTGGATTCTGCTTCTGATGCCTGCAGGAGAAATTGCCAGCAGAGCTGTATCTCCATACTGCATCTGTCCTCCAGTCAGAGTGGTGAGGGATTTCTCCGACAGGGATTTCCACCCATCGTAAAGTTATTTCAAGCTGTCAGAATAGATCAATAAGATCAGCAGGAGTTGGACTCAATGGACTTACTGCAGTGAAAATGAGACCGCAGTCATTATGAGCAGAATGTACTCATTTAAGGGGGCTGATGGTCTTACATGAGAAATATTAATGTGCACTTTAAAATGCAAAAGCTTCCAAGCAATGAGCTTCCCAGGTTAGCTAGCAAGGGGCACACTTTTGGTGGCTGAAGGATAAGCTCCTTCCCTACATAGCAGTGAGACAGTGGATTATTTTAACAGAGTATAAATTGAATTCAGGTATCTCTGAGCCTAGTCTTGTTATTGAAGGTAAAAGCAAGAATCCAGATGAGATTCGAGGGCAGTCCATAAGGCAGAAAAAGAAACTTCTTCCAGACAGCAGTAGCTGAAGTGGAAATGGCTTCCTCACCAATAGCTCAAATATGTAGGACAAGTTAGTGTTAGATAATAGACAAATGTTGGAAAAGTGAAAATAAATTGGAGTCCACACTCTAAAACTAGCAGATCTGATCCAAATGGAATCCTGGGACACCATGGGAAAGAGCATCTGTTTAAGCAACTGTATGGTCAGAAAAGGAAAAGGAGGAGCCACAGTTCTCTTTGTGGTATCAGCGTTCTGGAGCTGAAATTTCTATGGCAGGAATCAGCATTTCCCACTGTATTTGTTATGCTACCTCTCTTGAAAAACAGCAACAGCTTTCTGTCCTACAAAAAGTCAACCCCTGCCATCCATGTGCATACATTTGAATAATGAATTCGGAGAGCAAGGGAGAAAGAATTCATGGCAAAGCCCACCTAGCTTTCCCACATGCCAGACTGCAGGGTTCAGACCACGTCAAGGGTTTCAAGAAACTCAGGTAAAGAACTAAGGAGTGGAAAGCTTCACTATTGTCGTTGTTGTGTCTTGATGTACAGTGGAGAAGTCAGCTTGCAGCAGGAGGCTGACAGCTTTTCAAATCCCCTTGAAGAAAATGAAGGATTTTTGTATTCTTTACAGTGTGGTCTTCTCTAGTTCCTTGTTTGTTTTGCTATTTCCACTTTGGCTGTTGCTGTAGTAATAAGAATGATTATTCTTGATGGTCAACTATGAACTAATGCAAAAGCAGTAAGAAGAATATTTCCATCAAGAAAACAGAGAAAAGGAAACACCTTCATCTCCCAAGATAATGCCATACATGATGAATACATCTCTTGATCACATAAAAGTGTTTCATTCATGTAAAATTACAAAGGCATGAAAATGAGCAGGATTCCTTTTGAAGTCAAGGCAGTTGACTTCATCTTGGTGGTCATTTCTCAGGGAGGTAACTCTGGGCATATTAATAATGAACTGAGAACTTTTTTTTTTTTTTTCTTTTTTGTGTGCTTATTTTATGTATTGTCAATTTTTGTTGTTGTTTTTGTTTTTTGTTTGTTTTTCATCTTTTAATAGAAACGGCTTAAGTTGCTTGGAGAATGCAATGCATTTTGGCATCTAGAAAGAGTAGTATCCATTGAGAGAGCCCTACAATCTCTTTCCAGTCAAAGAAATTGTTGTCTCTGAGTCTACTGTTCTAATTGTCAGAATATCACCCAGACACTGGATTACTGCGGCCTCAGTCTGTTCTCTGCATGGCTGCAGGAGGGTCTTTGTGTTTGGTGTAAGACAGCTCAGCTTGGCACAAGTAATGTTGAGGTGAGAACTGGTTTAAGGGAGATACAGGACATAGTATGCTGATTGAAGGTGTGAAGAGCACATGAGAATACTCATCCATTGAAAAGAAGATTCTCAGAATATGGGCATCTGCTCTCACCTGGCTTTGTTTAAGGAACCTACTTTAAACTGTGACAGAGAGTTCAGAAAATACAAACTAGAATCCCATTTGTACTTGGAAGCTTGTCCTTGCACTAGGAAGAAGTATCTTAGGCTCAAGTTCACCAGTAACAGCACAGTGACTTGAGTGAGAGTGGTTGAGTGACCTAAACTTGTTCAGGCTTTTCCTCTGGAAGTCTTCAGAGACACTCAGCAATCTGTATTGATTAAGTGTGGAATTGGTGGGTATATTAGAAACAGTTCTATGATTTCAGTGCCTAAAATGAGTAAAAGAGATTCCAAACTAATTTGGAAAGTCTTAGAGACCACTTCAGAGCTTCCTTTGAGAGCTAGGAGGGCAGTACAGGAGCCCTTTGTCTCATGCCCTCTCTTTTTCCTTCTATTAAAGATACCCAATCTTTTCATTCTAAGGAGAAAATGGAACCCAAGAGTGAGATCCATCTATCCTAACCTTGAAGTCCAAAATACAGACACCTCAGTCTGGAGAAGTTACACTTGACTCCCTTCATAGTCAGTGGAGGGAAATGGGCATCTCCAGAGGATGATTCATCACATCCAAAGATAAACATCTCAGATAGATAGCTCAAATGATTTTTTCTTCCAGGGGACACTTGTTTCTCTTCATTGACTACAAAATAAGCCCTGCACATGTCTAAGTGTATGTGAAACTCTCTAAGTCTAAGCTTGTTAAAGAGTCCAAAATCTCACCATCTCCCACCTTAGATACTAGATTTCATATATTTTAATCTTCTCCACCAGGCACCCATCCCCAAATAATGCCATCAGCTATGCCTGGCAGAAGATTTTAAGTGAGATAACCTATATGTTCACTGAATCATATTAAAAAATGTCTCACCCACCAACACAGCACTTTTGAAAAGTCTGAGTGGCAGATGGCCTTAGATGGACTATCATACTGGACGATTATGTAAAGAGTAATTCAAATTTATATCTGTGTGTGTGTATATATATCTACATACACACACACATATATATATGAACAGTGCTTGTGACAATACAGTGTGTATGGGAAGAATAGGTGAACTTTACCATTTCATCCAAGCATTGTGTGCTACAGTAAATATCAGAGATAATGATATTGACTTTAAGGTATTACAGCCTCAAATGTCAATCCTAGTCTATCATCTAACACTCCCTTGCATTTGGTTTACGTCTCTTCCTCCCACTCTAGAAGGTGCAAAAGGAAAATGCGGGCAAGAAGGACTTCCATGTAGACATATCTTGTCTTTTGTCTTCCATTTCCTCTTCTGTGAATTTTTGTGTTGTAGATTTCTCTCCAGGGCTTAAGTACTAACTCAAAAGTCCTTTGCTTTAATTCTGATTGTAAATAAGTGTGCTTCAGGCACAAGGGTTAATAAAATGGATGAAATACCAGCAGCATCCAAAGGGAGGTCTCTTGCCAAAGGTGCTGCTGCTGAATCAAAAGGTCAAAGAAGTATTAGCAGTAGTTTCAGCAGAAATGAAACCAGCCCAAAGAACCAAAGAGCTCATAAGAATAACATTTAAAGAGCACTTCCCAGCCCTTTCCAAGCATTTACTAAGTAATCCTCATAGCACCCTGGTGGTATAGGAGGAAGCAATACTACTGTGGCATCATTACTGAAGTTCAGCACTTACATGTGCTTTTCAGCTAGAGCTGCAACTGAAATTTCACCATATAGAGTCAAAGATGCATTTTTTTTCCGAGGGGATGAATTCCATATGGCTCGCTTTCCCCAAGATCCTGCAAGGAGTCAGTAGCAGAGAACTCTCATAGTTATATTTTTTAGAGTGTTAAACTCAACTGGTTACTTGAATTAAAATACTTTTCTTCCAGTTGTTTCTTCTGTCACTCTCACCCTTCTGCTAGGTGGTAAAGTTGAGCACATTTCTCTTAACTCTCCTTTGTGTTTACATTCAAAAGAAGAGCCTAGATATCTCTATGACTTTCAAAGCAGGAAGAATGGTTTTAACTAGGTGGAGACTACTTGTGTATTCAGAGATACCCTTATGCTTTAGTACTTTGAATCAGAATCTAAAGGATGAAGGTACTGCAAAATTGTAGTTTTCATGAAGGACAATTAACAAGCCAATGAATAAATACACAGACTTCAAGGAAAAAAAATGCCAATGACAGAGGGAATTATTTCAGATGGTCCATGGGGATAGAAGAGTAATGGGACCCAATTAAGCAAGGAAAAATTCACAATAAATATAGGGGATAAAATACTTCCTGACAATGAAGTATATCAAGCCATGGAACAGTCTCCCAAAGGCAAGGGTGGACAGTAGGCAAAACAGCAGAACATATGCAGGAAGGAACATTCAGACATTGGCAAGGGAAATGGCTGGATGACCTACAAAAATAGGTCTCTTTTCTGTTTCTTACTTCTGGTCCTGGCAATTACCATCCTATAAATCTAACTTCTCTCCCCATTAAAATAATGGAATGTAAAAGACGCAGAAAATATCATGAAACTTCTAGAGGACAATGAGATCGTGAGCCGTGAGCAAGATGGGGTTGAGAATTATTAACATCGGCGTGTAAAGGGAAAGCAGGGGGAAGGTTGTGTGATAAGATTTTAGTAGTAAGGTTGATGTGGTATGTCTGAAAATCTTGAATCCAAAAGGTCATTGAGATACCTAAGATACTGTCACTTCCTGGTAAAGACTGTGGAAGGTGATGATAAACAGCAGACTTTCTAATGATGAGGACTTGTCTGAAAGGATATTGCAGTGTCTTTTGTCTTGTGATATCTTCATTCCTGATACAGAAAAGAAACAGGCACAATAATTATGTTTCTGACTAACATGAATTCAGTTAGTTTAGGGCTAGCCTTAAATGCCTATCATGAGAAAGAAATGTTTCCAAGGGATGTACCTAGATTTTCAGAACCATTTTTTTAAAGGAGATTATTTCAGAATTGCTCCTTTCTAGCCTTCTGACCTTTCTGTTATTCTAGACAATTCTACTTGTAGCTGATGGTAACACACTCCTGTAATTGAGGGAATCCAGATTTTTTATATTGTTATACTCTTTTTTATTATTATTATTAGAAAAAAAGTAAGGTACAAGTAAGGTACAATGAGATCATTTTCCTTAAATATACAATGGTATACTGTTGAAATAGCTGGGTCTTAAAGACCTTTTGAGATTCCTTTATATCATCAGGATGATGCTCACTGATCCATTTGTAAATGGAGACCTCGAGAACCAAAATTTTAAGGTCCTTGAAACCTGTATCTAGTCTAGTTGTTTAGGTTTCCTACAGTGAAATAAATTAGATGAGTTGAATTTTCAATTTCTCTCCTTTATGCAAGAAAACTAAATGACTGGTTAAAATGCAGATGAATGATCGTAGGTGGATTGACTCAGCCTTGTCACCAAGCCTTGTGCAAGTTACTTGTTCTTGTTGTCCTTCTAGAAACCTTTGCAATCCCTGAAGAATCTCTTCTGATGTTCAGTACTGTTACACTATACTTTCTGTCCAAGGCACCTTCTTATTTCCTAACATACAATTTGTGGCACCATATCATTATATTCCCTACATGTAGGAATCCCACTTGATTTTTTAGGAGAATTTCTATGGACTATTATTTTTCTTACAGTTAATTCTCAGACTCTTGATCTAGCCATTCCCCATCTCCTTCTGCCTTCATGACATTATGCTGTCTGACAGATGACCAGATCAGCCAAGGCCAGGAACAACATGTGTGACCTTGTGAGCCCTCCTTCTCTTGTTGAGAGCCTCCATCCTTTGCAAGACCACTTATATCAAGGACTCCTCGGAGCAGGACTCACTCCTCCCACATACCTGCTCCCTGTTGTGGCTGGGAGCCTTGGTGTATTTCTGCCCAAAGGGTATGGGAGGTATCGCTAGGGGATAAATCTGCCTCCATATTCTGCTGTGACTCCCGCCTCGACTTCACTGTGGGGTGTGCGGTGCAGTGCAGGCTCCGCTGCAGTGTGCGGAGGCATCACTGCATTGTCGTACCACGCTCCCACACGAGCCGCTTCCCGGCCTTGGTGGTCTGTGCTGAATCCAATCTCAAAGGTCAGCCAGGGAGGGGAGGCCAGGCCGCCGCAGAGCCCCAGCGTGTCGCAACACTATGTTTAATTACACACAAATTTACTGCAGCATGTCAGGAGGGAGGCAGGGAGCTTGTCCCATGGAAAGGTCAGGCATTGTGTGGTGGCTTTACCTAAATTACACGAGGAGGAATGGAAGTGAGACCCTGACCTTGTATAATGAATATACAGCCAGACCCCAGCGGGCACAGTGCATTCATGTGGTCCGCTCGTCTTAGCTTTAACTCCTTCCCCTGCTTCTCTAGACAAAGCAAAACGAATTTTGCTTTCTTGTTTGCTGAAATGCCCCAGATTCTGCTTTTTCCAGGAACTGATGATATTTCAAGTTACACTACACAGAAAGAAATAGATCCATTTGGCCACACAAAGCAATCTTTGTATGTATCTGTAATGGGCACCTGAAAGAAGCCAGGATCCAAAGCCCAGAGGAGAGCTTAAACAGTCAAGATTTAAAATTTCTTCTTTTAGGATAATCTAGTGTTTTTTGCCTATCTTTGAATTTTATATTTTCCATCCCTAATATCTGAACAGCTCTATCAGTGGTTTCTTGAAAATTTCCCAGTATAATAATGTGAGCTAGGAGTGGTTTTATTTACTTAAACATTTATCTAGCTTGGATTTGGGGGGAAGGAGTAGAGAGGATTAAGGCAGGCTATGATATTTGCCTTGACCGTTGTCTATCAATAGCATCTCATTCGCATACCAAGTCCTGGATCCCATTGTGCTAAGTGCTATGCATATACATGAAATGTAGTTCCTGACCAATTCCAGGTAAAACTAGTATGGATTAAGACTGGGAAGGGAAACAGAAGCTGGGAGAGATGAAATGAATTTCCCAAGATCACAGTTCATTAGTGACAAACTGAATGGGAGCTTGGTTGTCCTGTTTTACAGTCTCGTTCCAATTGTACTCCTAGTCTTGATGTAATCATATTCCAAACATGACCATAGTGTAAATACTTAACTGGGGAAGGTGCCGACTGGAAATTGTTGCAGATTCCTAACGATGGCTAGGTTGTAGTTTACCCGGATAGCTTGACATGACATATCTGCTTCTGTAAGTAACCAAATCTAAACCTATAGTTTTTCCTTTCTTCAGAATGGAAAGTCATAGATCAGTCTCATTTTACTGAAAGCCATTCTTCTATTACTGCCTTAAACAATGAGTTTTACATTATTATTTGGCAGCTTATCCTCCTGGGATATTCTTCTAGTTTCCTTAAATAAGAAATGAAAAATAAGATAGTAATCAGAACACTCACTAGTGCCATATTTCTGTATCCTGCGATCATACTAGTATTTAGTCTGCAGGGAAAGTAAGTGACCTGTAACATTCAGTTGAAAGTACTCAGGACCAGC
This sequence comes from Crypturellus undulatus, assembly GCA_013389825.1. Classification (NCBI taxonomy): domain Eukaryota; kingdom Metazoa; phylum Chordata; class Aves; order Tinamiformes; family Tinamidae; genus Crypturellus; species Crypturellus undulatus. Next base: position 131,068 of record VWPW01020035.1, read on the forward strand.
AAGGAATTTATTTCTATGTGTTTGAAATCAGTCATTTCATGAACAAATGCAAAGATAACTCATTTCAACAATCTTTTTCCTGATTAACTCTAAGCATTTAGGTAACTCTATAAAGAGAAGTGATGGCATGAGGAGGAGAAATTGCACAAGGCATTCAGAAGAAATTACAGTGTAAGAGGAAATACAACAGTAAAAAACCCTATGATTAGAGACAATATATCCATAGAAAGTTCTCACTAAGCATTCCATAGACCAGAAACTACTGAAGCTTAGTGCGGTAGAGCAAAATGGAGCACCAGAGGCAAGGGTCTCTGGCTCCCTTCCTCTCCCTGTTCCTGCTGATGTCATAAAAAGGAGATAAAATTTGAAGAAAAAGCAGGGATGAAGAATTGTGAGATACTGAGGTTGAGAGGAAGATTCAAAGCTCATAGAAGCAGATTAAGCAGTACATTTTGGGAAAGTCCTGCATTCGCTGAAGGTTAGCTTTGTGAGATGGATCCATCTTGCTCCGTATGCTTGTTTTTTTGGTGCAGTGTTACAAGGTTTTAGCATCTCATGACCTGCTTATTTTAAGAGGCATTGGGAGATTGTCAGGAACTCAATCCAGTGTAATTTCATGCTAATGCAGTGAGTGAAAGGACATTTTCCAGTGTGATCCCAAAATGGCACGTATCTGTGGCATATGAGTTAGCCAAGCATGAGTGTTTTGGGGTTGTGAAATAATGACTAAGTTATCAAAACATGGAGAGATCAAGGTTATGGTTCAGGGGTCTCCTTGCTGAGAAGTACGCATACATGTAATGGATAGATCTTGCAACAAAAATTACTTAAGGTACAGATTCATTTCACCTAAATGAGAAATCTTGACACTCTTGGAGGTCAATTCAGGTCCTACTGAGGCTGAATAGCTCTCTGGAGAGGCCTAACTGTCACCCATGTCTCCCTATTTACTATAAAGTCAACCTATGAAGATGGGTCCTCTTAAATTAGATGAGGTGAATCCAGCCAAAACCTTTCACTCTTTAACTGCTGCCTATCTAAAATAATTGTGTGATTTGGGAATCTGAGCATCTCAGCACTATTAAATGTTCTGGTGAGTCATGGAAATACCGTTCTTCTATTTTACAGCGTGTAGGGGGTGGAATGAAATAGTGAAACAGAGGCAGGTTCACAGAGGCTCAGCCAACGTTAGGCATCCAGGTGTGTGCGTTCTGCTCGTTCCTATATGTGCATCATATATACGACCGACCTGCCAGCAGGGCAGACGTGACTCCCAGGCTGACCGCAGTAAAGGGTACAAGTTAGTTTCATTGATCTAAGAAGAGATCAAAGTAAATTCTTTCCTGGTGCTCCTGTCAACAGTTAGAGTGGAGTTCATCTCAGCTAACTTGGCAGGTCTACGTGTGTGAGTTAGTGATACAAAAACTCCTTTGTAGTCAACAGAGAGAAATAAGGCATTTCAAGTGTGATTCATATGACCTCTTTCATTTATGAGATTCTTATGTCCTCTTTCACCTACCTCTAGATGAACTGTACCCTACAAGCACTATTTCTCTACTGACCATAAACAGAATTTAGACAGTCTGAGCTTCAGATACCTGAACACAGGCAGATGATTCATGTAAATTACTTCATTCCTTTCTTATAGACCATCTTCAAACCGATTGGTACTTCAGTAATTGCCCCGATCTATCACAGCCTGTCTCACTCCCTTTCCATACGGCTTCTCTGAGCAAGGTAGTCCGCAGGAGCAGTCCTTGTTTCTTCTAATGTGGGTGAGGTCACAATTACGAGTCAGTGGCAAACTGAACCTCTTGCCCCCAAAAGGCTGAAGGAGAGGGACACCAAGCCCAGGCTCTGCTTGCAGCAAGCACAAGGCAGTAGAGCCCTCTGGCTCTTCTGGGAGCTAAGGAAGTGGCAGTGACAGGAGAAGTCTCTTGGGGCATGGAGAGGAAAGCACTAAGGGCTGAGTACCTCCACAGCCCTGGGACCCATCCCTACAGCTCCTCGAAAACTGTTGGTATCTTCTATTCACATCTAGTTATATAGATGCCATATATAGTTACACAGATATCTAGTTATTTACCCATGCCACCATGTGAGAATCTACCTCCTTTTTGGTTCACACATTTGGAAGGAAGACCCAAGGATACTGCATGTTCCTTAGCCTATTTATTAATCACACTCTGAGTCTTTTTTTTTTTTTTACAAATTTAAAAAAAAAAAAACCAAAAAAAAAAAAAAAAAAAAACAACAAAACCAAAATCCAAACATGTGCACAGACATGCACATAAATATTCCTTCAGCACACAGAGTCAAACCTGATTTCAATATTTAGAACTTTTATTTTTTTTTTCTTTTAAACTGAAACCTCCAATAATTGCCTTGTGTTCATAGGAATGTAAATTACTCTTTTTGGTCTCTATATGGGAAGCAAGGAGATGAGTAGGAGTCGAAATTGGTTTTGCTTCCTGGTCCCTGTAGTGGATACAGGATTAGTCCACTGTGCCTCTTTGCCCTTCCATTTCCTTGAAGACATGGGGAAACCTTCATTTTGCCAGGAGTTACTTACTCATTAAAATGAATCAAACAAGCCAGATTGTAGCAGGCATTTGAAAACCTGCTATCTGTCAAGAATTTTAAATTTAAAATTAACATTGAGTCCTCCTTTAAGACAAAAACCTTGACCTTAAGTTGCGTAGTGATTGGCAAGCACTCCCCATCCCCTGACTCGATTAACATTTAAATGCCATTTTGTGTGAATATGAGTGGCGCCTTTGGAACAAACAAATTACTAATGTCTTCCTGCAGGAATGGAGCATCAGAAGTGCCTTATTAATTTGATGCCTAATTGAAAATCCCTTCCTTATTCCTGAGAGGTTTATGGGGCCTAGGGAAAGCTAGCAAGGGGTAACTCTTGGCCCCTCCAGGTGATACCCCAATTAATCTCTTCTTCCTTTATTTTTGCATTTCTCATCTTCCTTTGCAGCAGGGAAAAGAAAGAAACATAAGGGAAAGCTACTCTTAGATGGGAAAACACACGTTTTGTATTTCACCCCTCTGGGAATGAGGAATAAGAAACAATTTGCGACCACAAAGCTCTGTAGCTGTTTTACAGTGTGTGTCGTGCAGATGAGCAAACTGAGCTTCAGAGGCATTCTGGCCTTTCATGTAAAGGAACAGAATGGGCTAAAACTGGAAGCAGACCTCAGCAGTTCTGATTCTTGGGCTTCTGACCATGTTGGGTGTTGATGTTCTAGGAGAATGAGCACTCTGCAGCTCTACCCCCCCATCCATGCCACAAGTTCAGCTCATCCTGAATAGTTTTCTGGACCTCACATCTTATTGTTGGTTGTCCAGATTTATAACAAAGCAGGACGTGTCTGTTCCGGCTCCTCTAGTCACAGGAAGAAGGCAGTTCTAGAGGACCATCCAGCTGATTGTCACCTGTGCAGGACATCAGTCACTCTATAGAAAAACTTCTCTCTTCGCTGACAAAGGGACAGAAATTACAAGCTTGGATTCTGCTGCTGCTTCCTCTTCTGTGTCCCAAATCAAATGAGACAAAACCTTACTGATTCTCTCACCGAATCCATAGTTAGGTGTGCACCTAGTATTTCTTTTTTCAGAAAGGGAGCCTGAGTTACTAACCACAAGGTGAGAATGCAATTAAATATAACATTCACCCATGCTTTTCCAAAACTAGCATATCTTCTCTTTACAGATGCTCTCATCTCCCCTCTCTCTCCTCATCTTGGGAACTGAAGTTAGTGTATTTCCCAAATCTGATCTCTTGGAAACCTGAGAGGTGTTTTCACGCTGGATTATGATCCAGAGTTTGCAGTTTAGCCCATCACTAATACACTCTTGCTCTGGGTTTCAGCAAGATATGTGAGGGCTTGTGCACTTGGCACAGGGATAGACGAGGATGCTTCACTAGGCAGTCTCTGTATCTGCCAGCACTAATTGTGCAAATAGGGAGAAATTTGTAAGTTGCAAAGGTGCCGCTCAGAGAACAGCAGATTTTGCTGTTATATCAAATAAATAAATATGCATATGCAAATTACAAATGGGCTGCCTTCTTTTTTTTTTTTTCCAGGATAATGCCCGCCATCTCCTTCAAATTATGTCAGTTTGGCATTGTAAATTTGCAAGGTACACACAGGAATCCTGATACACCAAACCTGGTGCTCATTCTGTTGGAGTGTTTTTTCCCCCCCATCTCATTAACTCTGTCAGTTAATTGTTGTTCAGCCACTTTACTATATTCTGTATTTAAATTTTGAATTAAAAAAGATGAGATTTTATTTAATTATTCCCTCATCTCAACTTTTCCTGCTAGAACTCCCATTACAGTCTTTCTATCCAGACACGCTACACATCATCTACAGCTTCAGATGATTTTAGATGTGTACGTTCGAGCTAATCAGCATGGGTTTCTCTTACGGTGAGCTGGGAGAGGTACACTCTGCTACGGTGTAATTCCTCTCATCCTAATTTTGAGATCCAAAGGCAGTCAAATGAATTGTGTCCCCGAAGTATCTATTTCTCCGTGCTGATAATAAAGGAAATCAAAAGTGACTCACTCACAGGGAATCATCTACCTTCAGGGACCATATGTGGACAGATAAACTCACTCAGCCTTCTGGAGGAGGAATGTCCTAAGGCACCAAACCCAAACTGCCATATCCCACCTCTCCGCAGGGCACCTTAGCTCCCTTTGGCATGGGGATATCCATGATGTTAAAGTTTCCTCTGCGCTCAGAGGTGGCTGAAGATACAGTTGCAAAAGTGTATGAAAGATTATGTAGATATGTCCTAGGTACTTCTCTGCCTTTAAGCTTTACCAGAAGCAACTGTGAATTTTCTGTTTGAACGTTCCCTTCTCTTGGAATCAGACTGTGTTTGTGTCAGTGTGATCTTCATTTTGGTGTCACATTCTACCCCCCGCTTCCTCTCCTCTTCAGTCAAGGATCCGGCTTCAAAGAATATTTAATCTTCAGCAATCCTCTGCATTCTTTTAAGTTGCAACATGATGAAAGGGTTCTACTGACCCAAGTGTTAAGCAGAAGACTTAGGGGAAAATATGTTCTTGCAAGATTTCCAGCTCAGTGGGACTGAAAGATTTGATTTTCTACTAAGTAAGCATCACGACTTCTCAGGTGCTCAGTTGAAGTGGGTAGTCTTCAAGTCTCAAATCTATACCCATGCTAAAAATAAATAAATAAATAAAAAAGAAGGCATGGACTAGACATGTGCAGATGAGTGCCCAGCTGGAGCATGTGATGGTCACAAGCAGCAGGAGTTTAGCTGCCTGATTTTAGCGTATGACTCCTATCCAAAAGTGCAGAAGAAATCACTGGTGTCTGAGCACTTTGGGGCCGCCCTTCTGCAGTTCTGCCCTTTCCCTGAAGTCCTGGGTTTGGTTTTGTCATGCAGAAGTGATAAGTCAGTGAGCAGAGTGCAGGTGACCTGGTCCAAGGTGCATGGGGAATGCAGTTCATCACCTGTTCTGCTCTTTAGCATGTGGTTGTGTAATTTATGAGATCCCTGCTATAAATCTGTTGACAAACATGCATGCCACTGCTGTTAAAAACCCACTCTGTGTTAGCTGCAGCATAGAACCCCCTCAGAAGTATTCCTATATTACTGTTTTTGTTTTTTTTATAAGCTAGATTTACACGTGTAGCTTATCCTGCCAAGCGATTTTGCTTTAATCTTCTAGATAAAATCTAAACATAATGAGATTCCTTTTTCCTCTAGCAGGATGATCTGGAATAAAGGTATGTGTGTTGCAGGTGACAGAGATTTACTCCTTTACTCATCCTGAGTAAATGCCCAGTGCCCAGGCTGCAGGCAGCCACGGAGAGACCAGCAAACTCAGGATCACTGAGAAGAAACCTGGGAGGATGGATTAGATGATGTGGGTTGTGAGCTTGCCAGTTGTTTTGTGTTACATATTTCCTCTTAATCTGTTTGATTGAGTGTTCAAGATCCCAAAATAAAGAGGCTCTTTTTACTTCCTCTAGTGGTTATAACCTAATACACTTTCCATTTAAGACAAATCTCCTTGGTATTCATGTTTTTTCTTTCTGTATTTCTATATAACCCTGTCAGTAGATGTTCTGTAAAAAAAAATGATGGCATTTTGGGCCCTGGGTAGCATTTTCCTCCGGCAGTGAAGTCAGCCAGTAGTAAAGAGCTCTTGAACAGATCACTGGCTTCCTTTAAGACTTTATCTTTCATCAGTTTCCAAAGAGAAGTGAGAGCAAGCCAGAAGTCCATGTGAGCTGTATCTCCATGAACTTGGATGGAATAGCCAATTTGGAAGCATTGCTGGTGTATGAGGAGCAGCCTGGGAAAATAAAAAGCAAATCAGAAAACAGCACATATTCTTTTATTCATTTATTCTTTTTTAATTTTTTTAGAAAACGTATTTATTTTTCTCACATAATAAAAGATAATGATATTAAGGATTTCTTTTCATAAAGGAAGAAAAAGAATGATCTTAAAATTATCTTACTTTTTTTTCCATTAAAACTGAAAAGTTTTCAGAAACATCTTTTAGTGAGTGATATAAGCTTTATTTTTTCTGAAATGCTCTCTACACGAGAAAAAAAAAATCCCAAACTTCTCAGAAAATAGTCAGGTTCCTCTCTTTCTGAGTGTTTCCTTCAAAATAAGTGAATGTACTGCTGTTTCCTTTATAGCTATTAACATCTAATGTTGGCTGCTCATGTAAAGAGCAAAAAAAACTGTTTAGTTTTCCATAAAAGATGAAAATAAAGAAAGCAGTCATGTGTGCTATGAAATAGAGGGCAGAAATATATGTGCCCGCATATTTGNGCAGTGGGAAAAAGCAGAAGGATCAGGGAGGGATTTTGAAATGAATGCTTTTATTCAATAAGAAGTTGCCTAGCATCTTTCTTACTGCTTCAGAAAGCTTTCAATAAAAAGCAAAGAAAATGCATAATAAAATAGAGCCTCACAACAAAAAATCAAATGACCATCCCGGTACAAGCCCATAAATAAAACATTTAGTAAGTGAGACACTCATGAAATACATTTTCAAAAGGTTTTTAAACTGATTATGGAAATTGACTGCATGTATATTGATAGTGGAGAATGCATTTCCCTACTAAGAGCAGGCAGGCAGGGAATGACAGAGCAAGGGTAACCCAACCTTGTAGTTTCTGAGGCTATAAAACCAGCCCTCCCAATAAGTTACTCTTAGAACTAGACTTTCATTAAAGTCTACTTAAAGATTTAGGTGTATATTTTGCTTTCTCTACCTCTGTCTATTTGAATTCTAAAAAGTTTTACAACCTTCAATATCAGCTCATCTGCAAAATAAAATAGATTTTATTCTGTAAGACGTGCATGTGTAAAACTGGATTTCCTCTGTGTCTGTAGNGAGAGTCACAACAAAAATTCAAATGACCATCCCGGTACAAGCCCATAAATAAAAGATTCAGCTAGTGAGACACCCACGAAATACATTTTCAAAAGGCTTTTAAACTGATTAAGGAAGTTGACTTCATGTATATTGATAGTGGAGAGTGCATTTCCCTACTAAGAGCAGGCAGGCAAGGAACAGCACAGCAAGGGTAACCCAGCCTTGCAGTTTGTGAGGTTATAAAACCAGCCGTCCCAACAAGTTGTTCTTAGAAGTAGACTTTCATTAAAGTCTACTTAAAGATTTAGGTATGTGCTTTGTTTTCCCTTCCTCTATCTATTTGAATTCTAAGAAGTTTTACAGCTTTCAGTATCAGCTCATCTATCTTCAAAATAAAATAGATTTTATTCTGTAAGACTTGCATGTGTAAAACTGGATTTCCTCTGCTGATTAGATTTTCAGGTGTCTAAAAGGTGAATGCACCGTCTGAATCTTTGCTTGTGGCTGAGGTGCTCATGATAGCGCCCTACTGTAGAATCTCTGGTGTCTAGTAACAGTGAGCTGCTTCCATCACCCTTCCTCTCAGTAGCAAAACTAACTGGGATTTTTCTCTTCTATCCTGCTGCATGTTCAGATGAAGCATGCAATAGTTTAATTAGGAGATAATCATAGACTAACACACACAACTTGATCATGTGAGCATCATTTCTTTAGAAAACCAGATCTTTCTTACTGAAAAAAAAGACTCTAGAATTCACTTCAATCTTTAGTTGTGCCAAAGAACCAAAGATTTTATTTTATCTTGACTTTAAGCTAGTCTCATGTTTTAGGGAAGATTGATTAGTCATTTTAAAATCCTTGAAAATGAAAATGTTGCATTTTTAATGAAGAGTAAGGATAGCATTAGAAATTTCTTGGTACTGTTATCAAAAAGTGTCACTGTACCACCAAACATAATACATTGCTACCACCAATATAACAGTATTAATTATATATGTAGATGGAGAGAGATTAGGTAAGCTGTAGGTCTCTTTCTTCACTCCTCTTACTAAATTTTTACTCCCATCTCATCTGCTTTTGCTGCGGAGACAAAGAGTGGCTCCACATTCAAAATGAGTTTTCAATACTCATGTGGCTGTAGTGGAAGGGGCAGGATCTGTCTGTCCTTGTTTGTCATGTGTCCAAGCAGGCTGGAGAAGGAAAAGCAGTAAAAATTACTGACCATACAGATACACAGTCTTAAGAATCTCCTGAACTGAAAATAGCTGCAATTTAGCAGAGTATGCAGGGGAAATATAATTTCTGGTGCCTGTGTTTGCCTCAAGCAGGAACAGCTGAGGAGGGCTGGTGAGAGGAGCTATGGGTGGATGGACCTCGGTTCTGTCCAGTAGAGCCAAAGGGAAGTTGGGGTGCTCCAGGCCAAGCACCTGCTGCAGCAGAGCCGTGTGCGGGTGCAGGATTGGGGAATGTCGCAGGACCGCAGTGGCCCAAGTCCTCTAATTCAGTGTGTCCACAGTAATGCAGTAGCCTCTGAAAAATCCTCATCGGCATCTTCCTCTGCTAACCATTTTTTTTCTGACAAGCGAGTCTTTGCTAGTAGATGTGGGATGGGACATCATGTTTTATAAGCCATTCTGATATGCTGTGTGTAATTAGAAGGCCCAACTCTTCTCCAGCTGCTGTACTCCACACAACATTCCTGCATCCCAAAGCACTCAGAATCAGGAAAAAGACAGACAAGGGGCAGAGAATTTAAGCACGGGAGCAATAAGTGACTTGCATAGAAGCACCCAAAAAGTCTGCAGCAGAATCCTGGACTAATCGCTCATTTTTAGCCCTACCTCTTGCTTCAGTCCATCACTTGCTTTGTTATAAAGTTTTTATCTGCCCCTTCATTCCCTGAGGGCAGAGAAATTTCCCAAGTCACTGGATCATTTTGTCAAGGGAGACAGATAACTTTCGAGTTCCTTTTTCTCCCCACCCTCTTCCACCATTAGCCAATCCAATTATAGAAAATCAAATATCTTGCTAGAGCCAGCCAAATTCAATTACACAGGTACTTCTGGGGAGGTTTTGGCAGTGAATAGTTTGCTCGCTTTACCCAGACTTTTCTCTTTAATAAATGCTCCCAGTTAGTCAATAGATCTTGCTATAAAATAAAACAAAACCCCCACATATGCATTCACACATAGGTAACCAGAGAGGCTTGTTCCTCAGACACTTTTTGAGGACGGGTGTCTCTCAGGACCTCTCCACCACTTTGCATTTTTGTCATTAAATCCTTTCCATCTTCTCATAACTCGATGGCAGAATAGGAAGTCCTATTCAGAGTTGAGGCTTAGCAAGTGAATACTAAAATCACCTCTGCTCAAAGCAAGTTTCTTTCCCCAGGAAAAGCTAGCATGTCATTAAAAAGTACATTTTGAAAATGAGATATTTTATTTGAAAACTGCAGTTTTTGATTAAGTAATATCAGAGCAGCACTTCACAGGAGTGAATGACTCATATTCCTTTTCCTCTGTGGCCTCAGTACCGACTTTGGGTTGCCTCTCTCATCCCTTCTTGGTGAAGAGTAGCAGCGCAGCATGAGGTGTGAAAGCCATCTGGCCATCACTACCCACAGAGGCTAGTGGAGATCTGGGGCAATTTGCCACTAGCTGCCAGAGTCACGTAGGACAGACCTTTATCACAATATTTGGGTTGTTCTGTAGAAACTTTTGGATGCAAAATCAAATACTTTCAATGGAAGGCAAACTGGTTTTTATAAGCTTTTATGGAAGGGCAAATTAATGGCCAGACAAGTTAAAGGACATGCCTTAATTATAGTATGAACTGGTCAAAGAATGCTGAATAGTGCCTCATAGGATTTATTTGGAGTTCCCTGCCAATTTTGCCCACATTTTGTGAGATGCAAACAGACAATAGTGACCATACCAGCAATTGCTATCTAGCAATTGCAAGATTTTGTCAATTTTGCCGTTTTATCTTTAAACATTCACTAGATTTTAGATGGAAAAATACTGCCTGTATCCTCTGCTCCCTACTCCCTGTGGTTAAATTCTTGACCTTACCCAACTCACCCAGCAGAAGGAAATAGCAGGCTGGCATTCGGAATGAGGCAGGGCAGACGTCTCCCGTCTTTGCTCCAATAATACTTCTTCCTCTTCCTCTCCATAAAACCTTGTATTATTCAAATGGCATGCAGAACCAGTGGCCCAGCCAAGAAACATGCACTTAAGATATCTAAAAGGATGAAAACCATGTCCCCTGGATCTCTTCCAAGCTAGTTTAGTTACCAGACATGTTTCAGAAAGGAAATGGGTGCAAAGTGTCCACGTTCCCAACAAAATGAAATAGCATAGAAGGAATTTTTTCAGGCTGCTTTAGTGATTGCAGGCAGATAACACAAAATTGGTCATTTCTGATTTCAGTGTCTAAGTCATTCTTCTCCCATGCTTCTTCAAGGCTGGGCAGAATTGCTGTGAGCTGTTACATAAGTTTCNTCTGGATAAGGGGTCAGGTCTACATATCGGTGCCTCTGTGCCCTGCAGCAGGGAGTCACCCACAACGATCACCCGCTGTTTCTTCCAGGTGCTTCTTTTCTCCTTATGGGGAGCAGCCTCAGGGTGTGGACCTGACTGCCCCTCTGTAGGCAGCCCCCTAGTTGTGCCTTGGATCATGACTTCCTCTATCATCTGATCCGCAAGTTCCAGGGCCTCGTACCTGTTGTACGTGGTCACTGGTGGAGGTGAGGTGGGCCCTGGAAGGGTTCTCCTGCCACCTCAAGTAGGGACCTGTTTCCATTGTTGATCATCCCTCGATACTGTTAATTCTGCTCCCTCTGTCCTATGGCAAGAGGGTACTGGATTTACAGGCTGAATTGGGGGGTTCTCTGGGTGGCCTTCCTGGGAAGGCTGCAGAACGCAGCTCCACCAGTCTATTTCTCTTGCACATTCCCTGATGGCCCTCAGTCTTTCCACCTCCTCCTTCAGCTCCATCACCAGGCTGAGCAGGTCATCCACCCACTCACACCTGAGGCAGACGGTATTTTCACTACTCCCTGGTAACATGGAGAGGCTCAGGCATTCCCCACAGCTAGAAACCTGGACCACTGCATGTTTCTATGGAAGATGAAGGCACCAACTGAATCTTTGCTTGTGGCTGAGGTGCTTGTGATATCTCCCTACTGTAGAATCTCACTCACACCTGAGGCAGACGGTATTTTCACTACTCCCTGGTAACATGGAGAGGCTCAGGCATTCCCCACAGCTAGAAACCTGGACCACTGCATGTTTCTATGGAAGATGAAGGCACCAACTGAATCTTTGCTTGTGGCTGAGGTGCTTGTGATAGCTCCCTACTGTAGAATCTCTGGCGCCTAATAGGAGTGAGCTGCTGCCATCACCCTTCCTCTCAGTAGCAAAACTAACTGGGATTTTTTCCTCTTCTGTCCTGCTGTTCAGATGAATTATGCAATAGTTTCAATAGGAGAGAATGATAGACTAACACACACACAACTTGATCATGTGAGCAT
>VWPW01020036.1:0-13322 GCA_013389825.1 Crypturellus undulatus
GGGTTGATAACGAATCCGACAAGGATTACTGAGTCTTTTCTGGTAGGGTTTGGCTTACTAAAGAACAGGAGGTTTTCAGTTATGTATAATCTGGGGTAGAGCAGAAATTCTTTACATAGATTTCAGAATGTAAATCCCTTTATAACATTGAGATGAAACAGTATTCCTGCTGTTTTTTCCCAAAAAAAATTCACTACTCAATGTTCAACTCTAACATGATATAACCTCATATGCCAGAATCACCAGCTTATTCTACTTGTTTTCATATACTTCATGAAACATCTTGTAGTTATCAACAGCCCAAACTTTCTTCTCTTAACCTCTGTTTAGATTGTAGCCCTTTTCCCTGATCCCCTCTGCATGCCACTCAATTCTAACACCTTCTTAACGTTTTTTGTTTGTTTGTTTTGGTTTTGGTTTTGTTTTTTTTTTGGTCTTTCCTCTTCCTCTCCTTTTTTGAAAATGCCCCTCTTGGTAGCTGTTATGAATTTCAGGTACCTGTTTTTGTCTTTCTCAGACACCACACGCGGTTCTGCTGTTAAAAGGTTTTCTATCATCTCATTTGCTCAACACCCAACCAATGGTACATTTTGCTTTTATTTTAAAACAAAACCAAAAGGTTCCTTTCTTAATCCCTTTTATTTTTATTTCAAATATGGGGTGTACAGTATCATCCAACCATCTCTTGTTCCTAACTTCAAACACAACTCCAAATATATCTGTAATCATTAGATATTCTAAATCTCTTTTATCATCCATTAGTATAAATATGAGGTCAAAATTAATTCATCAGAAAAATCTTTGAAAAATTGAAATGCTGCTATTAATCATGATCTCTAATAATTTTTTCTCCCCCATTTCTCATGTGATCAGACTGTATGGTACAGGATAAAAACAGAATTGTATGTCCAATAAAGATCAGATACACTTCTTGATAACTGCTGCTGCTTCTTTGTCTTCTTTCTGCTGAGCTATTTCCCTCCCATTTCAAAGCAAACAATGGAGTTGACAAATGGATTTTGACTATCTTCTTGAGGTGATGCTAAATTAAAAAAAAAAAAAAAAAGAATTAGAGCAGAAGTTTGGGTTCCATTCCTGCTAAATTGCAATATCTATCAATGAACCAAAAATTACCTGATCATACTTCCCCTCTGTTCATTGGGTGTGCAAATTACTTCAATATTGCACTAAAAACATCACAGGGAAAGGATTGCCTCTTGCTTCCATTGGCCTCTTGAAAATCAAAGATGAGAGAACTTGTCTTCAGTCTACCGTTTAAAAAATAATGTAAGAGTCTGGTTTAACACACAGGACAGAGCTATATCTTTGTCTTCCACAGCAAAATATTTTGTGCCTAACTTTCTATGTTATTAAATAGACCCCAAATATATCCTGTTCATAGAAACCAGATGTGGTCTTCAGCATTCACCAGATCTTAACATAGCTTTTCCAGATCTCTCAATTTCAGTTTTAAGGCGCATGACTGCTGACCCAGGACAATAATGATGATATATCATGGCAAGTGCAGTGGAAATCATCAGCACGGTTGTGTTAGATTCAAAAAATTCAAAATGCGCTTGTTTAGGAGCGAGGCTGAGGAAAAGCGAGTGCTTGCTTCATTTTGCCATGAAGCAAAATGCTCTTTTACTACCTGCATTTGGAACCCCTAGGGAGCTGCACTGCAGTTTCCTGAAGGAGACTAGTATAGTAAGGCTGACGCTTGGATTTGCTCTAGAAAGGCCCACTGTAGCCTTATATTTCAAATACGACATGTAGGAACCTATTTTTTATCTTTAGAATCTAATTGAATAGTATTTTCAAAGCATTGCGAAGGCAGAAAGTAAGGACTACATTCGAGTATAGACGCTTAATAACTGGATTACTTTCTATTCCACTCGGCACTATCTTTTGTGACTGCATTATTTAAAAATAGATCCCTCCAAATTGTTTTTAACGAATGCATTGGTGGTTCTGATTCGTTTAATGCAGATGTTTTACCACACATCTTTCACGAGCTAACGCATGCTGTGTGAGCTCCCATGAAACCTAAAGGTTTCTGAGAGCACCCTACTAACATGCAAACATAGAGGTGTCATTTTGTCTGTTCTCTGGCCTGTCATTCTGTTTCTGTGTCCCTTTCACTCTCCTCCTCTTCCTTTTATGTTGTTCTTGTGCCCTCTAACTCGTTTCCCAGCCTTTCCCCCTTCCCCTCATCTTTAGTTCAAGGAACATGGTGAAACAATTTACCTTCTGACAGTGCTTTACCTTGTTTTCTGGGCCTCTGTGCAGAGCACTCGTGCCTCTTTAGGCGCTGGTCCGATGCCTCTGTGGAATTTCTAGGCTCCCGTGGTATGTGTCTCTAGCTCTTAAACCTAAGATAGCAGGGTGGCTTTTGGAAGTGCTGTGTTAACCCTTTCCTTGCCTTGCATTTGGAAGGCAAAGAATGAATACAGAAAAATGCCAAAGCCTCTTAGTTTACAGGAAATGACTCTATTAAAGGGATACCGGCAGACTTCTTTGTTATTAAATATTTGACTGTATTTCTCAAATTCATTATCCCTACCAGAACTTATCATAAAATTCTCAAATAAAACATGTTGGGTAGATTTTTCCAGGTTTCTAAGTCATATCCCTTACATCTAAGTTTTATAACACTGTATGGCTGAGGTATGGCTATCTGATAGCAGAGGTCCCCAAACCAACCACAAGCCTGAAGAGATGGAGATGGAATTCCTAAAAGGAAAGAGCTTTTTTTTTTTCCATTTTGAATTTCCTTTCAGGTTTTCTGTAACATCGCACTGAAACATTAATAGATATTTTAAGAAATTAACCTGACAGTGTCCCACTGCATTCTGTGCAAGAGTAAGATTGGAAAGTGTAAAAATGAATTCAGCTGATGGCAACATTTCCACCAGGATAGAGAGAACTCTTGTGCATCTTACTGCAATGCAAAGAAAGGGTTTGCGCTTTGCATGCATGCACAGTTACATAGGATATTAACATGTGTGCCAAACCTTTCTAGTGCTTACACTAAAGCTTAGCTGTTTTTTAAGGAAAAAAAAAATACAACTGAAGAATGTGTTGGTGTTTCTTTTGCATATGGAAAGCAAGTTTCCCTGAAATGTAATATTTTCCCTTACTTTAGTGAAGCTGGCCTAAGCATGCTGCATTGTATAGCTGGCGTGGCTCTCCCTCAAATTTGAGTATGGCCATGGTGGATCTAAGTATCAACCCAGGCATCCTTGGGTTGAACTTTTGTGGAGTGATTTTTTTTTTTCTCTACATAAATCACTAAGGGAGGAGCAAATGGGAAACACTGGCTAGCAGAGGAGTATTATTATGTTTATTATTTTGAGGGGAGGGAACAGTTCACAGTTGGATTGCTATCTATCTCCCCCCCCCTTTTTTTTTTTTAATTTTTAAAGTACCTTGAACTGAAATCCTAAACATTATTTCATTCACTATTGTTTCTTCATTTAAGTATCGTAAAGGAAATGTAGCAAGATACATTTACAGTATTGAATTGCAAACTTGAAATGTTACAGCTATACGTGAGAACACTAAATGGACACATTTTCCTCTTTTGAAATGTAATTGGATGAAGAGACATGAGTTATCAAATTTGCTCAGNCAGAAGTACCATGCCATAATGTGTTTAAATGCTTTTGATATATTAGTAATGCAAATATGCATGTTTGGTTTATGATAAATGCAGAAGAGTCCAGTAAATTTTAGATTTTGGTTTGATATATTTACCTGTGCTAATATACAAATCTTCTAGTGTTTTAAGTACTGATTTTTAAATCCATAAAGGCAGGTGTAAATCTGTTCTACATAGTTAAAACATGTAACCTCAAAGTACCCCAGTGCTAACCATGGTTTTCCATGGATATTGGAGACAACAGTTGTTTTCACAGAATACTCGAGGTGATAGAAGGCGGTGACTTCAAATTTTTCTCATTGAGAGCTTTAGCATTTTAGCTCTTTTGTCTCAGCCAGCTGTTGACAACACAGCTGTCCACTTGCATGAATGAGTTACCTATTCAGTGTTCTGCCTCGTATGAGAATGAGTAGGAGAAATAGTGCCATTTCTTGACTTTTTTAGTGACTTAATCTTAAAGGAAGGTTATTCTTCATGAACTGATATGGTGTTTATAGACCAGTTCTGTACATGTGACTTGTACATGTGCATAGGACTTGTATCCCATGCTCTGTTACATGGTACTTCGAGATTAGTTTATTTTGGAAATTGGCCCACCTGTTTTCAACTCCGTGTCCAAGAATATTAGGTCTGCATGTATTGCTTTTAAAATAATTATTTTGTTTTATACATTAATGCTTACCTGTGGGAACATATCTAAGGGACGGAGGCCTTCCCATGGGAAGCGACTACAAAGACCTGAGCTAAAGAAGATAGTGGACACTCCCTGATCTGAAGGAATGTGATCCTGGAAAGTCCCTGAACTGCAAGCACGAGAAAGTTGGGCGAGATGGAGCTGTAATCAAGCTTGTCAGTGAGAAAGAAGGACTTGTGCACAGACCAATGGTGTGAATGCATGCCCGTTATCCACAAACAACCAAGTGTGGTATGTGTATGCGTATGTGTGGCTAAAGAGCTTGCTTCTGCTTGTGTATATAAGCATGCTATTCAGGCTAAATAAACGGATCAAGGCCTAATTCACAGGGAGTCTGTGTCTTTGATCCCCTCCCGATTCCTTGGGCTGGCAAGAAGTTTCCAACACTTACCCATGCCATAGCTTAATTCCTGTCTTATGTTTGGAAATCTTTTTTTATTTTTATTTTTTGCAGGTTTTGAACTGTATTCCATGGTGCCTTCTATTTGCCCTTTGGAAACCCTACACAATTCCTTGTCTTTAAAGCAGATGGATGAATTTCTTGCCTCTGTTGCTGCTCCATCAAGTGAAAATCTACAGGAGACGTGTACTGCTTTTAGTTGTAATCATGCTCATCTTAAATTGTTAAATATTGTCTAGTTAATCTTTCCCTTATTTTATAGCAAAGGATTAAACTAAGAATATTGTTTCTTTAAAAGAGAAAAGGAAGGAAGAAAAACCCCACAACATAGATTAACTGCAATATTAACTTTTTTGGTATCCTCTTGCTATATGAACATTATCATAATCCATTGAAGTGATTTCCCTATTCATTGGTAAATTGGACCAAAAATTTTATGAAATACTAGGTTTATTTTCTCACGCTAAGAACTTCTTCATACTGGCCCCATCAGTTGCAGTTGGTTTATAGAGAATACTTTTCACTAATACCGAGTATGCGCTTCCAGCTTCATGCTGTACTGCTGTCCTGGCAGTCACCTTAGCAGAGCAGTGCTGCTTTTTATACCCGATAATGCCGTGATGTCCTGCATCTTCTGACATTACTTGCTACCTCACATGTAGAGTGCTGCCTCATTACTTGCTGCCTCACAATTACTTATTCTTTCCTTAGTAATCTGAGCTGCATGTTTCATGTGATCTTGAAATGAGGTTCTTTCCATATGTATGTGTGGGGGAAGATGCTTTCCCCTTGCGATTCTCCTGTTGTTTCTTTGCAAACTGTTTTTCAGTTAGTTGACCTTTGCCATTTATTAGGATGGTTGTAATTTGTGTGCCAGATAAGTGGAAAAACAGAGTTGTTTTGAGGAAATTTTTAAAGAATTATACTTTTGTTGAGAAAACTTGTGCATGCTAGTACTGATACAAAAGTAATATAAATGCTAGAGGGTTTGCTTCTTTCTGGGGTTTTAAGTTTATATGCTTCAGATTTGAATCAGCAGCTAATTAGATAGTGCAGGGTTTCTACATTTGGGAGGGAAGGTAATCTGAAAAAAATGGTGTTACTGATAAATCAGTACAACTCAAATATTTTAAAATTCTTAGGTATTTAAAAAGTTTCATTATATTGTTTAGGATTGGGAAAGATGGTGCCTCTTAAGCAGTAAAGAATTGGCAGTTCACAAAGAGGGAAAAATACTAACAAAACAAGGTCGTGCTATTGGAGTGGTTTGGAAAGCAGGATTTTCAGTTCTGCTTATGTAGAGATGATCTGTCCTATAGATCCTTCTGCTTTCCTACCACATTGGGGAAGTGTCTAGAGAGTCATCTGTTGTATATGTTCCTTAGACCTGTCGGGCTACGTGGGGCATTTTGGTGACTCATGAGCAGTAGCACTAACTCTGTTGCCAGTCATCTTCTGTTATTGAAACTTGGTTGCAAAGATGCTCTTGTGCCACTTTCTGAAGTAAAAAGGAGGATTTTGTCTTTTACTCTTTGAAGTTTTTACATAAGAGAGTCAAAAATCTGTGACTGACTTGCAGGGCTTGTGGCTAAGACTTTGGTAGTATTAGACAGATACATGGTTCTGTCACTGTTATTTTTAGCGTTTTGCTATTAATAATGGTATTTTTAATATTTGTGATGTATATCTTTTCCCTGCCCCCTTTCAGCTTCTCCAACTTGCAGGAAGGAAGAGTTTGTTAAATGCATACACCCCTGCAAAAATTCTCCCAACACCACTTGAAGCTTTGCCTGAAAGACTAGCAGTAGAGAAAGCATCCACATGTAAGTAACTTCTGGCAGAGGTAGAATAACAAACCTCATTTAATTGCTTCTTGCAGGATTTCTCTTCTTACATATTGCGTAATTTCTCCAGGCAGCTATTTCATAGCATTCCCTATATACGTAGGTGGGAACATTTTAGTAGTCATCTAGAACTCATGGCATCGCCCGTGTTATCCTAACTGTAAAGCTTTGTTAATAGCTGATTTCTCTTATGCTCCAGCGTGTTTGAAAGAAATGTTATGATCTGAAAATTCACATATTTTGGTCTTGTTTTGTAAGTATGTTGGCATTTCTAGTCTTTCTTAGATGAAAAAAGGTTATTTATTTAAATGGCAGCATTGCAAATATGAATAGAAATAATGAACCAAAAAAAAAAATCTGAAGACTTGCTATTTACAAAATAGGTAAAAGAAGAAAAATGATCTAGGACATTCAAATGGTTGATGCTATGCATTTCAAAATTGACTGTTGAAAGACAGGATTCCTTACAGACCTTGTAATAGGGAAATTAAAGAGGAAAAAGACCAATAAGATTCAAAGAAGAAAATTATTTTTTTAATGTTTTGATAGTAACGCTAGCTTACTGCACACACAAGATATACTTCCTTTACTGATTAAACAGGATATGTATGAGCAGGGAACGTATGTACGTGATTACAGTTAAAAGCTTTCTTTCTCTCTCTCTCTTTTTTTTTTTTTCTCTTCTTCTCCATTTGAATACTATAGAATTTTGCCACTCATTGGCATGCAGGCCTGGAAGTTGCAACATTACTTGAAAAAGAACTTAAAAATAAATAAATTTAATTTTTGATCTTTTCTTGACTTGAAACTACTAACATGACCTTGCTTTTTTTCTTTTTTCTTTTTTTTTTCTTTCCCTTTTCTTTTGAGTTAGGCTGTTTGTGGATGCCCTCCAGTTAGTTATTAATATCCTATGCTTTGTATATTGGTTTCATCCAGAGGTGATTTTATTGCAAAACTGTGTGTTCAGATAAAACTTCTTGTGCATTCGCTCTAGTGGTACATTTTGGATTTTTTTTTTAGCTTAGTACTAGTGCCAAGTAGATTGGTATTACAGTTTGCACTGTTGGAGGCACATTACCCAAACAACGTTTATTTCAACAGAGAAGAATCACAGAATCACAGACTGGTTGAGGTTGGAAGGGACCTCTAGAGATCATTTAGTCCAACCCCCCTGCTCCAGCAGAGACACTTAGAGCACGTGGCACAGAGTGGCATGCAGGCAGGTTTGGAAGATCTCCAGAGAAGGAGATTCCACAACCTCTCTGGGCAGCCTGTTCCAGGGCTTTGTCACCCTCACAGGAAAGTTGTTCTTCCTCACGTGGAGGTGAAACTTCCTGTGTTTTAAGAAGCTACTAGATAAAAGATTTTTCTGAAAGATGTTAATATTTCAAAATGTCTAAGTATAACTTGCAGGAAGTATGCTGTGGTATCTATTAGGAAGTTCCTCCTCTTTTCTGTGATACTTGGGTCAATACTGTTCTGCTGGAAAGGTGGCACCATGAGAGGCCAGTCAGAGCTCCCCATTCATGCCAGGGAGCTGGGTGAAAGCAGCTGACAACTTTAGGCGTGTATGCAGCATGTGTAAGGCCTATAAAGGGTTAACAGGGTAGCGTGCTTTCTGCTTCTGCAAAAAGCTTGCACACTAATGAAGTATAAAGGTATAGGCTATGTAATCTACAGTTAACCTTGCCATCTGCTTCTGTAAATATAGCTTGCTACAATCAAGGACAAGAACTAACAGGATACCATATCCTGCTCCTTGCGACCACGAGGTAAGATTCCGAACTTGCCAGACAGAATTGTGAAGGGAGGATTAGTCGTAAATAATGGTAGTTGTAGATAACGTTTAATGAGGAAAGTTGCAGTCATCTATAAAAACACGAACCTCTCCTCAGGCGGGGCGGATCTCAGGACCAACTGTAAGAGGTCTGCCACTGGCCGGCTAATAAAGCTTGCTTTGAAACCACCAGGTTGAGCGTGCGGGTGATTACTGGGATTACGGACTAACACATGTGCAGCTTGAACTGCCAGTTGGCCACGCTGTCTGCTCTTGGGCATCCACGCTGCTTTAAAGGCTTTGAGAACAAGGTCAGGTTGCATTTCAGGGGCCTCCTTAGAGACAGTCCTGCCGGTCTAAACTAGTTGGTCAAGGCTACTATGAAAGAACTTGCAGACTTTCCTCTCTGTTGGGTCATCAGTGTTTACCTTCAAACTCCATATTTACTACTTTTTTTAATTAAAATACTTTTGCTTAGACTTGTCTATGTTAAAATTTTTCCTTGGGGAAGGTCAGTAGATTTATGAGAATATTCAATAGGGAAGGTTGAATTCTTAGTCCCTTTCTTACACTTGGAATGATTTTTATTGTACTGCAACTCCAAGAAATCTGTCCCGCCCCGCCCCCCCGCCCCCCCCCCTCCCGCCAGCTTTGGCTTTTCTGTTCCGAGTTAATTTCTTGCTTTCTAGGGGTTTTCAAGCCTGCTTTCTTCTGTTTTATCTATTAAAATGCATACCTTTTACTGATAGGCTCACTTGGTCAAACAAAGTACTTATCCTACTGATAATATATGTGGTTTTGAGATTTATTTGCTATTTTAGTGTTCGTATAAAGAATTTTTAATAGTGATGGATTGATAAATGTGTAACTTCAAGATCTGTTTTTTTAAGATCTACTTACTGTAAAATTGTGCATGTTTCTGTGCTGGGTATCTTTTGTTGCATTTGCTTTCCTTTTAAAATCTTTTTACCATGGATGTTCTTATAAACATAAAGAAAATATTATCTTTTCTTTATGTTTATATATATCTATAAAATCTAATAATTTCCTTTCTGTTCTTACCTTTGCAGCTACCAGTGTGTCTGCTGGCTGTGAAACTAATGTTAAACTGTCTCCAGAAGAAACCTCCCAGGATGTAAAAGTTACTGCTGAAACTTTCTGAGAAGAAATGAATTGGTGAGAAGAAATGAAATTGGTCAGAGAAATTGGAAGTAACAACTTAAATGATTCTGTAGTGTGCATTTGATTGTAGAGAAATAGACTAAATAATGGTTGGGCTTTCAAAAGCCATTTGCATCTGCCTTTCATAGTGCACTTAATTCCATATAGACTAAGGACAACTAGCGTGCACTCTACATATCTAGGTCAAAGTTCTCAGTTTTTAAAAACATTTAAGGAAATATTTATCAGCTAGATAAACTGCACGCTTTTAATGGAAAAAGCTGCACAAGAATCTTTTTTGTGTCTTCAAATATTTACTGTAAACATGTACAAAAAATACAAAACCTGTCCAGTGGTATTGTCACCGAAAACCGGGAATAAACCTCTTAACACCAATGTAGTATTAAGAAGCAGGCATTCACTTTATTGCAGCGCTGGGTGCATGGGGGATAGCTCCACCTATCATGCACACCCTAAGGTGTGCTAGCTAAAGCTTTTATTTATCTATTATCTACATATGCATTAAGCTCTAGGCGTGATCATACATATTCATTCTATTTCCCGGAACTAATTATAATATACCCCACCCTCATGCGCATGCGCGCTCTGTCCTTTTGGTGGTCTCTGGTAGTCTTTTGAGACCCCCTGGTGGTCGTCTCCCTGTGTCCACTTGATGTCATCCCGGAACTCACTTCCATATACGGCCCTATTTTGGCTCAGAGGCCTTGTGTAGGTCCTACTGCCCAGTTCCAGACAGTCTTTTGAAGATACGGTGGACCTTATCTTCATCTTCAACCGGTCTTTACTGTTCTTGTTCATATTCTCTCATGATATCCCAGGAACATCTGCTGTTTTGTCTGTACCTTCCAGTGACAACAGCCAAAATCATGTCCTTGGGCACATTCTCCTCTGGGGTTTCTCATAACAGTTGATTCCCCTCTTTGAGACTTCCAAAGTAAGGTCTCTTTGGGAGTCTCACTTATACTGCATTTAAACTGCATAGTTCCGGTAATACCTTTGGCTTCTCCTGCAACATCGTCAAGAACAGTGCGCCACGGTTGATGGACCACACTGGACTATTTCACAAGTTATAATTATGAGAATTATTAAAATCAAAATGGTTTGTAGCAAAGATGACAACCATCCATTGAGAGAAATCTCTCCTATTTCCCCTAAAAGTTTATTTAACCATGTGGTTTCCACATCCTTTCTAAGGTCTTGGGCCTGTCAGACCACCTTTTGAATTTGATCAATTTGCTTATTAAGGTCCTCAGTGACATTAGGAATATGAATGCAACAGTGATCTGAATCTAACTTCAGATACCCAAAACACCAATTAACTGGGGAGATATGTTATGGGGCCTTTCCTCAAAAAATTGCATTCTGGTAATTGTGACACACCAGGAACAGTATGGTTATGTGTGACACACAAGGTTAGAAGCTCTGCTACTTCCCGTTCTCCTGCATGTTCAGCCACCCACTCAAGGAAAGGAGCTTCTAGTGGGTTTGAGCCTCCTGGGCAGGAGGAATTCTGTTGGTGCCCAAAAACAGTTGTCATCTCCTTTCTTCCATAACGTTGGATCCTGTAATACATCACTTCCTCTCTGCCTACATTTATTTTCTTTATCCAGATAATAGGTCGCATTTGCTCTTCTTATAGCCTCTGTTATATTATCCAATTTTAGGAGATCTTTCATAGATATCGATATTATGCCCCAAGGCAGGGGATCTGCTGCTGAGTGAGGTATAGGGAGGCAGACTGTAACACTTGAAAGCCTGTTCATTCTTCCAAATCCTTTCACCATGCTCATTACCATATTATTCTCCCAATCTATTGTTTCTGCTGTTTCTACTCCTCTCCTTTGTCTAGGTAAGGGAGAGGATGCCCTCAAAAGATGGCCAAAGCAATATGTGTGATGAGCATAATGCAAGGATGCTATTGTGCAGTTGGATTTAAATTTAACAGTCCCTTTAACCCAATTCTGTCCTTCCCCCAACCCCCGTAATACAGTCAATGTTATTAAGGCTAACAATGTGACAGTTCCCTTTACTGAGGATCCCATAGCTTCCCTAAATTTTCAGTTTTTAGCCTTTCACAATATCACATGCAAGGGATCCTCAGTACGTTCGCACTGGTATCTTGGGGCTGCTTTTATCCTTGTGTAATGAACCCACGGTTCAATACCCTTTACCTTTACTGCAGTGTGGGCTGTCAAGAGTACTTGGAAAGGTCCTTTCCACTTCTCCTTCAGTGGTTCTGAGCTCCAGGCTTTCACGTAGACCTCCTGGTTGATAGGGATGCACAGGAGTATCGAGAATGAGGGGTCCTGTCAGGACGATGTGCCACTGAAGGGTTGTCAAAGTCTTTCCTAAAGAGATCAAATACAACTGCAAGTCTGTAATACCTTTTACATGCATTTCTCCAGGGAGTTCTGGTGTCTGATAAGGCTTTCCATATAGTAATTCATACGGACTAATTTTTATTTCTTGCATTAGGTTGGATCCTGATTCTCAAGAGGGCTAATGGTAAAGCCTGTGGCCACTTCAATGAAGTTTCCTGACATATTTTACTGTAGAAGAACGAGATTTAGTGATTGTAATATGATTTCAGTGTATGCCCTGTGTACAGGGGGGTCTCCGTGACCTTCCTTTGAACCTGGAGCCTTGCACATGCTCAGTCAGGCCGGCAGGCCTGAGTGAGCTATGTCGCGGCCTTTCTAGAAGGTTCCAGAACCTAGAGGGGGGGTCCGGAGCAGTCTGCCCGGTCTAGAAGAACGAGATTTAGTGATTGTAATATGATTTCAGTGTATGCCCTGTGTACAGGGGGGTCTCCGTGACCTTCCTTTGAACCTGGAGCCTTGCACATGCTCAGTCAGGCCGGCAGGCCTGAGTGAGCTATGTCGCGGCCTTTCTAGAAGGTTCCAGAACCTAGAGGGGGGGTCCGGAGCAGTCTGCCCGGTCCCCAGTTACCACCCCCGCGACGAAGTCCACCTATCAGGGATACCCGGAATTTACATACCACCTGTCATAATTCTCCACACCTCCCTACCTAGTTTATTTAAGTACCTGTTATGCCAATAAAATTTGGCGCTTGACCCTGATTGCTATGTGATCGTTTATCTGTCAACCGTCCATCACCGTCGTCCTCTAGGAGGCCTTACTTACNATTTCTCCAGGGAGTTCTGGTGTCTGATAAGGCTTTCCATATAGTAATTCATATGGACTAATTTTATTTCTTGCATTAGGTTGAATCCTGATTCTCAAGAGGGCTAATGGTAAAGCCTGTGGCCACTTCAATGAAGTTTTCTGACATATTTTACTAATTTGTAGTTTGAGAGTTTGATTCATCCTCTCAACCTTTCCACTTGACTGAGGTCTCCAAGGGGTGTATAAATCCCATTTAATTCCAAGAACCTTCCCAAGTTGTTGTACTATACCAGCCACAAAATGAGGACCTCGGTCAGAGTACATCCCTATTGAAACTACAAACCTGGGTATGATTTCCTTCAATAACACCTTGATTACCTCTCGTGCCTTGTTGGTGCGACAAGGAAAGGCTTCTGGCCATCCTGAAAAGGTGCCAATTATCACCAGGAGATACCTATAATCATTTTGTCTTGGCAGTTCTGAAAAATCGATCGGCCAGTAGTCCCCAGGGGAATTATCCTGTTTAATAATTCCTGGGGGAGGCCTCTTTCTATTCATTGGATTATTTCTGAGGCATAGGGGGCACTTTGCAGTAACAGATTTTACAATTCCTGTCATTCCCACACTGACAACTG